>NHOR01000012.1:0-125412 GCA_002287245.1 Trypanosoma congolense | reverse complement strand
GTGGTGGAGGAGGACTTGGGCATCCGCGATCCTCCAAAGGACGCGGCCCGAATGCGAGGGGACTGTTTGCATGCCGGGGTGTGCAAGTGGCTGCTCAAGGCGTGTGCCAGCAGGGAGCGGCACCGGATTGGGAGACACGGGGGCGCTACACTCCCGGGGGACCCGCCGTGCATGGCAGCGCTGGATGCGGCTGAGGACGCGGCTGCAGAAAGGAGGGAGGAGAGGAGAGAGTGGCCGGCACATGAGGCTTGCCGTGTTCAAGCGGGAACTGGAGCGTGTGTGCTGCAGGTATCGGATGCGTGAGGTGCGGCAGGTCGAGGAAGGCGCTACGAGGCATGCCACGTGGGGCCCCCACTGAAGCAACCCGCCTGTGAGAAGCGGCGCGTTCTTGGCAAATGATGCAGGCACATGAGGGAACAGTGCGCTGAAGCTCGAGAGGGCGCTTATGAGCAGAGCACTGGTACAGGCTCTCATGCCAAGCTCCCGTCACTTGTTTACACCGACCCAACCTGTGCGGTAGGCTGTGGTACTCCGCACTGCATTTTGTTGAGCAGCGTCACAGTCCCAGGCATGAGGCAAGCGGCCACGTTCCCTCAGGCTGTTTGGTGGGAGGGCCATGAGCTATCGGTGGGATGTCACGCCATGGGGCATATCAGCAACGCGATGGTTATGTCGCTGTGGAGTCAACCCGCTGGATGGCATTTTGTGTGAGAAGTCAATGGAAGGCATAATGAGTTGAGAGGACTGGGAGCAGAGCACACGGAGGAGCATCAAACCCCTCTGAGCAGCTTCCCTTTGCTGTGGCTGTCAAGTGACTGCCAGGAAGGGTTTGCTTAATGCGCTTTCCATTGCTTTTCCTCGTGGTCGTGCCGTGCTGTGTTGGTACGCGGTGAATTTGCCCTTGTCGGGCAGAGGAAGTGGAAATGAGGTATTTGAGCCCGGGGGTGCTCCGTTACTAATGAGGAGTGTGGCACCTGATTGTGCGTACGGCTCCACATTGTGTCGCTCATGTGTTTGATGTGCCCCGATGAGTCTCTCAGGTGGCTGTGGCATGTGATGTGTTGGGAGCCGATGGTGTCGCCGGGAAGCAAATGCGTGAGACCTTGTGGCCGCATCCATTGGTGCGCATGTGGCATCCTGATGGCTGCGTATGTGTGTGTGTGACTTCCCCTTGAATGTTCCTGAAGTGGTGAATGGAAAGGCTTTTGACAAGCGAGCTGAGTGTTCAATGATATGCGTTAGTTTTAGCCCCGCTAAGGAAATGTGAGAGCCACACATCATTTGTCGAGGCGCATTGCAGAGCCGTCCATCGGCAGCAACAACTTGACTGGCAGCTGTGAGTGTGGGGCATAACGAAATGGATGGGCTCTTGTGAATGGGACGGAAATATGACTGCCGTACGGGCGACATTTGCTGCTGCTGCTTGGATATTTGTCAGTTGTTTGAGGGCTGTCAGTGAGGATGAAGCAAGCGCCCGTGAGGACATTGGAAGTCAGCGGGAAGAAACTCCCCACAACGTTATAACGAAATGTGCAACCCAGCGTGAATGCGCACCAACAGATCGCGGCAGGTGCAATAAATGGAATGAGAGCGCTGACCATTAGGGGCTCAGTTTTGTATTGGAATGGTTTGGACTTTCCTGATTGGTTTGAATAAACAAAACAAAATCATGACGTGCCGACATGATGCCAAACCGCTGACGTGTGGCTGGCAACCCGCTTTGGATGAGTGAAGCTTCTGGTAAAATTAAATGAGGCTCCATGGAGGGAATTGGAACCGTGTGGTTAGCGCGATGACACCGCTTAAATAATGGCGAGCATTTCCCAATTTATTTTGTAACTCCGTGGAATATAAACATGCGCCCCAAATATATTTGCCACCCCGGCCCCGCGAGCACCGCCGAGTGCGACTGGGCGTGGCGGAGGCGTGAGGGCGCTGGAGGTGCTCAAACGGGAGATGCGGCCATAGGGCCCAATGGATGTGCGGCTGTGACAGGAGGTCTTGAAGCCATTTCTCTTTTGTTGTAATTGGAGAGGCGTGCGAGTGGGAAGCTTTGAAGGGATCGTAACACCCGCCACGGCCAATGAAGCGAGAGAAGTGCCAGACCATGCGTGAGAGGGAGGGAAGGAATGAAATGAGTTGTGGTGTGTTTCAGTGGAGCGTGTGTGACCCAATGTGTGAATGCAATGGCCTTACGACATTCCGAGGTGTGTGGTGGGAGTGGCCCTTGCACGTGTCCAAGCAATGGAAATGAAGCTGAGCTGCGATGATATTTTCTTTCATTATGCTTTGCGGAAACAACTGAGCACGTCAAACTGTGTGCCTGCCATGCCACAAACCATTTGTTGTTTGCGGTCACTGCGCGCAGTTCATGCGGGAAGGTGATGGAGCGCAGTGTCCAGTTAGGCAAATAATGTTGAGAGAATGTGCGGAGGTGTGTGGGAACCGTTAATGGCTCCTGGGCATGCGACTGTGGAACATTTCAATCATTGTAGGCTTGAGGAGTAATGTGGTGTTGCTGCCACGTGCGTATGGTGGGAAGTGTCACACCGCTCTCCGTTGCGATACGCCGCCAAGCAGTGAGGGGACTGCTGTGACGCCGTGCTGCCACTGGAAGGGATAAAATAGAAGGCTGAAGTGCAGTTACCCCTCGTGTTTCCGCATGCCAGTGTTCCCACCACTGCCCTGCACCATGCGCATCCGAGCACTCGGGGCACGTGATGGAGACCGAAAGCATGCAGCAGCTGTTCCCCGCATTGAGGTTTCGGACCTCGGCATGGGGGGGCAGGCGTGTTGGGATGTTGAGATATGCATTGGAAGTGAGTTTCATTATTTCCAGCATTAGTGCATATGATTTGCTGCCCGGGTTGCATATAATCCCTGCATGTTTGTGTGGCCTCACGTGCCGTTAGTGTGCGGCCTGCAGCCTCGCTTTTGGTATCAGCGGGTGATGTTTGCTGTGAGTGTCATTGGGGCTCACTTGTGTGCTCGTGTGTGTGTGTTCGTTTGAGGATGGAGTGGAATAACTCTCAGTGCAGTGGAACTATACGGTGAGAGCGGTTTGTGTGGCAGTGTGGCTGGAGGATCTCCCAGTGCGATTGAAGGGAGGCTGCGATGAGTGAGGAGTGGCGGCGTGCACTGTGGAGCGCAGGATGGAGCTGAAGCAGCACACGAGGGTGAAGGCAAAATAACAGCACTGGAATTCCCAATGCCAGCAATGTGTTGAGTGCACGGGGAGTGTATTATCCTTTCGTGTGTCTCACGAGGGAATTGTGCTTTCATTGGCATTCAGGCGGCAGCGTGGGAAATGTGCTGCTCTCTGCAGTGCCCCATTGTGCTGCGCTCAGTGGAATATCTTCCAGCAATCGGCTCACTGGCATGAGATCAGTTTTGTGTAGGCACGGTGCCCATGTGTTGGAGTGAAGGAATTATGAAAGCAAGTGACAGTGGTGGAGCGAGGGGGATGGGGTGGAGCCACTTGATTGATTGGAGTTGGGAGGAGCACTGACCCTCCGTGGGCGGAACACCGTTGCATGCCATTGGTGTGCATGGCTGCCTGCGTCATGGAGTGACTTCGCGGTGTGAGGGCAGTCACGTAATGTGGTCGCAGCACACACTCGAAGCAGGCACTGCGATATCAAATGGACCATATTGCCTCAGTGCTGCCTTCACTTCAGAGGGCTTTGATTTCCTCAACGAGTGAGGTGGCCTTGTATGAGTGCCTGATGGTGAGCTGTGCTGTGTGACTGTGAGAAATGGCCATTGCACCTTAACAAATCGGGATGCGATTTGTTTGGAGTGTTGAACTGCTGGCCGTGCAACTGCTCCGTGACTTATTCCTGTGAGCATTTGGATGGAGGACGCAGCTGAGAATGGCGTGTGCAGTGTTGGTAGCAGGGAGGGATGCATGATGCCAGCCGACTTGGGCCGCACGCCCCTGCAACGAATGCTGCCTCCAGTGGTTGTAATGTGGCAGTGAGCTGAGGAGTGAGGGCCATGCGTGCGTGTGATGTGACCAGTGCGAGTGCGGCCCATTTGTTACAGGCACTTTCTTATTGCTGCACAGCCGCACCTTCAGAGCACTGATGTGAGAGGGAAGCCCATTGCGCTCGAGTGCGTGACGCGGTGTGGCTTAACACTCTCCACGCGTGGCATTGGCCTGCCACTTTCTCACATAATTCATAATTCCCATTGAAGGGATGTTTATTCCTCTTGAATGTGTGTGTGCTTTATTGCTGTACGTTGCCTGTGTGTTTGTGCCACTGCTCACTCGCCCTCCCTTTCATTTCCTTCACTCTCTGATTGTACGCGTAGCACTGAAAGTATAAAATAAACACAAGCGGATTATATAAATGGCGAGAAGGGAGTTAGACGGACAAGGGGTATGACTGAAAGGAGGGGCGCTGCTCCTGTTGAACAAGCTGAGGCTGCCGCACGCGATCAAGTGACGGCTGCTGTAGGACCAGCGATATCTGGCGATGGGCTTATGCAGCTTATGGCTAGAATGGATGCTAAAATGGATGCGATGAATAACAGAATGGATGCGATGAAACAAGAATTGAAGGAGGAAATGGATGCGATGAGACAAGAATTAAAGGAGGAAATAAAAGACGTTGGTGATAGTGTTAATAAGTTGGAGGCGAGGGTGGAAGCTCTCGCCAATGAAGGTGTCGAGGTTGTAGACGGCGCGTACGATGCCGTCTACTGCGCAAAATGGAGACTTGTCGTGAGGAGCGACAAGTACGGGGAGGGGAAGCTTGGGATGGGCGTGGTGCGTGTGGCGCAGGGAAGGCAGCCACACTTATGGTGCAAGAAGCAGGCGGATGCCCTGTATGATCCCGCAGAGCCGTGGGAAGGCGATGTGGTGCCGGGTGTGAAGGGGAAACTTGTGATGGCGGTTCTCTCGTCACAGAAAGGATGGCCGTACGGATTATTCGGTGTAAATAAGAAACAAAAGAAGGGGGCGGAATCGCTGACTGGGTACAATGCGGTGTGTGACGCCTACATACGCAGGAGTAATCTGCGAGTGTGGAACATTGTGAAGAGAGGGCTTGACAGTGGTTTGAAGGTAGACTCAGTGAATATCCGAGCAACTTTACTGTGATTGGCACGCCCGGAATAGGCAAATCGTTTGCCACCGGCTCCCTGCTGCTCTACCAAATGCTGCACTACCCGTCAGAGAACCTGAAAGTGGTGGCTTACTTTATGAAGGAGAGGGCGTATATTTTCCACCGCGAGGATAGGAGGGTTGTGTTTTATGAGGAGCAAACGGTCGCATTGAGGAGAGTTAACGAGATGGTAAGAAAAGGTGTTAAGGGTTACATAATATATGACATGTGTGGGGGTCATAACAGTATTCACAGTCTGCCGGACGAGTGGGGTGTTGTTCTGCTCACATCTCCGAAGAGTAGTAATTATGAGCGGTGGAGTGCAGATCGTCTCGGCGAAACGTTGCCCATATACGTCGACTGTTACGAGTATGCTGAGTTCAAGGCTGTACTCATATGGGAGAGGGAGAAGCTGGGGTCGGATCGTCTCAGGCTCAGGAAACGCCCGAGCACCATATTGGAGGACTGGGAAGTGCTGAGGAACCGTATTTACAAGGTGGGCCCGGTGCCACGATATGTCCTGAGGAGTGATGGTGTGTTCAATGCACGCGTCCGCGTGATGTGTGGTGCTGTTAAGACTTTGAATTATGACGATTTGGGCAATTTCATGAGGAGGCTGAGAAACGAGAAGGAGTGGCCAGGAGATAACACAACCCATAAAATCGTGATGCTGGTCCGCACTTTAGGGGACAAGGGGGACGCGTGCAGAAATCAAATCGTATCATCACATATACGGACGCAACTTAACATAATAGTAATACAACACTTCTGCAACACTAGGGTGTCGTACAGTGCATTATGTACGGCTGCAGAGCATGGAGCGCACGCCCTTGAGGAAGCGGGCATACTGGCCTTTCTGATTCGGAGTGTGTCGGATGTGATGGTACGGCACCTGAAGTACCTCCCACGGGAAGGTGAGACGGAGAGGTCCTGCACTTCGGTGCTTGCCCGAGTGAGTGCCTGGGGCCGCGTGCCCTCAAGAAGAGGTGGTTTCGATGATGGAGATCAAGACCTTTCGCTTCAGCCGGACAAACTCTACAGCTCTACGTCTGTGAACTTTCCCGTCGTGGATGGCTTTTTCCTGGTGGATGCGGTGGGCGAGGGAGTTTCGTTTACCGAAGGAGCGGCGGCCCCACCCAAACTATTGTGCTGATCCAAGTGACCAAAGCAAGAGATCACCACACCACTACCAGCAAAGTGGAAGCATTTCGCAAGCGCATGGCGAGGTCCTTCACCAATTGGAAAGAAATGGAGAGGCGCCTCAGCTACGAAATAATTTATGTTCAGCACGCAGACAGCACGACACTCACCGGCAGGCAGCGCTGTGCCCGCAGTGGCGTGGCTAATGATGCAGGCAATGAGCGGTTCTGGAGCGGCATCCATCAGTTTTGTGTGAAACTGGATGCTCCGATTGCCAAGCTACTTTTCGAAGATATATATGGCGCTGAGTTAATAGAGGAGGCCGGTGTTCCTGTTGCTACAGAGACTCGCATAAAAAGGAGAAGGGTGGAGGACGTTGCCGCTACTGTTTGAGACTTGCGCCACGCCAAAAAAGCAACAACACAGGGGCTGGTGTTGGTAGTGAATGAATAAATGAATATGTGTGCCATACCCCATTGTGATTTCCTCATATTTCCATTGTTTCCCTCCTGTGCGTGTGTGTGTTCCTAATTTGTTGTTTCCATTTTTCCCTTTCATTTTTAGTGTGGCACCTGCGGGAGAGCAGTGAAGGCAGCCAGTGAAGTGTGAGGGCGTCTCACATGTCCACACACTACCACAGCGGCACGCATTGCTGCACGGCGCGCGGTGAGCAAACTGTTTGCAAGGTGCATTGTGTCCCTTTTATTCCTGCTGTTTTATTCATTCAGATATTTGTTACTTTTATTTTTTATTTCCTTCTCATTATTTCATTGTGTGTGTGCCATGCATGCGGTGGCCATGGCACGGCACGCCCTCACCATTTAGGGCTTATCCTCCTTGTGGCGGCTTGAGTTAACTCTCGCCTGCAATATCGTTACTTTCACTCATTGTTTTGTTCATCCCTCACGTGTTGGGCTTTTGCGATATCTATTCCTGTTGTAGTAATTGACATTGTGTGTGTGTTCGTGTTGGAGCAGCTGCGTTGTGGCACAGCGGTTAGTGCTGTTACTTCATTCGAATAGGGCTCTCTTCCCTCA
Source organism: Trypanosoma congolense (assembly GCA_002287245.1). NCBI lineage: Eukaryota > Euglenozoa > Kinetoplastea > Trypanosomatida > Trypanosomatidae > Trypanosoma > Trypanosoma congolense. The sequence goes on along the minus strand of NHOR01000012.1, from coordinate 118,127 downwards.
GCACTCTCATTCCTTTCCTTTCTTTTCTCGTTAGGGCTTTGTTGAGATTCGTGGCTGAATGGCCCAAGCGTTGGGTGGCTGCTGTGGCGGCCGCTTTATTGCCCTTCTGGCAAAACGCAGCCGGTTCCATCCGACTTTGACTTCGAAAGGGCCGTCTGTAAACGGGGGCGCCGAGTTGCTTGTCTCGCACCGGCTGGGAGTTTGGAGTGGCGGCATCGGGCGATTAATTTCGAACTGGGCATTCTTTTTGCCTTCTCCTTTTCTTCATTGTGCGGATTAGCGGTTGAAATAACGACCCCACGCTGGCGAGCAGGAATTGCACTCACACGCACCACGCCCTGATGCCATGGCCGTGTGGGACTCAGTTTTGGAAATGGAGCCTGCCTGTTTCGCCGGTGAGTGGTGGCCGCGTCTTACACGTTGGTGCGGAGGGAGTGTCCGCCATTGCGGCACGGAGCCCCGCCTTGTGGCCGTGGCAGTTCACCCGTTGAAGTCACCCCAAACCCCTCGTGTCTGGCGGGCTGCACGTGACATCGGTGGGATCCCTTCAGTCGGGGTAATCAGCCGCGGAGCACATAACAGCCACACTTCCGAGAGCAAACTTGCGCTGAGCCAAATTTCTTGTTATGAGGCCCTTGAGATGCAATCGCATTTGCCTCACATTAGTCTCCACATGTGGTCGATGGCACGGCGCTTCGCATATTGTGGAAAGGAATAAATATGCCTGACAGATGATACCAATTGGTGGGTGCTGGACCTTGACGCTGCAATGAGCGGTCTGCCGCAAACATCAGGAAGGTGCTCTGTTTTGAGAAATTGTGCTATTCGGTCCAAATAGTGCAATTGAGTGAAATGCTGCACGTGGGTGAGATGGTGAGATGGTGTTGTCCTTACTCAGCTGAACGCGATTACCTGCTTTATTACCAGCTCCCTTTCAATCACTCTCGATTATTTCGCAAGGTGTCATGCCGAAGATGGAGGACCGCGTTGTGCTTGGGATGTTGTGGAGGATGGCAGCGTTGTGATTACTGTTGTCTCCGGCGTGGCTTATTTCTATTCCATATTTGGCTGCTGCTGATTGGATTGCAGGTGTTTTTTCTTTTGATAATATTGCTGCAGCCGCTTTGAACTGGTTTATTTTCACTGCTCCTCCCCATGCCCACAGGCAGGGCGGATGAATTGTTCTCACTCCGCCATCTCCGCTCCTCCACTCGAGGTTCCGTGGGTGGCCGGCTGAAGGCGTGTGGGAAGTGAGGGACCGGGGAGTCCGCGTGTTTGTGGCGGTGGAGTAGTCTCCGAATGCCGACTGTGTTGGTAACGGTGGTGTGTGGACTTCCACATAAGTTGATGAAATTGGGTTGGCATTTGTCACTCCGGATGCTGAAGGTTCCTGCTGCTGGCAATGCCGCTGTTACACTTCACGCAACACAACACCAAATGGCAGTGGCTCACAACTCGGCGTGCTTGCCTGTGGCCACGGACCTCGTGGTGGGTATGAGATGTGGGACGCCCACTGTTAATTGTGTTGCATTCCAAGTTATTTGATAGTGGCTCTCCCGCTTTACATTTCCGTGGGAGGACTTAAGAGGTGTAGTCGCCCTTAGGACCCCATTAGCCACCGGGGCCCCACATCCTAATTTTTTCCCCTGCGCGTGCCCTTTCATGTCTGTGGTGGGAGGAGCGATGTGCGTATTGAGGTGCATGTAGCGATGATGGCAACGCTTGGGAATGGTAGTGAGCACTGTAGTGGGAAGGGACTGCAGCACTCGTGCAGGATTTTGAGAGTGGCTGAATGGGAGAGTCGCGGGGAATCCCCAATGAGCTCAGCAAGGGCATGGAGACTATTCGCGAATTGGAAGGCCCGTCTCCGTGCAGCAGGAGGTGGTGAGGCTGGCCGACACGGAGAGGGAAGCCGAGGATTTCGTGACCAAACTGGTGACACGCACAATCACGCACGAGAATGCCAAGCATGCCATGGAAAGGAAGGAAATTTATGTTCCAATTGAGGAGGAGCTGTTGCGTGCGACTAAATGGCGTGTGTGCAGGCGAAGAACAGTCTCATTCACTTCATTTGCAGCGTGCCTGTGGTGGAGATTGCAGTAGCTAAAGACACTCCCAGCGCACTGAGGAATGTGAGCTGCGGTGGCGTTGGAGGACTTGGGCATCCGCGATCCTCCAAAGGACGCGGCCCGAATGCGAGGGGACTGTTTGCATGCCGGGTGTGCAAGCGGCTGCTCAAGGCGTGTGCCAGCAGGGAGCGGCACCGGATTGGGAGACACGGGGGCGCTACACTCCCGGAGGACCCGCCGTGCATGGCAGCGCTGGATGCGGCTGAGGACGCGGCTGCAGAAAGGAGGGGAGGAGAGGAGAGAGTGGCCGGCACATGAGGCTTGCCGTGTTCAAGCGGGAGCTGGAGCGTGTGTGCTGCAGGTATCGGATGCGTGAGGTGCGGCAGGTCGAGGAAGGGCGCTACGGGGCATGCCACGTGGGGCCCCCACTGAAGCAACCCGCCTGTGAGAAGCGGCGCGTTCTTGGCAAATGATGCAGGCACATGGGGGAGCAGTGCGCTGAAGCTCGAGAGGGCGCTTATGAGCAGAGCACTGGTACGGGCTCTCATGCCAAGCTCCCGTCACTTGTTTACACCGACCCAACCTGTGCGGTAGGCTGTGGTACTCCGCACTGCATTTTGTTGAGCAGCGTCACAGTCCCAGGTATGAGGAAAGCGGCCATGTTCCCTCAGGCTGTTTGGTGGGAGGGCCATGAGCCATCGGTGGGATGTCACGCCATGGGAGCATATCAGCAACGCGATGGTTATGTCGCTGTGGAGTCAACCCGCTGGATGGCATTTTGTGTGAGAAGTCAATGGAAGGCATAATGAGTTGAGAGGACTGGGAGCAGAGCACACGGAGGAGCATCAAACCCCTCTGAGCGGCTTCCCTTTGCTGTGGCTTGTCAAGTGACTGCCAGGAAGGGTTTACTTAATGCGCTTTCCATTGCTTTTCCTCGTGGTCGTGCCGTGCTGTGTTGGTACGCGGTGAATTTGCCTTGTCGGGCAGAGGGAAGTGGAAATGAGGTATTTGAGCCCGATGTGCTCCGTTACTAATGAGGAGTGTGGCACCTGATTGTGCGTACGGCTCCACATCGTGTCGCTCATGTGTTTGATGTGCCCCGATGAGTCTCTCAGGTGGCTGTGGCATGTGATGTGTTGGGAGCCGATGGTGTCGCCGGGAAGCAAATGCGTGAGACCTTGTGGCCGCATCCATTAGTGCGCATGTGGCATCCCGATGGCTGCGTATGTGTGTGTGTGTGACTTCCACTGAATGTTCCTGAAGTGGTGAATGGAAAGGCTTTTGACAAGCGAGCTGAATGTTCAATGATATGCGTTAGTTTTAGCCCCGCTAAGGAAATGTGAGAGCCACGCATCATTTGTCGAGGCGCATTGCAGAGCCGTCCATCGGCAGCAACAACTTGACTGGAAGCTGTGAGTGTGGGGCACAACGAAATGGATGGGCTCGTGTGAATGGGACGGAAATATGACTGCCGTACGGGCGACATTTGCTGCTGCTGCTTGGATATTTGTCAGTTTGTTTGAGGGGCTGTCAGTGAGGATGAAGCAAGCGCCCGTGAGGACATTGGAAGTGAGCGGGAAGAAACTCCCCACAACGTTATAACGAAATGTGCAACTCAGCGTGAATGCGCACCAACAGATCGCGGCAGGTGCAATAAATGGAATGAGAGCGCTGACCATTAGGGGCTCAGTTTTGTATTGGAATGGTTTGGACTTTCCTGATTGGTTTGAATAAAATGAAAAATAAATCATGACGTGCCAACATGATGCCAAACCGCTGACGTGAGGCTGGCAACCCGCTTTGAATGAGTGAAGCTTCTGGTAAAATTAAATGAGGCTCCATGGAGGGAATTAGAACCGTGTGGTTAGCGCGATGACACCGCTTAAATAATGGCGAGCATTTCCCAATTCATTTTGTAATTCCGTGGAATATAAACATGCGCCCCAAATATATTTGCCACCCCGGCCCCGCGAGCACCGCCGAGTGCGACTGGGCGTGGCGGAGGCGTGAGGGCGCTGGAGGTGCTCAAACGGGAGATGCGGCCATAGGGCCCAATGGATGTGCGGTTGTGACAAGAGGTGTTGAAGCCATTTCTCTTTTGTTGTAATTGGAGAGGCGTGCGAGTGGGAGGCTTTGAAGGGATCGTAACACCCGCCACGGCCAATGAAGCGAGGGAAGTGTGGGACCATGCGTGAGGGGGAGGGAAGGAATGAAATGAGTTGTGGTGTGTTTCAGTGGAGCGTGTGTGACCCAATGTGTGAATGCAATGGCCTTACGACATTCCGAGGTGTGTGGTGGGAGTGGCCCTTGCACGTGTCCAAGCAATGGAAATGAAGCTGAGCTGCGATGATATTTTCTTTAATTATGCTTTGCGGAAATAACTGAGCACGTCAAACTGCGTGTGCCTGCCATGCCACAAACCATTTATTTGTTTGCGGTCACTGCGCGCAGTTCATGCGGGGAAGGTGATGGAGCGCAGTGTCCAGTTAGGCAAATAATGTTGAGCGAATGTGCGGAGGTGTGAGGGAACCGTTAATGGCTCCTGGGCATGCGACTGTGGCACATTTCAACCATTGTAGGCTTGAGGAGTAATGTGGTGTTGCTGCCACGTGCGTATGGTGGGAAGTGTCACACCGCTCTCCGTTGCGATACGCCGCCAAGCAGTGAGGGGACTGCTGTGACGCCGTGCTGCCACTGGAAGGGATAAAATAGAAGGCTGAAGTGCAGTTACCCCTCGTGTTTCCGCATGCTGGTGTTACCACCACTGCCCTGCACCATGCGCATCCGAGCACTCGAGGCACGTGATGGAAACCGAAAGCATGCAGCAGTTGTTGCCCGCATTGAGGTTTCGGACCTCGGCATGGGGCAGGCGTGTTGGGATGTTGAGATATGCATTGGAAGTGAGTTTCATTATTTCCAGCATTAGTGCATATGATTTGCTGCCCGGGTTGCATATAATCCCTGCATGTTTGTGTGGCCTCACGTGCCGTTGGTGTGCGGCCTGCAGCCTCGCTTTTGGTATCAACGGGTGATGTTTGCTGTGAGTGTCATTGGGGCTCACTTGTGTGCTCGTGTGTGTGTGTTAGTTTGAGGATGGAGTGGAATAATTCTCAGTGCAGTGGAACTATGCGGTGAGAGCGGTTTGTGTGGCAGTGTGGCTGGAGGATCTCCCAGTGCGATTGAAGGGAGGCTGCGATAAGTGAGGAGTGGCGGCGTGCACTGTGGAGCGCAGGATGGAGCTGAAGCAGCACACGAGTGGTGAAGGCAAAATAACGGCACTGGAATTACCAATGCCAGCAATGTGTTGAGTGCACGGGGAGTGTATTATCCTTTCGTGTGTCTCATGAGGGAATTGTGCTTTTATTGGCATTCAGGTGGCAGCGGGGGAAATGTGTTGCTCTCTGCAGTGCCTCATTGTGCTGCGCCCAGTGGAATATCTTCCAGCAACCGGTTGACTGGCATGAGATCAGTTTTGTGTAGGCACGGTGCCCATGTGTTGGAGTGAAGGAATTATGAAAGCAAGTGACAGTGGTGGGAGCGAGGGGGATGCGGTGGAGCCACTTGATTGATTGGAGTTAGGAGGAGCACTGACCCTCCGTGGGCGGAATATCATTGCATGCCATTGGTGCGCATGGCTGCCTGCGTCATGGAGTGACTTCGCAGTGTGAGAGAAGTCACGTAATGTGGTCGCAGCACACACTCAAAGCAGGCACTGCGATATCAAATGGACCATATTGCCTCAGTGCCGCCTTCACTTCAGAGGGCTTTGATTTCCTCAATGAGTGAAGTGGCTTTGCATGAGTGCCTGAAGGTAAGCTGTGCTGCGTGACTGTGAGGAATGGCCATCGCACCTTAAATACTCGGGATGCAATTTGTTTGAGTGTTGAACCGCAGGCCGTGCAACTGCTCCGTGACTTATTCCTGTGAGCATTTGGATGGAGGACGCAGCTGAGAATGGCATGTGCAGTGTTGGTAGCAGGGAGGGATGAGTGATGCCAGCTGACTTTGGCTGCACGCCCCTGCAACAAATGCTGCCTCCAATGGTGTAATGTGGCAGTGAGCTGAGGAGTGAGGGCCATGCGTGCGTGTGATGTGACAGTGCGAGTGCGGCCCATTTGTTACAGGCACTTTTCATATTGCTGCACAGCCACACCTTCAGAGCACTGATGTGAGAGGGAGCCCATTGCGCTCGAGTGCGTGACGCGGTGTGGCTTAACACTCTCCACGCGTGGCATTGGTCTGCCACTTTCTCATATAATTCATAATTCCCATTGAAGGGATGTTTATTCCCTCTTGAATGTGTGTGTGCTTTATTGCTGTACGTTGCCTGTGTGTTTGTGCCACTGCTCACTCGCCCTCCCTTTCATTTCCTTCACTCTCTGATTGTACGCGTAGCACTGAAAGTATAAAATAAACACAAGCGGATTATATAAATGGAAGGAGGGGGAGTTAGACGGACAAGGGGTATGACTGAAAGGAGGGGCGCTGCTCCTGTTGAACAAGCTGAGGCTGCCGCACGCGATCAAGTGACGGCTGCTGTAGGACCAGCGATATCTGGCGATGGGCTTATGCAGCTTATGGCTAGAATGGATGCTAAAATGGATGCGATGAATAACAGAATGGATGCGATGAATAACAGAATGGATGCGATGAATAACAGAATGGATGCGATGAATCAAGAAATAAAGGAGGAAATGGGTGCGATGAGACAAGAATTAAAGGAGGAAATAAAAGACGTTAGTGATAGTGTTAATAAGTTGGAGGCGAGGGTGGAAGCTCTCGCCAATGAAGGTGTCGAGGTTGTAGACGGCGCGTACGATGCCGTCTACTGCGCAAAATGGAGACTTGTCGTGAGGAGCGACAAGTACGGGGAGGGGAAGCTTGGGATGGGCGTGGTGCGTGTGGCGCAGGGAAGGCAGCCACACTTATGGTGCAAGAAGCAGGCGGATGCCCTGTATGATCCCGAAGAGCCGTGGGAAGGCGATGTGGTGCCGGGTGTGAAGGGGAAACTTGTGATGGCAGTTCTCTCGTCACAGAAAGGATGGCCGTACGGATTATTCGGTGTAAATAAGAAACAAAAGAAGGGGGCGGAATCGCTGACTGGGTACAATGCGGTGTGTGACGCCTACATACGTAGGAGTAATCTGCGAGTGTGGAACATTGTGAAGAGAGGGCTTGACAAGTGGTTTGAAGGTAGACTCAGTGAATATCCGAACAACTTTACTGTGATTGGCACGCCCGGAATAGGCAAATCGTTTGCCACCGGCTCCCTGCTGCTCTACCAAATGCTGCACTACCCGTCAGAGAACCTGAAAGTGGTGGCTTACTTTATGAAGGAGAGGGCGTATATTTTCCACCGCGAGGATAGGAGGGTTGTGTTTTATGAGGAGCAAACGGTCGCATTGAGGAGAGTTAACGAGATGGTAAGAAAAGGTGTTGAGGGTTACATAATATATGACATGTGTGGGGGTCATAACAGTATTCACAGCCTGCCGGATGAGTGGGGTGCTGTTCTGCTCACATCTCCGAAGAGTAGTAATTATGAGCGGTGGAGTGCGGATCGTCTCGGCGAAACGTTGCCCATATACGTCGACTGTTACGAGTATGCTGAGTTCAAGGCTGTACTCATATGGGAGAGGGAGAAGCTGGGGTCGGATCGTCTCAGGCTCAGGAAACGCCCGAGCACCATATTGGAGGACTGGGGAGTGCTGAGGAACCGTATTTACAAGGTGGGCCCGGTGCCACGATATGTCCTTAGGAGTGATGGTGTGTTCAATGCACGCGTCCGCGTGATGTGTGGTGCTGTTAAGACTTTGAATTATGACGATTTGGGCAATTTCATGAGGAGGCTGAGAAACGAGAAGGAGTGGCCAGGAGATAACACAACCCATAAAATCGTGATGCTGGTCCGCACTTTAGGGGACAAGGGGGACGCGTGCAGAAATCAAATCGTATCATCACATATACGGACGCAACTTAACATAATAGTAATACAACACTTCTGCAACACTAGGGTGTCGTACAGTGCATTATGTACGGCTGCAGAGCATGGAGCGCACGCCCTTGAGGAAGCGGGCATACTGGCCTTTCTGATTCGGAGTGTGTCGGATGTGATGGTACGGCACCTGAAGTACCTCCCACGGGAAGGTGAGACGGAGAGGTCCTGCACTTCGGTGCTTGCCCGAGTGAGTGCCTGGGGCCGCGTGCCCTCAAGAAGAGGTGGTTTCGATGATGGAGATCAAGACCTTTCGCTTCAGCCGGACAAACTCTACAGCTCTACGTCTGTGAACTTTCCCGTCGTGGATGGCTTTTTCCTGGTGGATGCGGTGGGCGAGGGAGTTTCGTTTACCGAAGGAGCGGCGGCCCCCACCCAAACTATTGTGCTGATCCAAGTGACCAAAGCAAGAGATCACCACACCACTACCAGCAAAGTGGAAGCATTTCGCAAGCGCATGGCGAGGTCCTTCACCAATTGGAAAGAAATGGAGAGGCGCCTCAGCTACGAAATAATTTATGTTCAGCACGCAGACAGCACGACACTCACCGGCAGGCAGCGCTGTGCCCGCAGTGGCGTGGCTAATGATGCAGGCAATGAGCGGTTCTGGAGCGGCATCCATCAGTTTTGTGTGAAACTGGATGCTCCGATTGCCAAGCTACTTTTCGAAGATATATATGGCGCTGAGTTAATAGAGGAGGCCGGCGCTCCTGTTGCTACAGAGACTCGCATAAAAAGGAGAAGGGTGGAGGACGTTGCCGCTACTGTTTGAGACTTGCGCCACGCCAAAAAAGCAACAACACAGGGGCTGGTGTTGGTAGTGAATGAATAAATGAATATGTGTGCCATACCCCATTGTGATTTCCTCATATTTCCATTGTTTCCCTCCTGTGCGTGTGTGTGTTCCTAATTTGTTGTTTCCATTTTTCCCTTTCATTTTTAGTGTGGCACCTGCGGGAGAGCAGTGAAGGCAGCCAGTGAAGTGTGAGGGCGTCTCACATGTCCACACACTACCACAGCGGCACGCATTGCTGCACGGCGCGCGGTGAGCAAACTGTTTGCAAGGTGCATTGTGTCCCTTTTATTCCTGCTGTTTTATTCATTCAGATATTTGTTACTTTTATTTTTTATTTCCTTCTCATTATTTCATTGTGTGTGTGCCATGCATGCGGTGGCCATGGCACGGCACGCCCTCACCATTTAGGGCTTATCCTCCTTGTGGCGGCTTGAGTTAACTCTCGCCTGCAATATCGTTACTTTCACTCATTGTTTTGTTTACCCCTCACGTGTTGGGCTTTTGCGATATATATTCCCATAGTAGTAATTGACATTATGTGCGTGCGTGTGTGCGTGTATGCGTGTTGGAGCAGCTGCGTTGTGGCACAGCGGTTAGTGCTGTTACTTCATTCGAATAGGGCTCTCTTCCCTCAGCACTCTCATTCCTTTCCTTTCTTTTCTCGTTAGGGCTTTGTTGAGATTCGTGGCTGAATGGCCCAAGCGTTGGGTGGCTGCTGTGGCGGCCGCTTTATTGCCCTTCTGGCAAAACGCAGCCGGTTCCATCCGACTTTGACTTCGAAAGGGCCGTCTGTAAACGGGGGCGCCGAGTTGCTTGTCTCGCACCGGCTGGGAGTTTGGAGTGGCGGCATCGGGCGATTAATTTCGGACTGGGCATTCTTTTTGCCTTCTCCTTTTCTTCATTGTGCGGATTAGCGGTTGAAATAATGACCCCACGCTGGCGAGCAGAAGGAATTGCACTCACACGCACCACGCCCTGATGCCGTGGCCGTGTGGGACTCAGTTTTGGAAATGGAGCCTGCCTGTTTCGCCAGTGAGTGGTGGCCGCGTCTTACACGTTGGTGCGGAGGGAGTGTCCGCCATTGCGGCACGGAGCCCCGCCTTGTGGCCGTGGCAGTTCACCCGTTGAAGTCACCCCAAACCCCTCGTGTCTGGCGGGCTGCACGTGACATCGGTGGGATCCCTTCAGTCGGGGTAAGCAGCCGCGGAGCACATAACAGCCACATTTCCGAGAGCAAACTTGCGCTGAACCAAATTTCTTGTTATGAGGCCATTGAGATGCAATCGCATTTGCCTCACATTAGTCTCCACATGTGGTCGATGGCACGGCGCTTCGCATATTGTGGAAAGGAATAAATATGCCTGACAGATGATACCAATTGGTGGGTGCTGGACCTTGACGCTGCAATGAGCGGTCTGCCGCAAACATCAGGAAGGTGCTCTGTTTTGAGAAATTGTGCCATTCGGTCCAAATAGTGCAATTGAGTGAAATGCTGCACGTGGGTGAGATGGTGAGATGGTGTTGTCCTTACTCAGCTGAACGCGATCACCTGCTTTATTCCCAGCTCCCTTTCAATCACTCTCGATTATTTCGCAAGGTGTCATGCCGAAGATGGAGGACCGCGTTGTGCTTGGGATGTTGTGGAGGATGGCAGCGTTGTGATTACTGTTGTCTCCGGTGTGGCTTATTTCTATTCCATATTTGGCTGCTGCTGATTGGATTGCAGGTGTTTTTTCTTTTGATAATATTGCTGCGGCCGCTTTGAACTGGTTTATTTTCACTGCTCCTCCTCATGCCCACAGGCAGGGCGGATGAATTGTTCTCACTCCGCCACCTCCGCTCCTCCACTCGAGGTTCCGTGGGTGGCCGGCTGAAGGCGTGTGGGAAGTGAGGGACCGGGAGTCCGCGTGTTTGTGACGGTGGAGTAATCTCCGAATGCCGACTGTGTTGGTAACGGTGGTGTGTGTGTGGACTTCCACATGAGTTGATGAAATTTGGTTGGCATTTGTCACTCCGGATGCTGAAGGTTACTGCTGCTCGCAATGCCGCTGTTACACCTCACGCAACACAACACCAAATGGCAGTGGCTCACAACTCGGCGTGCCTGCCTGTGGCCACGGACCTCGTGGTGGGTATGAGATGTGGGACGCCCACTGTTAATTGTGTTGCATTCCAAGTTATTTGATAGTGGCTCTCCCGCTTTACATTTCCGTGGGAGGACTTAAGAGGTGTAGTCGCCCTTAGGACCCCATTAGCCACCGGGGCCCCACATCCTAATTTTTTCCCCTGCACGTGCCCTTTCATGTCTGTGGTGGGAGGAGCGATGTGCGTATTGAGGTGCATGTAGCGATGATGGCAACGCTTGGGAATGGTAGTGAGCACTGTAGTGGGAAGGGACTGCAGCACTCGTGCAGGATTTTGAGAGTGGCTGAATGGGAGAGTCGCGGGGAATCCCCAATGAGCTCAGCAAGGGCATGGAGACTATTCGCGAATTGGAAGGCCCGTCTCCGTGCAGCAGGAGGTGGTGAGGCTGGCCGACACGGAGAGGGAGGCCGAGGATTTCGTGACCAAACTGGTGACACGCACAATCGCGCACGGGAATGCCAAGCATGCCATGGAAAGGGAGGGAAATTTATGTTCCAATTGAGGAGGAGCTGTTGCGTGCGACTAAATGGCGTGTGTGTACAAGCGAAGAACAGTCTCATTCACTTCATTTGCGGCGTGCCTGTGGTGGAGATTGCAGTAGCTAAAGACACTCCCAGCGCACTGAGGAATGTGAGCTGCGGTGGCGTTGGAGGACTTGGGCATCCGCGATCCTCCAAAGGACGCGGCCCGAATGCGAGAGGACTGTTTGCATGCCGGGTGTGCAAGTGGCTGCTCAAGGCGTGTGCCAGCAGGGAGCGGCACCGGATTGGGAGACACGGGGGCGCCACACTCCCGGAGGACCCGCCGTGCATGGCGGCGCTGGATGCGGCTGAGGACGCGGCTGCAGAAAGGAGGGGAGGAGAGGAGAGAGTGGCCGGCACATGAGGCTTGCCGTGTTCAAGCGGGAACTGGAGCGTGTGTGCTGCAGGTATCGGATGCGTGAGGTGCGGCAGGTCGAGGAAGGGCGCTACGAGGCATGCCACGTGGGGCCCCCACTGAAGCAACCCGCCTGTGAGAAGCGGCGCGTCCTTGGCAAATGATGCAGGCACATGGGGGAACAGTGCGCTGAAGCTCGAGAGGGCGCTTATGAGCAGAGCACTGGTACGGGCTCTCATGCCAAGCTCCCGTCACTTGTTTACACCGACCCAACCTGTGCGGTAGGCTGTGGTACTCCGCACTGCATTTTGTTGAGCAGCGTCACAGTCCCGGGCATGAGGCAAGCGGCCACGTTCCCTCAGGCTGTTTGGTGGGAGGGCCATGAGCCATCGGTGGGATGTCACGCCATGGGAGCATATCAGCAACGCGATGGTTCTGTCGCTGTGGAGTCAACCCGCTGGATGGCATTTTGTGTGAGAAGTCAATGGAGGGCATAATGAGTTGAGAGGACTGGGAGCAGAGCACACGGAGGAGCATCAAATCCCTCTGAGCAGCTTCCCTTTGCTGTGGCTTGTCAAGTGACTGCCAGGAAGGGTTTACTTAATGCGCTTTCCATTGCTTTTCCTCGTGGTCGTGCCGTGCTGTGTTGGTACGCGGTGAATTTGCCTTGTCGGGCAGAGGGAAGTGGAAATGAGGTATTTGAGCCCGATGTGCTCCGTTACTAATGAGGAGTGTGGCACCTGATTGTGCGTACGGCTCCACATCGTGTCGCTCATGTGTTTGATGTGCCCCGATGAGTCTCTCAGGTGGCTGTGGCATGTGATGTGTTGGGAGCCGATGGTGTCGCCGGGAAGCAAATGCGTGAGACCTTGTGGCCGCATCCATTAGTGCGCATGTGGCATCCTGATGGCTGCGTATGTGTGTGTGTGTGACTTCCCCTTGAATGTTCCTGAAGTGGTGAATGGAAAGGCTTTTGACAAGCGAGCTGAGTGCTCAATGATATGCGTTAGTTTTAGCCTCGCTAAGGAAATGTGAGAGCCACGCATCATTTGTCGAGGCGCATTGCAGAGCCGTCCATCGGCAGCAACAACTTGACTGGAAGCTGTGAGTGTGGGGCACAACGAAATGGATGGGCTCTTGTGAATGGGACGGAAATATGACTGCCGTACGGGCGACATTTGCTGCTGCTGCTTGGATATTTGTCAGTTTGTTTGAGGGGCTGTCAGTGAGGATGAAGCAAGCGCCCGTGAGGACATTGGAAGTGAGCGGGAAGAAACTCCCCACAACGTTATAACGAAATGTGCAACCCAGCGTGAATGCACACCAACAGATCGCGGCAGGTGCAATAAATGGAATGAGAGCGCTGACCATTAGGGGCTCAGTTTTGTATTGGAATGGTTTGGACTTTCCTGATTGGTTTGAATAAAATGAAAAATAAATGGTGACGTGCCAACATGATGCCAAACCGCTGACGTGTGGCTGGCAACCCGCTTTGAATGAGTGAAGCTTCTGGTAAAATTAAATGAGGCTCCATGGAGGGAATTAGAACCGTGTGGTTAGCGCGATGACACCGCTTAAATAATGGCGAGCATTTCCCAATTCATTTTGTAACTCCGTGGAATATAAACGTGCGCCCCAAATATATTTGCCACCCCGGCCCCGCGAGCACCGCCGAGTGCGACTGGGCGTGGCGGAGGCGTGAGGGCGCTGGAGGTGCTCAAACGGGAGATGCGGCCATAGGGCCCAATGGATGTGCGGTTGTGACAAGAGGTGTTGAAGCCATTTCTCTTTTGTTGTAATTGGAGAGGCGTGCGAGTGGGAGGCTTTGAAGGGATCGTAACACCCGCCACGGCCAATGAAGCGAGGGAAGTGTGAGACCATGCGTGAGAGGGAGGGAAGGAATGAAATGAGTTGTGGTGTGTTTCAGTGGAGCGTGTGTGACCCAATGTGTGAATGCAATGGCCTTACGACATTCCGAGGTGTGTGGTGGGGGTGGCCCTTGCACGTGTCCAAGCAATGGAAATGAAGCTGCGCTGCGATGATATTTTCTTTCATTATGCTTTGCGGAAATAACTGAGCACGTCAAACTGTGTGTGCTTGCCATGCCACAAACCATTTATTTGTTTGCGGTCACTGCGCGCAGTTCATGCGGGGAAGGTGATGGAGCGCAGTGTCCAGTTAGGCAAATAATGTTGAGCGAATGTGCGGAGGTGTGTGGGAACCGTTGATGGCTCCTGGGCATGCGACTGTGGCACATTTCAACCATTGTAGGCTTGAGGAGTAATGTGGTGTTGCTGCCACGTGCGTATGGTGGGAAGTGTCACACCGCTCTCCGTTGCGATACGCCGCCAAGCAGTGAGGGGACCGCTGTGATGCCGTGCTGCCACTGGAAGGGATAAAATAGAAGGCTGAAGTGCAGTTACCCCTCGTGTTTCCGCGTGCCGGTGTTCCCACCACTGCCCTGCACCATGCGCATCCGAGCACTCGGGGCACGTGATGGAAACCGAAAGCATGCAGCAGTTGTTGCCCGCATTGAGGTTTCTGACCTCGGCATGGGGCAGGCGTGTTGGGATGTTGAGATATGCATTGGAAGTGAGTTTCATTATTTCCAGCATTAGTGCATATGATTTGCTGCCCGGGTTGCATATAATCCCTGCATGTTTGTGTGGCCTCACGTGCCGTTAGTGTGCGGCCTGCAGCCTCGCTTTTGGTATCAGCGGGTGATGTTTGCTGTGAGTGTCATTGGGGCTCACTTGTGTGCTCGTGTGTGTGTGTTAGTTTGAGTATGGAGTGGAATAACTCTCAGTGAAGTGGAACTATACGGTGAGAGCGGTTTGTGTGGCAGTGTGGCTGGAGGATCTCCCAATGCGATTGAAGGGAGGCTGCGATGAGTGAGGAGTGGCGGCGTGCACTGTGGAGCGCAGGATGGAGCTGAAGGCAAAATAACAGCACTGGGATTCCCAATGCCAGCAATGTGTTGAGTGCACGGGGAGTGTATTATCCTTTCGTGTGTCTCACGAGGGAATTAAGCTTTCATTGGCATTCAGGCGGCAGCGTGGGAAATGTGCTGCTCTCTGCAGTGCCTCATTGTGCTGCGCTCAGTGGAATGTCTTCCAGCAACCGGTTGACTGGCATGAGATCAGTTTTGTGTAGGCACGGTGCCCATGTGTTGGAGTGAAGGAATTATGAAAGCAAGTGACA
Organism: Trypanosoma congolense; assembly: GCA_002287245.1. Taxonomy (NCBI): domain Eukaryota; phylum Euglenozoa; class Kinetoplastea; order Trypanosomatida; family Trypanosomatidae; genus Trypanosoma; species Trypanosoma congolense. The sequence continues at coordinate 103,045 of NHOR01000012.1, read as the reverse complement.
GTGGTGGGAGCGAGGGGGATGCGGTGGAGCCACTTGATTGATTGGAGTTGGGAGGAGCACTGACCCTCCGTGGGCGGAATATCATTGCATGCCATTGGTGCGCATGGCTGCCTGCGTCATGGAGTGACTTCGCGGTGTGAGGGCAGTCACGTAATGTGGTCGCAGCACACACTCGAAGCAGGCACTGCGATATCAAATGGACCATATTGCCTCAGTGCCGCCTTCACTTCAGAGGGCTTTGATTTCCTCAATGAGTGAAGTGGCTTTGTATGAATGCCTGAAGGTGAGCTGTGCTGTGTGACTGTGAGGAATGGCCATCGCACCTTAAATACTCGGGATGCAATTTGTTTGAGTGTTGAACTGCGGGCCGTGCAACTGCTCCATGACTTATTCCTGTGAGCATTTGGATGGAGGACGCAGCTGAGAATGGCATGTGCAGTGTTGGTAGCAGGGAGGGATGCGTGATGCCAGCTGATTTTGGCTGCACGCCCCTGCAACAAATGCTGCCTCCAGTGGTGTAATGTGGCAGTGAGCTGAGGAGTGAGGGCCATGCGTGCGTGTGATGTGACAGTGCGAGTGCGGCCCATTTGTTACAGGCACTTTTCATATTGCTGCACAGCCACACCTTCAGAGCACTGATGTGAGAGGGAGCCCATTGCGCTCGAGTGCGTGACGCGGTGTGGCTTAACACTCTCCACGCGTGGCATTGGTCTGCCACTTTCTCATATAATTCATAATTCCCATTGAAGGGATGTTTATTCCCTCTTGAATGTGTGTGTGCTTTATTGCTGTACGTTGCCTGTGTGTTTGTGCCACTGCTCACTCGCCCTCCCTTTCATTTCCTTCACTCTCTGATTGTACGCATAGCACTGAAAGTATAAAATAAACACAAGCGGATTATAAAAATGGAAGGAGGGGGAGTAAAGCGGACGAGAGATGAGATGGAAGGAGAGGCCGTTGCTCCTGTTGTGCAGGCTGCGACACGCGATCAAGTGACGGCTGCAACTGATGCCGCTGCAAGGCCTGTTGCTGTGAGACATGAGGTTGTGGCACGAGCGAGTGGCAGATGGACGCTGGACAGCTCTGTGAAGGAAGTGTTACTGGAGGACTGCGGTGGATTGGGTGACATGAAACTGCATGACTTCCTGATGAAATACTTCAAAAGGACGTTCGGTGTGGAGGATACTTCCATGAGTGTGTTTATGGACGATCCATCAGTTTGTGTGAGTGACGAGGCAGTGCTTAGGAGGATAACAAACTCGTCACCGTACAGGGAGTTTGTGGAGGAATATAAGAGGGAGTATGAATTATATAAGACAATGAGGGAAGGAGTGGAGAGGCTGCGTGCTATAGAAATTTTCTCCCTCCTTCAGTGGTCACGTGCAGTTGCCGCTAATGAGGTGGAAGATATTAATGCTTGTGTGAGGGGCATGCTGAATGACGCGCTTCTCAGTGCGAGGCGTAACGAGGAACTCATGTGGGTTGGCAGTGTACCGGGAGTTGTGGAACTTGACGACGTGTATGATTCTGTGTACAACGCAAAGTGGAGCTACGTTGTGAGGAGCGATACGTTTGACAAGAAGTGGCTTGGGATGGGCGTGGTGCGTGTTGGTGAGGGAGAGCAGCCACACTTATGGTCCGAGGAGCAGGCGGATGCCCCGTATGATCCCGATGAGCATTGGGAGGGCGATGTGGTGCCGGGTGTGGAGGGGAAACTTGTGATGGCGGTTCTCTCCTCACAGAAGGGATGGCCGTACATGCTGTTCAGTGCGGATGAGATACAAAAGGAAAAGGCGGAATCGCTGACTGAGTACAATGCCGTGTGTGACGCTTACATACGCAGGGAGAATCTGCGAGTGTGGCACATTGTGAAGAAAGGACTTGTTGAGTGGTTGAATGGCGTAAAGAGTGTGCATCCATTTATTGTGATTGGCACGCCCGGCATCGGGAAGTCCTTTGCCACCGGCTCCTTGCTCCTCTACCAAATGCTGCACTACAAGCCGGAATGGCTGAAAGTTGTGGCGTACTTCGTGGATGGGAAGGCGTATATTTTCCACCGCGAGGATAGGAGGGTTGTGTATTATGAGGAGCAAACGGTCGCTGTGAGCGAAATCAAGCGGATGATAAATAAAGGTGTGAAGGGTTATATAATATTTGACATGGGTGGGAGTGATCCTATTATTGACCATTTGCCAAGATCCTGGGGCATTGTATTGATTTCATCACCCAAAGAGAGTAAATTCCATGAATTTGCGAAGCAGCGTCAGTGTACAACTCCAATTTACATGAACTGCTACGAGGATGCTGAGTTCAAGGCCGCACTTGTGTGGGAGAGGAAGTCGCAGTTGGAAAAGAAGCAAATAAAATTGAAAGATGTCAATCTCGAAAATATCTGGAAGGCGCTTGACAATCGAATTTACGTGGTGGGCCCGCTGCCGCGCTACGTCCTGGGCGATGGAGAGTGCTTCCGCCGCCGTGTTATTGATGTAAACGCCGCCTTGTCGAAGATATTGGTTGAGGATGTTAATCGTTATGTTAGACATTTGTCTAATAAAGAGGGATGGTATGTTGACGATACAACAAACAAGATTGTGAAGTTGGTTCGCGTTCGGAGCGATTGGCCTGAAGAGTCTCCCAATGAGCCCCTGTATGAGTCCCGGAATAAGGCTGTTTCCACTTATGTGCGTGGGAGAATTTTAAGGAAAGCCACGGAGAACTTCGCCAAGTTGACAATAAGCTTCAGTGAGCTGGTTACGACGAGGGAGTGGTGCGCATATAAGTTTGAGATGTCAGGCGTTCTGGCCTTTACAGTTGGGAGTGTTGTGATGGAAGTGGTGCGGCACCTGAAGTACCTCCCACGAGAAGGTGAGACGAAGGAGTCCCGCACTTGTGTGCTCGCCCGAGTGGGTGCTTCGAGGCTTTTGCCGACCTCGGTTCATCAATTGTGTTTGCATGATAAACCGGTGGAGATTGTGACGAAGTGTCTTTATCAACCTGCGGAGGAGAACTTTCCCGTCGTGGATGGCTTTTTCCTGGTGGATGCGGTGGGCGAGGGAGTTTCGTTTACCGAAGGAGCGGCGGCCCCCACCCAAACTATTGTGCTGATCCAAGTGACCAGAGCAAGAGACCACCACACCACTACCAGCAAAGTGGAAGCATTTCGCAAGCGCATGGCGAGGTCCTTCACCAATTGGAAAGAAATGGAGAGGCGCCTCAGCTACGAAATAATTTATGTTCAGCACGCAGACAGCACGACACTCACCGGCAGGCAGCGCTGTGCCCGCAGTGGTGTGGCTGATGATGCAGGCATCGAGGAGTTCTGGAGCGGCATCCATCAGTTTCTGGTGAAACTGGAGGCTCCGATTGCCAAACTGATTTTGCAGGATATTCACAATGTCGCAACAGCAGAGGTGACTTGTGGTGAAAGTAATTTGAGATATGACCCTGAAAAAGCAACAGATGATGGTGGTGATGCTGTTGGAGAGGAGGCTCAGAGCGATGTAGCAGCGCCTGACGCCAATGTAACAACAGTTGTTGACATAGACAGAGTTGAGGACGTTACTGGCATTGCCCGAGAGGTGCGTGATGCCAACATAACCACAGTGGCTCTTGATAATACTGAATGATTATGTGTTCCGACTCCCATTGTGATTTCCTCATATTTCCATTGTTTTCCCCCTGTGCATGTGTGTGTTCCTAATTCGTTGTTTCCATTTTTCCCTTTCATTTTTAGTGCGGCGGCTGTGAGAGAGCAGTGAAAATAATCGGTGGAGGGAAAGGCGTCTCACATATCCACACACTGCCACAGCAACACGCATTGCTGCACGGCGCGCGGTGAGCAAACTGTTTGTAAGGTGCATTGTGTCCCTTTTATTCCTGCTGTTTTATTCATTCAGATACTTGTTACTTTTATTTTATCGGGCATATGCCATGCATGCGGTGGCTATGACACGGCGCAATCTCACCATTTAAGATCTATCCTCCTTGTGGCGGCTTGAGTTAACTCGCGCCTGCAATATCGCTACTTTCACTCATTGTTTTGTTTACCCCTCACGTGTTGGGCTTTTGCGATATCTATTCCTGTTGTAGTAATTGACATTGTGCGTGTGTTCGTGTTGGAGCAGCTGCGTTGTGGCACAGCGGTTAGTGCTGTTACTTCATTCGAATAGGGCTCTCTTCCCTCAGCACTCTCATTCCTTTCCTTTCTTTTCTCGTTAGGGCTTTGTTGAGATTCGTGGCTGAATGGCCCAAGCGTTGGGTGGCTGCTGTGGCGGCCGCTTTATTGCCCTTCTGGCAAAACGCAGCCGGTTCCATCCGACTTTGACTTTGAAAGGGCCGTCTGTAAACGGGGGCGCCGAGTCGCTTCTCTCGCACCGGCTGGGAGTTTGAAGTGGCGGCATCGGGCGATTAATTTCGAACTGGGCATTCTTTTCGCCTTCTCTTTTTCTCCATTGTGCGGATTAGCGGTTGAAATAATGACCCCACGCTGGTGAGCAGAAGGAATTGCACTCACACGCACCACGCCCTGATGCCATGGCCGTGTGGGACTCAGTTTTGGAAATGGAGCCTGCCTGTTTCGCCGGTGAGTGGTGGCCGCGTCTTACACGTTGGTGCGGAGGGAGTGTCCGCCATTGCGGCACGGAGCCCCGCCTTGTGGCCGTGGCAGTGCACCCGTTGAAGTCACCCCAAACCCCTCGTGTCTGGCGGGCTGCACGTGACATCGGTGGGATCCCTTCAGTCGGGGTAATCAGCCGCGGAACACATAACAGCCACACTTCCGAGAGTAAACTTGCGCTGAGCCAAATTTCTTGTTATGAGGCCATTGAGATGCAATCGCATTTGACTCACATTAGTCTCCACATGTGGTCGATGGCACGGCGCTTCGCATATTGTGGAAAGGAATAAATATGCCTGACGGATCATACCAATTGGTAGGTGCTGGACCTTGACGCTGCAATGAGCGGTCTGCCGCAAACATCAGGAAGGTGCTCTGTTTTGAGAAATTGTGCCATTCGGTCCACATAGTGCAATTGAGTGAAATGCTGCACGTGGGTGAGATGGTGAGATGGTGTTGTCCTTTCTCAGCTGAACGCGATCACCCGCTTTGTTCCTAGCTCCCTTCCAAGCATTCCCGATTATTTCGCAAGATGTCATGCCGAAGATGGAGGACCGCGTTGTGCTTGGGATGTTGTGGAGGATGGCAGCGTTGTGATTACTGTTGTCTCCGGTGTGGCTTATTTCTATTCCATATTTGGCTGCTGCTGATTGGATTGCAGGTGTTTTTTCTTTTGATAATATTGCTGCGGCCGCTTTGAACTGGTTTATTTTCACTGCTCCTCCTCATGCCCACAGGCAGGGCGGATGAATTGTTCTCACTCCGCCACCTCCGCTCCTCCACTCGAGGTTCCGTGGGTGGCCGGCTGAAGGCGTGTGGGAAGTGAGGGACCGGGAGTCCGCGTGTTTGTGACGGTGGAGTAATCTCCGAATGCCGACTGTGTTGGTAACGGTGGTGTGTGTGGACTTCCACATAATTTGATGAAATTTGGTTGGCGTTTGTCACTCCGGATGCTGAAGGTTCCTGCTGCTGGCAATGCTGCTGTTACACCTCACGTAACACAACACCAAATGGCAGTGGCTCACAACTCGGCGTGCCTGCCTGTGGCCACGGACCTCGTGGTGGGTATGAGATGTGGGACGCCCACTGTTAATTGTGTTGCATTCCAAGTTATTTGATAGTGGCTCTCCCGCTTTACATTTCCGTGGGAGGACTTAAGAGGTGTAGTCGCCCTTAGGACCCCATTAGCCACCGGGGCCCCACATCCTAATTTTTTCCCCTGCACGTGCCCTTTCATGTCTGTGGTGGGAGGAGCGATGTGCGTATTGAGGTGCGTGTGGCGATGATGGCAACGCTTGGGAATGGTAGTGAGCGCTGTAATGGGAAGGGACTGCAGCACTCGTGCAGGATTTTGAGAGTGGCTTAATGGGAGAGTCGCGGGGAATCCCCAATGAGCTCAGCAAGGGCATGGAGACTATTCGCGAATTGGAAGGCCTGTCTCCGTGCAGCAGGAGGTGGTGAGGCTGGCCGACACGGAGAGGGAAGCCGAGGATTTCGTGACCAAACTGGTGACACGCACAATCACGCACGAGAATGCCAAGCATGCCATGGAAAGGAAGGAAATTTATGTTCCAATTGAGGAGGAGCTGTTGCGTGCGACTAAATGGCGTGTGTGCAGGCGAAGAACAGTCTCATTCACTTCATTTGCGGCGTGCCTGTGGTGGAGATTGCAGTAGCTAAAGACACTCCCAGCGCACTGAGGAATGTGAGCTGCGGTGGCGGTGGAAGGCTTGGGCATCTGCGATCCTCCAAAGGACGCGGCCCGAATGCGAGGGGACTGTTTGCATGCCGGGTGTGCAAGTGGCTGCTCAAGGCGTGTGCCAGCAGGGAGCGGCACCGGATTGGGAGACACGGGGGCGCTACACTCCCGGGGGACCCGCCGTGCATGGCAGCGCTGGATGCGGCTGAGGACGCGGCTGCAGAAAGGAGGGGAGGAGAGAGTGGCCGGCACATGAGGCTTGCCGTGTTCAAGCGGGAACTGGAGCGTGTGTGCTGCAGGTATCGGATGCGTGAGGTGCGGCAGGTCGAGGAAGGGCGCTACGAGGCATGCCACGTGGGGCCCCCACTGAAGCAACCCGCCTGTGAGAAGCGGCGCGTCCTTGGCAAATGATGCAGGCACATGAGGGAACAGTGCGCTGAAGCTGGAGAGGGCGCTTATGAGCAGAGCACTGGTACGGGCTCTCATGCCAAGCTCCCGTCACTTGTTTACACCGACCCAACCTGTGCGGTAGGCTGTGGTACTCCGCACTGCATTTTGTTGAGCAGCGTCACAGTCCCAGGCATGAGGAAAGTGGCCACGTTCCCTCAGGCTGTTTGATGGGAGGGCCATGAGCCATCGGTGGGGTGTCACGCCATGGGAGCATATCAGCAACGCGATAGTTATGCCGCTGTGGGGGTAACCCGCTGGATGGCATTTTGTGTGAGAAGTCAATGGAAGGCATAATGAGTTGAGAGGACTGGGAGCAGAGCACACGGAGGAGCATCAAACCCCTCTGAGCAGCTTCCCTTTGCTGTGGCTTGTCAAGTGACTGCCAGGAAGGGTTTACCGAATGCGCTTTCCATTGCTTTTCCTCGTGGTCGTGCCGTGCTGTGTTGGTACGCGGTGAATTTGCCTTGTCGGGCAGAGGGAAGTGGAAATGAGGTATTTGAGCCCGATGTGCTCCGTTACTAATGGGGAGTGTGGCACCTGATTGTGCGTACGGCTCCACATCGTGTCGCTCATGTGTTTGATGTGCCCCGATGAGTCTCTCAGGTGGCTGTGGCATGTGATGTGTTGGGAGCCGATGGTGTCGCCGGGAAGCAAATGCGTGGGACCTTGTGGCCGCATCCATTGGTGCGCATGTGGCATCCTGATGGCTGCGTATGTGTGTGTGTGTGTGTGACTTCCACTGAATGTTCCTGAAGTGGTGAATGGAAAGGCTTTTGACAAGCGAGCTGAGTGCTCAATGATATGCGTTAGTTTTAGCCTCGCTAAGGAAATGTGAGAGCCACGCACCATTTGTCGAGTCGCATTGCAGAGCCGTCCATCGGCAGCAACAGCTTGACCGGAAGCTGTGAGTGTGGGGCATAACGAAATGGATGGGCTCTTGTGAATGGGACGGAAATATGACTGCCGTACGGGCGACATTTGTTGCTGCTGCTTGGATATTTGTGAGTTTGTTTGGAGGGACTGTCAGTGTGGATGAAGCAAGCGCCCGTGAGGACATTGGAAGTCAGCGGGAAGAAACTCCCCACAACGTTATAACGAAATGTGCAACCCAGCGTGAATGCACACCAACAGATCGCGGCAGGTGCAATAAATGGAATGAGAGCGCTGACCATTAGGGGCTCAGTTTTGTATTGGAATGGTTTGGACTTTCCTGATTGGTTTGAATAAAATGAAAAATAAATGGTGACGTGCCAACATGATGCCAAACCGCTGACGTGTGGCTGGCAACCCGCTTTGAATGAGTGAAGCTTCTGGTAAAATTAAATGAGGCTCCATGGAGGGAATTAGAACCGTGTGGTTAGCGCGATGACACCGCTTAAATAATGGCGAGCATTTCCCAATTCATTTTGTAACTCCGTGGAATATAAACGTGCGCCCCAAATATATTTGCCACCCCGGCCCCGCGAGCACCGCCGAGTGCGACTGGGCGTGGCGGAGGCGTGAGGGCGCTGGAGGTGCTCAAACGGGAGATGCGGCCATAGGGCCCAATGGATGTGCGGTTGTGACAAGAGGTGTTGAAGCCATTTCTCTTTTGTTGTAATTGGAGAGGCGTGCGAGTGGGAGGCTTTGAAGGGATCGTAACACCCGCCACGGCCAATGAAGCGAGGGAAGTGTGAGACCATGCGTGAGAGGGAGGGAAGGAATGAAATGAGTTGTGGTGTGTTTCAGTGGAGCGTGTGTGACCCAATGTGTGAATGCAATGGCCTTACGACATTCCGAGGTGTGTGGTGGGGGTGGCCCTTGCACGTGTCCAAGCAATGGAAATGAAGCTGAGCTGCGATGATATTTTCTTTCATTATGCTTTGCGGAAATAACTGAGCACGTCAAACTGTGTGTGCTTGCCATGCCACAAACCATTTATTTGTTTGCGGTCACTGCGCGCAGTTCATGCGGGGAAGGTGATGGAGCGCAGTGTCCAGTTAGGCAAATAATGTTGAGCGAATGTGCGGAGGTGTGTGGGAACCGTTGATGGCTCCTGGGCATGCGACTGTGGCACATTTCAACCATTGTAGGCTTGAGGAGTAATGTGGTGTTGCTGCCACGTGCGTATGGTGGGAAGTGTCACACCGCTCTCCGTTGCGATGCGCCGCCAAGCAGTGAGGGGACTGCTGTGACGCCGTGCTGCCACTGGAAGGGATAAAATAGAAGGCTGAAGTGCAGTTACCCCTCGTGTTTCCGCGTGCCGGTGTTCCCACCACTGCCCTGCACCATGCGCATCCGAGCACTCGGGGCACGTGATGGAGACCGAAAGCATGCAGCAGTTGTTGCCCGCATTGAGGTTTCTGACCTCGGCATGGGGCAGGCGTGTTGGGATGTTGAGATATGCATTGGAAGTGAGTTTCATTATTTCCAGCATTAGTGCATATGATTTGCTGCCCGGGTTGCATATAATCCCTGCATGTTTGTGTGGCCTCACGTGCCGTTAGTGTGCGGCCTGCAGCCTCGCTTTTGGTATCAGCGGGTGATGTTTGCTGTGAGTGTCATTGGGGCTCACTTGTGTGCTCGTGTGTGTGTGTTAGTTTGAGTATGGAGTGGAATAACTCTCAGTGAAGTGGAACTATGCGGTGAGAGCGGTTTGTGTGGCAGTGTGGCTGGAGGATCTCCCAATGCGATTGAAGGGAGGCTGCGATGAGTGAGGAGTGGCGGCGTGCACTGTGGAGCGCAGGATGGAGCTGAAGCCGCACACGAGAGCTGAAGGCAAAATAACAGCACTGGAATTCCCAATGCCAGCAATGTGTTGAGTGCACGGGGAGTGTATTATCCTTTCGTGTGTCTCACGAGGGAATTGTGCTTTTATTGGCACTCAGGCGGCAGCGTGGGAAATGTGCTGCTCTCTGCAGTGCCTCATTGTGCTGCGCTCAGTGGAATATCTTCCAGCAATCGGCTCACTGGCATGAGATCAGTTTTGTGTAGGCACGGTGCCCATGTATTGGAGTGAAGGAATTATGAAGGCAAGTGACAGTGGTGGGAGCGAGGGGGATGCGGTGGAGCCACTTGATTGATTGGAGTTGGGAGGAGCACTGACCCTCCGTGGGCTGAACACCGTTGCATGCCATTGGTGTGCATGGCTGCCTGCGTCATGGAGTGACTTCGCGGTGTGAGGGCAGCCACGTAATGTGGTCGCAGCACACACTCGAAGCAGGCACTGCGATATCAAATGGACCATATTGCCTCAGTGCTACCTTCACTTCAGAGGGCTTTGATTTCCTCAATGAGTGAAGTGGCTTTGCATGAGTGCCTGAAGGTAAGCTGTGCTGTGTGACTGTGAGGAATGGCCATCGCACCTTAACAAATCGGGATGCAATTTGTTTGAGTGTTGAACCGCTGGCCGTGCAACTGCTCCATGACTTATTCCTGTGAGCAGTTGGATGGAGGACGCAGCTGAGAATGGCATGTGCAGTGTTGGTAGCAGGGAGGGATGAGTGATGCCAGCTGACTTTGGCTGCACGCCCCTGCAACAAATGCTGCCTCCGGTGGTGTAATGTGGCAGTGAGCTGAGGAGTGAGGGCCATGCGTGCGTGTGATGTGACAGTGCGAGTGCGGCCCATTTGTTACAGGCACTTTTCATATTGCTGCACAGCCGCACCTTCAGAGCACTGATGTGAGAGGGAAGCCCATTGCGCTCGAGTGCATGACGCGGTGCGGCTTAACACTCTCCACGCGTGGCATTGGTCTGCCACTTTCTCATATAATTCATAATTCCCATTGAAGGGATGTTTATTCCCTCTTGAATGTGTGTGTGCTTTATTGCTGTACGTTGCCTGTGTGTTTGTGCCACTGCTCACTCGCCCTCCCTTTCATTTCCTTCACTCTCTGATTGTACGCGTAGCACTGAAAGTATAAAATAAACACAAGCGGCTTATATAAATGGCGAGAAGGGGAGTTAGACGGACAAGGGGTATGACTGAAAGGAGGGGCGCTGCTCCTGTTGAACAAGCTGAGGCTGCCGCACGCGATCAAGTGACGGCTGCTGTAGGACCAGCGATATCTGGCGATGGGCTTATGCAGCTTATGGCTAGAATGGATGCTAAAATGGATGCGATGAATAACAGAATGGATGCGATGAAACAAGAATTGAAGGAGGAAATGGATGCGATGAGACAAGAATTAAAGGAGGAAATAAAAGACGTTGGTGATAGTGTTAATAAGTTGGAGGCGAGGGTGGAAGCCCTCGCCAATGAAGGTGTCGAGGTTGTAGACGGCGCGTACGATGCCGTCTACTGCGCAAAATGGAGACTTGTCGTGAGGAGCGACAAGTACGGGGAGGGGAAGCTTGGGATGGGCGTGGTGCGTGTGGCGCAGGGAAGGCAGCCACACTTATGGTGCAAGAAGCAGGCGGATGCCCTGTATGATCCCGCAGAGCCGTGGGAAGGCGATGTGGTGCCGGGTGTGAAGGGGAAACTTGTGATGGCGGTTCTCTCGTCACAGAAAGGATGGCCGTACGGATTATTCGGTGTAAATAAGAAACAAAAGAAGGGGGCGGAATCGCTGACTGGGTACAATGCGGTGTGTGACGCCTACATACGCAGGAGTAATCTGCGAGTGTGGAACATTGTGAAGAGAGGGCTTGACAAGTGGTTTGAAGGTAGACTCAGTGAATATCCGAGCAACTTTACTGTGATTGGCACGCCCGGAATAGGCAAATCGTTTGCCACCGGCTCCCTGCTGCTCTACCAAATGCTGCACTACCCGTCAGAGAACCTGAAAGTGGTGGCTTACTTTATGAAGGAGAGGGCGTATATTTTCCACCGCGAGGATAGGAGGGTTGTGTTTTATGAGGAGCAAACGGTCGCATTGAGGAGAGTTAACGAGATGGTAAGAAAAGGTGTGAAGGGTTACATAATATATGACATGTGTGGGGGTCATAACAGTATTCACAGCCTGCCGGATGAGTGGGGTGCTGTTCTGCTCACATCTCCGAAGAGTAGTAATTATGAGCGGTGGAGTGCGGATCGTCTCGGCGAAACGTTGCCCATATACGTCGACTGTTACGAGTATGCTGAGTTCAAGGCTGTACTCATATGGGAGAGGGAGAAGCTGGGGTCGGATCGTCTCAGGCTCAGGAAACGCCCGAGCACCATATTGGAGGACTGGGGAGTGCTGAGGAACCGTATTTACAAGGTGGGCCCGGTGCCACGATATGTCCTTAGGAGTGATGGTGTGTTCAATGCACGCGTCCGCGTGATGTGTGGTGCTGTTAAGACTTTGAATTATGACGATTTGGGCAATTTCATGAGGAGGCTGAGAAACGAGAAGGAGTGGCCAGGAGATAACACAACCCATAAAATCGTGATGCTGGTCCGCACTTTAGGGGACAAGGGGGACGCGTGCAGAAATCAAATCGTATCATCACATATACGGACGCAACTTAACATAATAGTAATACAACACTTCTGCAACACTAGGGTGTCGTACAGTGCATTATGTACGGCTGCAGAGCATGGAGCGCACGCCCTTGAGGAAGCGGGCATACTGGCCTTTCTGATTCGGAGTGTGTCGGATGTGATGGTACGGCACCTGAAGTACCTCCCACGGGAAGGTGAGACGGAGAGGTCCTGCACTTCGGTGCTTGCCCGAGTGAGTGCCTGGGGCCGCGTGCCCTCAAGAAGAGGTGGTTTCGATGATGGAGATCAAGACCTTTCGCTTCAGCCGGACAAACTCTACAGCTCTACGTCTGTGAACTTTCCCGTCGTGGATGGCTTTTTCCTGGTGGATGCGGTGGGCGAGGGAGTTTCGTTTACCGAAGGAGCGGCGGCCCCCACCCAAACTATTGTGCTGATCCAAGTGACCAGAGCAAGAGATCACCACACCACTACCAGCAAAGTGGAAGCATTTCGCAAGCGCATGGCGAGGTCCTTCACCAATTGGAAAGAAATGGAGAGGCGCCTCAGCTACGAAATAATTTATGTTCAGCACGCAGACAGCACGACACTCACCGGCAGGCAGCGCTGTGCCCGCAGTGGCGTGGCTAATGATGCAGGCAATGAGCGGTTCTGGAGCGGCATCCATCAGTTTTGTGTGAAACTGGATGCTCCGATTGCCAAGCTACTTTTCGAAGATATATATGGCGCTGAGTTAATAGAGGAGGCCGGCGCTCCTGTTGCTACAGAGACTCGCATAAAAAGGAGAAGGGTGGAGGACGTTACCGCTACTGTTTGAGACTTGCGCCACGCCAAAAAAGCAACAACACAGGGGCTGGTGTTGGTAGTGAATGAATGAATGAATATGTGTTCCGACTCCCATTGTGATTTCCTCATATTTCCATTGTTTCCCTCCTGTGCGTGTGTGTGTTCCTAATTTGTTGTTTCCATTTTTCCCTTTCATTTTTAGTGTGGCACCTGCGGGAGAGCAGTGAAGGCAGCCAGTGAAGTGTGAGGGCGTCTCACATGTCCACACACTACCACAGCGGCACGCATTGCTGCACGGCGCGCGGTGAGCAAACTGTTTGCAAGGTGCATTGTGTCCCTTTTATTCCTGCTGTTTTATTCATTCAGATATTTGTTACTTTTATTTTTTATTTCCTTCTCATTATTTCATTGTGTGTGTGCCATGCATGCGGTGGCCATGGCACGGCACGCCCTCACCATTTAGGGCTTATCCTCCTTGTGGCGGCTTGAGTTAACTCTCGCCTGCAATATCGCTACTTTCACTCATTGTTTTGTTTACCCCTCACGTGTTGGGCTTTTGCGATATATATTCCCATAGTAGTAATTGACATTATGTGCGTGCGTGTGTGCGTGTATGCGTGTTGGAGCAGCTGCGTTGTGGCACAGCGGTTAGTGCTGTCACTTCATTCGAATAGGCATCCCTTCCTTCAGCACTCTCATTCCTTTCCTTTCTTTTCTCGTTAGGGCTTTGTTGAGATTCGTGGCTGAATGGCCCAAGCGTTGGGTGGCTGCTGTGGCGGCCGCTTTATTACCCTTCTGGCAAAGCGCAGCCGGTTCCATCCGACTTTGACTTTGAAAGGGCCGTCTGTAAACGGGGGCGCCGAGTCGCTTCTCTCGCACCGGCTGGGAGTTTGAAGTGGCGGCATCGGGCGATTAATTTCGAACTGGGCATTCTTTTCGCCTTCTCTTTTTCTCCATTGTGCGGATTAGCGGTTGAAATAATGACCCCACGCTGGCGAGCAGAAGGAATTGCACTCACACGCACCACGCCCTGATGCCATGGCCGTGTGGGACTCAGTTTTGGAAATGGAGCCTGCCTGTTTCGCCGGTGAGTGGTGGCCGCGTCTTACACGTTGGTGCGGAGGGAGTGTTCGCCATTGCGGCACGGAGCCCCGCCCTGTGGTGGCCGTGGCAGTTCACCCGCTGAAGTCACCCCAAACCCCTCGTGTCTGGCGGGCTGCACGTGACATCGGTGGGATCCCTTCAGTCGGGGTAATCAGCCGCGGAACACATAACAGCCACACTTCCGAGAGTAAACTTGCGCTGAGCCAAATTTCTTGTTATGAGGCCCTTGAGATGCAATCGCATTTGCCTCACATTAGTCTCCACATGTGGTCGATGGCACGGCGCTTCGCATATTGTGGAAAGGAATAAATATGCCTGACAGATCATACCAATTGGTGGGTGCTGGACCTTGACGCTGCAATGAGCGGTCTGCCGCAAACATCAGGAAGGTGCTCTGTTTTGAGAAATTGTGCCATTCGGTCCAAATAGTGCAATTGAGTGAAATGCTGCACGTGGGTGAGATGGTGAGATGGTGTTGTCCTTACTCAGCTGAACGCGATCACCTGCTTTATTACCAGCTCCCTTTCAATCACTCTCGATTATTTCGCAAGGTGTCATGCCGAAGATGGAGGACCGCGTTGTGCTTGGGATGTTGTGGAGGATGGCAGCGTTGTGATTACTGTTGTCTCCGGTGTGGCTTATTTCTATTCCATATTTGGCTGCTGCTGATTGGATTGCAGGTGTTTTTTTCTTTTGATAATATTGCTGCAGCCGCTTTGAACTGGTTTATTTTCACTGCTCCTCCTCATGCCCACAGGCAGGGCGGATGAATTGTTCTCACTCCGCCATCTCCGCTCCTCCACTCGAGGTTCCGTAGGTGGCCGGCTGAAGGCGTGTGGGAAGTGAGGGACCGGGAGTCCGCGTGTTTGTGACGGTGGGGTAATCTCCGAATGCCGACTGTGTTGGTAACGGTGGTGTGTGTGTGGACTTCCACATAAGTTGATGAAGTTTGGTTGGCATTTGTCACTCCGGATGCTGAAGGTTCCTGCTGCTGGCAATGCTGCTGTTACACCTCACGTAACACAACACCAAATGGCAGTGGCTCACAACTCGGCGTGCCTGCCTGTGGCCACGGACCTCGTGGTGGGTATGAGATGTGGGACGCCCACTGTTAATTGTGTTGCATTCCAAGTTATTTGATAGTGGCTCTCCCGCTTTACATTTCCGTGGGAGGACTTAAGAGGTGTAGTCGCCCTTAGGACCCCATTAGCCACCGGGGCCCCACATCATAATTTTTTCCCCTGCACGTGCCCTTTCATGTCTGTGGTGGGAGGAGCGATGTGTGTATTGAGGTGCGTGTGGCGATGATAGCAACGCTTGGGAATGGTAGTGAGCGCTGTAATGGGAAGGGACTGCAGCACTCGTGCAGGATTTTGAGAGTGGCTGAATGGGAGAGTCGCGGGGAATCCCCAATGAGCTCAGCAAGGGCATGGAGACTATTCGCGAATTGGAAGGCCCGTCTCCGTGCAGCAGGAGGTGGTGAGGCTGGCCGACACGGAGAGGGAAGCCGAGGATTTCGTGACCAAACTGGTGACACGCACAATCACGCACGAGAATGCCAAGCATGCCATGGAAAGGAAGGAAATTTATGTTCCAATTGAGGAGGAGCTGTTGCGTGCGATTAAATGGCGTGTGTGTACAGGCGAAGAACAGTCTCATTCACTCCATTTGCGGCGTGCCTGTGGTGGAGATTGCAGTAGCTAAAGACACTCCCAGCGCACTGAGGAATGTGAGCTGCGGTGGCGGTGGAAGGCTTGGGCATCTGCGATCCTCCAAAGGACGCGGCCCGAATGCGAGGGGACTGTTTGCATGCCGGGTGTGCAAGTGGCTGCTCAAGGCGTGTGCCAGCAGGGAGCGGCACCGGATTGGGAGACACGGGGGCGCTACACTCCCGGAGGACCCGCCGTGCATGGCGGCGCTGGATGCGGCTGAGGACGCGGCTGCAGAAAGGAGGGGAGGAGAGGAGAGAGTGGCCGGCACATGAGGCTTGCCGTGTTCAAGCGGGAGCTGGAGCGTGTGTGCTGCAGGTATCGGATGCGTGAGGTGCGGCAGGTCGAGGAAGGGCGCTACGAGGCATGCCACGTGGGGCCCCCACTGAAGCAACCCGCCTGTGAGAAGCGGCGCGTCCTTGGCAAATGATGCAGGCACATGGGGGAACAGTGCGCTGAAGCTCGAGAGGGCGCTTATGAGCAGAGCACTGGTACGGGCTCTCATGCCAAGCTCCCGTCACTTGTTTACACCGACCCAACCTGTGCGGTAGGCTGTGGTACTCCGCACTGCATTTTGTTGAGCAGCGTCACAGTCCCGGGCATGAGGCAAGCGGCCACGTTCCCTCAGGCTGTTTGGTGGGAGGGCCATGAGCCATCGGTGGGGTGTCACGCCATGGGAGCATATCAGCAACGCGATAGTTATGCCGCTGTGGAGGTAACCCGCTGGATGGCATTTTGTGTGAGAAGTCAATGGAAGGCATAATGAGTTGAGAGGACTGGGAGCAGAGCACACGGAGGAGCATCAAACCCCTCTGAGCGGCTTCCCTTTGCTGTGGCTTGTCAAGTGACTGCCAGGAAGGGTTTACTTAATGCGCTTTCCATTGCTTTTCCTCGTGGCCGTGCCGTGCTGTGTTGGTACGCGGTGAATTTGCCTTGTCGGGTAGAGGGAAGTGGAAATGAGATATTTGAGCCCGATGTGCTCCGTTACTAATGGGGAGTGTGGCACCTGATTGTGCGTACGGCTCCACATCGTGTCGCTCATGTGTTTGATGTGCCCCGATGAGTCTCTCAGGTGGCTGTGGCATGTGATGTGTTGGGAGCCGATGGTGTCGCCGGGAAGCAAATGCGTGGGACCTTGTGGCCGCATCCATTGGTGCGCATGTGGCATCCTGATGGCTGCGTATGTGTGTGTGTGTGACTCCCACTGAATGTTCCTGAAGTGGTGAATGGAAAGGCTTTTGGCAAGCGAGCTGAGTGCTCAATGATATGCGTTGGTTTTAGCCTCGCTAAGGAAATGTGAGAGCCACGCACCATTTGTCGAGTCGCATTGCAGAGCCGTCCATCGGCAGCAACAGCTTGACCGGCAGCTGTGAGTGTGGGGCACAACGAAATGGATGGGCTCTTGTGAATGGGACGGAAATATGACTGCCGTGCGGGCGACATTTGTTGCTGCTGCTTGGATATTTGTGAGTTTGTTTGGAGGGACTGTCAGTGAGGATGAAGCAAGCGCCCGTGAGGACATTGGAAGTCAGCGGGAAGAAACTCCCCACAACGTTATAACGAAATGTGCAACCCAGCGTGAATGCACACCAACAGGTCGCGGCAGGTGCAATAAATGGAAAGAGAGCGCTGACCATTAGGGGCTCAGTTTTGTATTGGAATGGTTTGAACTTTCCTGATTGGTTTGAATAAAACAAAACAAAATCATGACGTGCCGACATGACGCCAAACCGCTGACGTGTGGCTGGCAACCCGCTTTGAATGAGTGAAGCTTCTGTTAAAATTAAATGAGGCTCCATGGAGGGAATTGGAACCGTGTGGTTAGCGCGATGACACCGCTTAAATAATGGCGAGCATTTCCCAATTTATTTTGTAACTCCGTGGAATATAAACATGCGCCCCAAATATTTTTGCCACCCCGGCCCCGCGAGCACCGCCGAGTGCGACTGGGCGTGGCGGAGGCGTGAGGGCGCTGGAGGTGCTCAAACGGGAGATGCGGCCATAGGGCCCAATGGATGTGCGGTTGTGACAGGAGGTGTTGAAGCCATTTCTCTTTTGTTGTAATTGGAGAGGCGTGCGAGTGGGAAGCTTTGAAGGGATCGTGACACCCGCCACGGCCAATGAAGCGAGGGAAGTGTGGGACCATGCGTGAGAGGGAGGGAAGGAATGAAATGAGTTGTGGTGTGTTTCAGTGGAGCGTGTGTGACCCAATGTGTGAATGCAATGGCCTTACGACATTCCGAGGTGTGTGGTGGGAGTGGCCCTTGCACGTGTCCAAGCAATGGAAATGAAGCTGAGCTGCGATGATATTTTCTTTCATTATGCTTTGCGGAAATAACGGAGCACGTCAAACTGCGTGTGCCTGCCATGCCACAAACCATTTATTTGTTTGTGGTCACTGCGCGCAGTTCATGCGGGGAAGGTGATGGAGCGCAGTGTCCAGTTAGGCAAATAATGTTGAGCGAATGTGCGGAGGTGTGTGGGAACCGTTGATGGCTCCTGGGCATGCGACTGTGGCACATTTCAACCATTGTAGGCTTGAGGAGTAATGTGGTGTTGCTGCCACGTGCGTATGGTGGGAAGTGTCACACCGCTCTCCGTTGCGATACGCCGCCAAGCAGTGAGGGGACTGCTGTGACGCCGTGCTGCCACTGGAAGGGATAAAATAGAAGGCTGAAGTGCAGTTACCCCTCGTGTTTCCGCATGCCAGTGTTCCCACCACTGCCCTGCACCATGCGCATCCGAGCACTCGAGGCACGTGATGGAGACCGAAAGCATGCAGCAGTTGTTGCCCGCATTGAGGTTTCTGACCTCGGCATGGGGCATGCGTGTTGGGATGTTGAGATATGCATTGGAAGTGAGTTTCATTATTTCCAGCATTAGCGCATATGATTTGCTGCCCGGGTTGCATATAATCCCTGCATGTTTGTGTGGCCTCACGTGCCGTTAGTGTGCGGCCTGCAGCCTCGCTTTTGGTATCAGCGGGTGATGTTTGCTGTGAGTGTCATTGGGGCTCACTTGTGTGCTCGTGTGTGTGTGTTCGTTTGAGGATGGAGTGGAATAACTCTCAGTGAAGTGGAACTATGCGGTGAGAGCGGTTTGTGTGGCAGTGTGGCTGGAGGATCTCCCAATGCGATTGAAGGGAGGCTGCGATGAGTGAGTAGTGGGGGCGTGCACTGTGGAGCGCAGGATGGAGCTGAAGGCAAAATAACAGCACTGGAATTCCCAATGCCAGCAATGTGTTGAGTGCACGGGGAGTGTATTATCCTTTCGTGTGTCTCACGAGGGAATTGTGCTTTTATTGGCACTCAGGCGGCAGCGTGGGAAATGTGCTGCTCTCTGCAGTGCCTCATTGTGCTGCGCTCAGTGGAATATCTTCCAGCAATCGGCTCACTGGCATGAGATCAGTTTTGTGTAGGCACGGTGCCCATGTATTGGAGTGAAGGAATTATGAAGGCAAGTGACAGTGGTGGGAGCGAGGGGGATGCGGTGGAGCCACTTGATTGATTGGAGTTGGGAGGAGCACTGACCCTCCGTGGGCTGAACACCGTTGCATGCCATTGGTGTGCATGGCTGCCTGCGTCATGGAGTGACTTCGCGGTGTGAGGGCAGCCACGTAATGTGGTCGCAGCACACACTCGAAGCAGGCACTGCGATATCAAATGGACCATATTGCCTCAGTGCTACCTTCACTTCAGAGGGCTTTGATTTCCTCAATGAGTGAAGTGGCTTTGCATGAGTGCCTGAAGGTAAGCTGTGCTGTGTGACTGTGAGGAATGGCCATTGCACCTTAACAAATCGGGATGCAATTTGTTTGAGTGTTGAACCGCTGGCCGTGCAACTGCTCCATGACTTATTCCTGTGAGCATTTGGATGGAGGACGCAGCTGAGAATGACATGTGCAGTGTTGGTAGCAGGGAGGGATGAGTGATGCCAGCTGACTTTGGCTGCACGCCCCTGCAACAAATGCTGCCTCCAATGGTGTAATGTGGCAGTGAGCTGAGGAGTGAGGGCCATGCGTGCGTGCGGTGTGGCAGTGCGAGTGCGGCCCATTTGTTACAGGCACTTTTCATATTGCTGCACAGCCGCACCTTCAGAGCACTGATGTGAGTGGGAAGCCCATTGCGCTCGAGTGCGTGACGCGGTGTGGCTTAACACTCTCCACGCATGGCATTGGTCTGCCACTTTCTCATATAATTCATAATTCCCATTGAAGGGATGTTTATTCCCTCTTGAATGTGTGTGTGCTTTATTGCTGTACATTGCCTGTGTGTTTGTGCCACTGCTCACTCGCCCTCCCTTTCATTTCCTTCACTCTCTGATTGTACGCGTAGCACTGAAAGTATAAAATAAACACAAGCGGCTTATATAAATGGCGAGAAGGGGAGTTAGACGGACGAGGGATGAGATGGAAGGAGAGGCCGTTGCTTCTGTTGTGCGGGCTCCCGCACGCGATCAAGTGACGACTGCTGTAGGACCAGCGATATCTGGCGATGGGCTTATGCAGCTTATGGCTATGCTGACAGAGATGAATGATAGAATGGATGCTAAAATGGATGCGATGAATAACAGAATGGATGCTAAAATGGATGCGATGAAACAAGAATTAAAGGAGGAGATAAAAGGTGTGTCTGAAAAGGTTAATAAATTGGAGGTGAGGGTGGATACCCTCGCCGGTAAAGGCGTGGAAATTGACGGTGCGTACGACTCCGTCGTCAACGCGAGGTGGAGCTATGTTGTGATGAGCGAGGAATACGATACGAAGTGGCTTGGAATGGGCGTGGTGCCTGTTGGTGAGGGAGAGCAGCCACACTTGTGGTGCGAGGAGCAGGCGGATGTCCCGTATGATCCCGAAGAGCCGTGGGAGGGCGATGTGGTGCCGGGTGTGAAGGGGAAACTTGTGATGGCAACAATGAAATCCCATAAGGGATGGCCGTACACGCTTTTCAATGCAAATACCTCTAAAATCGTGTCGGCAGATGTGCTTCGGAAGTACAAGGATGTGCACAATGCACACCTTCACATCCGAAGGGAAAATCTGCGAGTGTGGCACGTTGTTAAGAAGAATATCGACGAGTGGTTGAATGACGTGAAGGAAGTGCACCCATTTATTGTGATTGGCACGCCCGGCGTTGGGAAATCGTTTGCCACCGGCTCCGTGCTGCTCTATCAACTGCTGCACTACAAGCCGGAAAGGCTGAAAGTTGTGGCTTACTTCGTGAGGGGTGAGGCGTATATTTTCCACCGCGAGGATAGGAGGGTTGTGCACTACGAAGAGGACCGTGTCGCTGTGAGCGAAATCAAGCGGATGATAAATAAAGGCATTGTGGGTTACATAATATTCGACATTAGTGATAACGGTGCTATTATTGGGCGTTTGCCAGATGATTGGGGCATTGTCCTGATTTCATCACCCAACGTGAAGAACTTCCATGAATTTGCGAAGCAGCGTCAGTACACAACTCCAATTTACATGAACTGCTACGAGGATGCGGAGTTCAAGGCCGCACTTGTGTGGGAGATGCAATCGCAGTTGGAGAATAACCAAATTAAATTGGAGGATGTCAATCTCGAAAATGACTGGAAAGTGCTTAGCAAGCGAATTTACATGGTGGGCCCGCTGCCACGCTACGTCCTGGGGAATGGAGAGTGCTTCCGCCGCCGTGTTATTGATGTAAACGCCGCCTTGTCGAGGATATTGGATGAGGATGTTAATCGCTATGCTAGACATTTGTCTAATAAAGAGGAATGGTTCGTTGACGGTACAACAAACAAGATTGTGAAGTTGGTTCGCGTCCGGAGCGATTGCCCTGAGGAGGCCCGAAATGAGGCTGTTTCCACTTATGTGCGTGAGAGAATTTTAAGGAAAGCCATGGAGAACTTCGCCAAGTTGAGAATAAGCCTCAGTGAGCTGGTTACGACGAGGGAGTGGTGCGCATATAAGTTTGAGATGTCGGGCGTTCTGGCCTTTCTGATTGGGAGTGTTGTGACGGAAGTGGTGCGGCACCTGAAGTACCTCCCACGGGAAGGTGAGACGGAGGAGTCCCGCACTTCGGTACTTGCCGGAGTGGGTGGTTCGGGGCTTTTGCCGACCTCGGTTCATCAATTGTGTTTGCATGATAAACCGGTGGAGATGGCGGTGGAATGTCTTTATCAACCTGCGGAGAAGAACTTTCCCGTCGTGGATGGCTTTTTCCTGGTGGATGCGGTGGGCGAGAGGGTTGGAGTTTCGTTTACCAAAGGAGCGGCGGCCCCCACCCAAACTATTGTGCTGATCCAAGTGACCAGAGCAAGAGATCACCACACCACTACCAGCAAAGTGGAAGCATTTCGCAAGCGCATGGTGAGGTACTTCACCAATTGGACGGAAATGGAGAGCCGCCTCAGCTACGAAATAATTTATGTTCAGCACGCAGACAGCACGACACTCACCGGCAGGCAGCGCTGTGCCCGCAGTGGTGTGGCTGATGATGCAGGAATCGAGAAGTTCTGGAGCGGCATCCATCAGTTTTGTGTGAAACTGGAGGCTCCGATTGCCAAACTGATTCTGCAGGATATTCACAATGTCGCAACAGCAGAGGTGACTGGTGGTGAAAGTGAATTGAGAGATGACCCTGAAATAACAACAGATACTGATGGTGGTGATGCTCAAACCGATGTAACAGCGCCTGACGCCAATGTAACAACAGTTGTTGACACAGACAGAGTTGAGGACGTTACTGGCATTGCCCGAGAGGTGCGTGATGCCAACATAACCACAGGGGCTCTTGATAATACTGAATGAATATGTGTGCCATACCCCATTGTGATTTCCTCATATTTCCATTGTTTCCCCCTGTGCATGTGTGTGTTCCTAATTTGTTGTTTCCATTTTTCCCTTTCATTTTTAGTGTGGCGACTGTGAGAGAGCAGTGGAAGTAATCAGTGAAGTGTGAGGGCGTCTCACATGTCCACACACCGCGACAGCAACACTCATTGCTGCACGGCGCGCGGTGAGCAGACTGTTTGTAAGGTGCATTGTGTCCCTTTTATTCCTGCTGTTTTATTCATTCAGATATTTGTTACTTTTATTTTATCGGGCATATGCCATGCATGCGGTGGCCACGGCACGGCACGATCTCACCATTTAAGGCCTATCCTCCTTGTGGCGGCTTGAGTTAACTCTCGCCTGCAATATCGTTATTTTCACTCATTGTTTTGTTTACCCCTCACGTGTTGGGCTTTTGCGATATCTATTCCCATAGTAGTAATTGACATTATGTGTGCGTGTGTGTGTGTGTGCGTGTTGGGGCAGCTGTGTTGTGGCACAGCGGTTAGTGCTGTTACTTCATTCGAATAGGGCTCTCTTCCCTCAGCACTCTCATTCCTTTCCTTTCTTTTCTCGTTAGGGCTTTGTTGAGATGCGTGGCTGAATGGCTCAAGCGTTGGGTGGCTGCTGTGGTCGCTTTATTGCCCTTTTGGCGAAGCGCAGCCGGTTCCATCCGACTTTGACTTCGAAAGGGCCGTCTGTAAACGGAGGCGCCGAGATGCTTGTCTCGCACCGGTTAGAAGTTGGAGTGGCGGCATCGGGCAATTAATTTCGGACTGGGCATTCTTTTTGCCTTCTCTTTTTCTTCATTGTGCGGATTAGCGGTTGAAATAACGACCCCACGCTGGCGAGCAGAAGGAATTGCACTCACACGCACCACGCCCTGATGCCATGGCCGTGTGGGACTCAGTTTTGGAAATGGAGCCTGCCTGTTTCGCCGGTGAGTGGTGGCCGCGTCTTACACGTTGGTGCGGAGGGAGCGTCCTCCATTGCGGCACGGAGCCCCGCCCTGTGGTGGCCGTGGCAGTGCACCCGTTGAAGTCACCCCAAACCCCTCGTGTCTGGCGGGCTGCACGTGACATCGGTGGGATCCCTTCAGTCGGGGTAGTCAGCCGCGGAGCACATAACAGCCACACTTCGGAGAGTAAACTTGCGCTGAGCCAAATTTCTTGTTATGAGGCCATTGAGATGCAATCGCATTTGACTCACATTAGTCTCCACATGTGATCGATGGTACGGCGCTTCGCATATTGTGGAAAGGAATAAATATGCCTGACAGATCATACCAATTGGTAGGTGCTGGACCTTGACGCTGCAATGAGCGGTCTGCCGCAAACATCATGAAGGTGCTCTGTTTTGAGAAATTGTGCCATTCGGTCCAAATAGTGCAATTGAGTGAAATGCTGCACGTGGGTGAGATGGTGTTGTCCTTACTCAGCTGAACGCGATTACCTGCTTTATTACCAGCTCCCTTTCAATCACTCTCGATTATTTCGCAAGGTGTCATGCCGAAGATGGAGGAACGCGTTGTGCTTGGGATGTTGTGGAGGATGGCAGCGTTGTGATTACTGTTGTCTCCGGTGTGGCATATTTCTATTCCATATTTGGCTGCTGCTGATTGGATTGCAGGTGTTTTTTCTTTTGATAATATTGCTGCAGCCGCTTTGAACTGGTTTATTTTCACTGCTCCTCCCCATGCCCACAGGCAGGGCGGATGAATTGTTCTCACTCCGCCACCTCCGCTCCTCCACTCGAGGTTCCGTGGGTGGCCGGCTGAAGGCGTGTGGGAAGTGAGGGACCGGGAGACCGCGTGTTTGTGGCGGTGGAGTAATCTCCGAATGCCGACTGTGTTGGTAACGGTGGTGTGTGGACTTCCACATAAGTTGATGAAGTTTGGTTGGCATTTGTCACTCCGGATGCTGAAGGTTCCTGCTGCTGGCAATGCTGCTGTTACACTTCACGTAACACAACACCAAATGGCAGTGGCTGACAACTCGGCGTGCCTGCCTGTGGCCACGGACCTCGTGGTGGGTATGAGATGTGGGACGCCCACTGTTAATTGTGTTGCATTCCAAGTTATTTGATAGTGGCTCTCCCGCTTTACATTTCCGTGGGAGGACTTAAGAGGTGTAGTCGCCCTTAGGACCCCATTAGCCACCGGGGCCCCACATCCTAATTTTTTCCCCTGCACGTGCCCTTTCATGTCTGTGGTGGGAGGAGCGATGTGCGTATTGAGGTGCGTGTGGCGATGATAGCAACGCTTGGGAATGGTAGTGAGCACTGTAATGGGAAGGGACTGCAGCACTCGTGCAGGATTTTGAGAGTGGCGGAATGGGAGAGTCGCGGGGAATCCCCAATGAGCTCAGCAAGGGCATGGAGACTACTCGCGAATTGGGAGACCCGTCTCCGTGCAGCAGGAGGTGGTGAGGCTGGCCGACACGGAGAGGGAAGCCGAGGATTTCGTGACCAAACTGGTGACACGCACAATCGCGCCCGGGAATGCCAAGCATGCCATGGAAAAGGAAGGAAATTTATGTTCCAATTGAGGAGGAGCTGTTGCGTGCGATTAAATGGCGTGTGTGCAGGCGAAGAACAGTCTCATTCACTCCATTTGCGGCGTGCCTGTGGTGGAGATTGCAGTGGCTAAAGACACTCCCAGCGCACTGAGGAATGTGAGCTGCGGTGGCGGAGGAGGGCTTGGGCATCTGCGATCCTCCAAAGGACGCGGCCCGAATGCGAGAGGACTGTTTGCATGCCGGGTGTGCAAGCGGCTGCTCAAGGCGTGTGCCAGCAGGGAGCGGCACAGGATTGGGAGACGAGGCTGCCCAAGCACCGCGTCTACGAGGGTTCATGAGTAGGAACCCGGATCGTCGTGCAATTAACGCATCCTGAAAAGTGGGTTAAACTATATCTTCCATTTCTCTTTATGTCTCTGTTTAGCTCGTACTCTTTGTTTTGTCGCCGCGTTTTTCTACATTTCTTATTTCTTTCTTTTGTGTACTGCGCAATCCTTTGATTTTACTCTTTTCCGTGTTTATGTTGTTTTCATTGTTTGTCCGATTCACGAAATGTTGCGCACGGTGTAGTTAGAAGGGGAAGCACCTCGGTGACCTCAATATGTTTCTTTTTTTTTTGCGGTACTTCTTCCTCGTGGAGATGAAAATAAAATGGTCTCCTCCCCAAGTTTCTCCCCATTGGAAGGTGTTTCCTTAACTGGCTGTTTTCTCCTCCTCCTCCACTGTTTTGTGTAGTTTTGTTTGGGGAAATCATGTGTGGTCGATACATTTTTTTTGTGGTGGTGGTGACGCTAGTGGGGGTTGTGATGGTGGAGGCGAGGGATTTGCCTGCGTTGAAGCTGGAGTCCGCGCAGGGAGCGTGTGCCGTGTCGAGGTTGATGAAATCGATGTACAACTTTGTGAGCTCGAGGAATAAAGAAGCGCAGGAGATGTACGAGAGTGTCGAGAGGATGTATGACCTGGGAAGGGTCCGGATCGCCCAGCACGTCCTGGAAAACGGGGAGTGCGACCGGATGACGTTTTTTGTGTTGTTTTCCCAGCGAATAAAGGAGAATATGACCAGGAAGATTAGAGAGCTGGCGAGTGCCGGGGTGAGACTAGTCGGAGCAGCCGGTCTGGCCGCAGGGCGACTGGACGAGTTCATTAATATTTTCAGGCAGTCCTGGCATGTTCAGACCACACACATTTACTCGACCACATACAACCACACGTACAGCTTCTGCCTTCGAGGGAAGGGGACGAAACCTGTCGACAAGAAGAGCATTGTCGACTGCTTCATGAATGACAAAGAGACCGATGACAACGGATTTGTTCCGGTGGACGGGGGCGACGTCCACTGGCTGGACCAGGAGGACATGGGGAGTTTGCTGGATATGAGATTGAAACTCGTTGATGGAGACCCACGCGACGAGCACGGCCAAAATCGTCGTTGTGCGCTCCTCTCTATGGAAGATAGTGGTGGTAATTACCTTGGTAAAGATAATAAAGGTAAGAAAGTGCTGTGGGCGGACGGGTTGCTTGGGGTGACTACCGGGCATACGAAGAAATCCGGCTTCACTGGAAGCGTCCGTTCCTCCTCCTACTCCACGAATATTATGTGGGAAGCAAAGCCCTCTTCATCCATACCCGTTCTTAAGGACTTCGTCGTACGGTACAACGACTACCGTAAACTCTTCGATGAAGTCAAACACCTCTCCGCCGCCATGACAGACGACTGGACTGTCGACCATCTTATGAAGTACGCCGAGGGTATCGCCTCCCTTCTTTATAAGCCGGAGGAGCTCGACGTCCTTCTGTCGGTGGACGAAAACGAAGACAACGAGACGGCCGAAGAGGACCAGCGGCGGTTGCGGCTCCGCCACACGGTCGAGCCGTTTGTCGGCCTGAACGACCGGAAGCAGGAGTGGCTGGCGCAGTACAATAAGGAACTTGTGTCCAAGGAGTTCCTAGCGGCAGAAATTCAACTATGCCGCTCCGCTGCTGAATTGCACCTCCGCCGGAATCGTTGGTTCTTTGAATGGTAAATGCCCCTCCTTCCCCCAACAAAAAAGAATTCCTTCCCATCATGATTATCGTTTATGCGGGACAGCATACGGTTATGCACGTGCATTATGTTCACATATTATTGTTGTTCATTTATTTATTTGTCCATTTATTTATTAGGTGTGTTATTAGTGTTAGTGTGGTGGGGATGGAGAATGTAATTAGGTTGGTGGTGGTGTCGGTGTTGGTAGTTGTCTACGTTGTGGCCAATGAGAAAACAACAGGGTCGACCATAACTCTCCAGAAGGCCACGGCCGTCTGTCACATTGCAAGGAAGTTAAAAGGTGTGAGCACCTACGTGGCACAGAAGTTGGAGGAATATGACCAAAAAATCCAGGAGATTCAAATGATGCGGGATGTCGTGCGGCTCAAGGTCTTTATGCCTGGAGGAGAAAAACTCAATTGTGGAAAGGAGTCTGCCTTCCTGCTGTATGTCTACGAGCGCCTCGCCGCCATGCAGGAGGTCATGGGGAAACTGAGGCAGGCCGGCACCAAAGCTGCGGGGTCGGCCGGGATTGCCGCCGGGAGGCTGGACGAGTTTGTGAGTGTCTTCAAACAGGCGGCGGGGGAGACCAGTAATCGAAACTTTCTCAACACGTGCTACAAAGGAAGCGACAGTCAAAACATTTTCTACGGCATCGGGGATGACACTGACACGCAGTACGGCGATGGCGTTAAGAGCCTCGGGGAGTACATAGACGCCCAGTTCACCTTAAGTGGTACCGGGACTGGAGGGAGCAGTTCTAATGGTGAAACCCTGGCGCACGTACAAAACAACAAAGCCTACGTCGACGGTAATGCCATTGTGCACGGCATACCGTGGGGTGATGGGATTTTCACAGTTCAAGGAGGCGACCAAGGCGAGTGGAAACAGGTGCCCTCCAAGGATGTTACTGTCCTAAGAAGTGCCGCCGAGGACTACCAAGTCTTCGTTTCGCTGCTAAAATCCATCCACAGCATCTACGCCGTCATTAAGGCCGACTGGGTGAAAAATAAGCTGGTTTCCGACAACACCATCCGCAATGTGCTTTACACAATCAAGACCACAGAAGGGCAGAAGAGGAGGGTCAGCGACGAGGACGACAATTCCCCGGAGGGCCCTCCGTGGTTCCCGACGTGGAACCCCAGCAATATGCGCAACAAGCTCCTCGAAGACGAACTGACTCTCTGCGAAGAGCACAAGCGGAACGGCACCGCAGGGGTCTCTATCCTCCTCCCCCTCTTTCTCTGTTTCATTGTTTTTGCTTAAAAGAAAAAAGAAACACACGAATTTAAGCTGCTTATATTTCTGTTATGAATGAATTTGGTGTGGAATATTTTTTACGCTTTTTTTTGCTTTCCGATGGTAAGAGAGAGGAGAGAAAACGTGGGAGCGATGCGCGTATTGAGGTGCGTGTGGCGATGATAGCAACGCTTGGGAATGGTAGTGAGCGCTGTAATGGGAAGGAACCCGATCAATACCGCTTTTGTTGTCATTAAACCTCAGAAACCGAAGCTCAGAAGAGTGTTGTGGAAGCGCCAAGTTCACGTGGAGCACCAAAAGGCAAAGAGGCTGAAGCAGATGGGTGAGAGAGGCTGTCGGACAGTGACGCCATTATCGGAGGCTGTTTCAGGCAATATCAAAAGGAGAGTAGCGGGATATTTGCTGCAGCCTTTTACACGCCCTCGAACCTTAATTGGAATGAGGCGTTCCAATGCTGAGATTGAGCAGCACCTTCTCAGCGCGACTGCTGTGACTGCTCGGGAAGTGAGGAAAGTTGTGCACGCCACCAAACTTTCCCGTGTTGCTTCAGCCGCCCATTGTGCCAATCAAGTGCTATAAGGGAAAAAAAATTATTGAGAGCGGCAGGTTTCCTCGACATAATTCTGAAACCTCTCCACTTCGACAGCATCGTTTCCAGCGGAGGGCCGCTGTGCAAATTCCAAAGAGTCACACCAACGAAGGGCCTCGTGGCGCTTGCTTCGCCTTTTGGTTCAATCATCGCACTTCAGGGCAATGGTCTATCGGATGTGGCAACAGCGCATATTTATTAGGCTTGCAAAACAGATCCAACCATCAACCAAAGAGTCACGCACCGTGGCATGAGACAGGAACACTCCGAGAGGACCAGCTTACATTTTCAGCGAGCGGCCTGCATGAAAGTCCCTATCGACCTCTTGACAACCATCAGATATTTGTTACACGTCCCCCCAGCAATGAGCGAAGAAACAATCACCCAGCGACCAAACAATCGAAAAAGGAAATCATTGTCATCCAACTTTCTAGGGATTCTTAAATATAGCTCTCATAAATACAGGAATGCCTATGCCTCTTTAGAATGTCAAAATATACAAATGTCATTTAAAGTCCAGTAACGATAACACTCCCAATGGCGCCTGTGAATCTCAAATCACATTAAATGCATCCAATAAGTATGCCGAATAAATACAACTCCAAAAAAAAAACTTCCAAGCAACTCACACGGTGCTACAGTCCCTTTTCGTCCAGTCCAAGGGCTGGAGGTGTTCTCCCAAAGTAATCAAATATGCATTTCAAGCGCGTTCCTGTGTGGGTTATGCATCGCACAATTATTTTTGGAGAGGTTTTTTCTTTTTTTTTCTTTTTCTTCAATTGTGCGAATTAAAAACTAAAGGAATCACCCCACACTAGCGAAGGAGAAGAAATGCATTTGCCTGCACTGCGTCTCTCGAAATGGTAGCGTGCAGTTCAGCAACTTTAGAGTACGCCATTGCCCACTAAACCCCGTGTGTGCATATCGAGCCCGCCCACGCTTCTTCAGTGGATGGTGTCCACGTCCCGCACGTTGGTCCAAAGGGGTGCTAGCCGTTGCGGCAAAAAAACTTTTTCGTTGGCTGCTGCAATGTTATATTCCATGCACTAAGTGCATACCCTTATGGCGGGCAACATCCGCAGCACTTCCATGGGATTCCCTTTACTCAGGTCATACAACCGCACATGAGTAGTAGCGGCATCTCACTACACAACGTTGCGAAACGTCCATGTTACCAAAACGAAACGATAATAACTAGTCAGCTTATCAACAACACAACGGATAGGTAGAAAAATACTTCATAATAAATAAAGAATATCTTCCACACCCACAAAAGCAGATTCCACATAAATAACCCATAGGCAAAAAAGAATTTTTCACACAAACATCAGGATATTCAACATAAAGAAACGGTGATATTGTGTGATATAGTGCCATTATGTCGTATGGTGCATGAGTTTGAAATAATGCAGTCCCATGGAGCATTGTAGGGTTGTGAATGCTCTAAATGATTGAGATATTTTTTAGTGTAACATTGTGATGTAGTGTTTTATTGTCTTTTGGTGGTATTGCGTTATATAGTTGAAATGACGGATAGTGTTGTCCTCTTTGGTTTTTGTAGTTGGTGAACGTTTTTGATTAGTTTTTCCCGACTGTCGGCTTTTCTTTTTGAGCTAAGGGTGCCCTTGCACTGATCTCCGACTGCTTTTCAACTTTAAAGAACTTCCGTGTCATTTTGTGATTTATTGGTTTGTGTGCGCAGTTTCTGGTATTGAAAGACTGTAGTGTTGTTTGCTTGCATATTTTAAAGTCTTTCTATGTTTTTCTTCAGATGGATTGTGTGGGTGCTAATTTAAGCTTTTGTTGGTTAGTGCTCCAATTAGCTTTGAATGATTTTGACTGACCCTGCGTTCTTGCGTTTTACTCACTGGAATCACTTTAGGTTTTAGAAATGTCTTGGTGAGTTGAGTCCCAGAGTAGGAATTTAAAGAGAAAAACGGCCACACAAAACATTTAGGAAATAAGGTATATGGGCCACCGAGGGGATTACTGGGGATGGTCTGCTTGTTGGGGTAAGTAGGGAAAATTGAGCGAGCAGAGTGGAAAAATACTATTGGTCCGCTTGACACTTTCAAAGCAGTTCTTGTTTCTCTGTGGAGCTGTTCGCGCCACGCTTAATTATCTCTGACTTAGGGGGATGAGTGATATGCCCTCAGGGAGCACAAACACCTGCACCCTGCAAGGTACATGGGAGGATATCGTAATATAGTTCAAACCCTCTCTTGAGGATGAAAAACAATCGTACAGAAGATATCGGAGCTGAAAGATCCTGTGTGGAGAATTGTGTGCTCAGCTGTCGTAGGGAAAAGTGATAGCTTTTTTGTCAAAGGCTTGCATGATGGCTTATTTCAGACGCCTTTTGTTTTTCCTCCACTACTACTCCTTGTGGTCTTAGCCGTTGAAATTATTGAAGGAAGTTTGTGGGGCATGCGGTCTCCATTGGCAGGCTGGTAGAAAAAAGGGTTCTTCCCGTTCTCCATGGTCTCTCAGTTATTTCCAAGTGTTAACTGAGCATGCAGTCGTGGAAAAATGAGGATCATTTTCAAAATTGATGAAATTTGCCTCTCGACCTTACAACCCGTAATGTCATTTTATGAGGTCCATCACCGAGAGCATGTTGGAAGTGTGCTGAATAGGATGCCATTGTGAGAATGAAGCGCGAACGATGTTATCAGTATTTCTTCGGGAATTATACATGGGTTTATTAGGTTTATATTTCATGGTTTCCTGTACTGTGGTTATGGTAATGTGGTCAGTGAAAGTCACGCACGTTGTTACATCTCTCACAATATAGCGTTGTGTATACCGCAGCCCCATGACCCCCTTCTCCAGGAAATCATCATCATCGGTTACATTATTTAGATGATAATACGCTAACATGTGAGACAGCACCCTATTCCAAATATCCGTACATTTGCCTTGTCTCTTTTCCATTGTTAGTCCCAGGAACAGCACTTAGCAGCGTCTCCGCTATAGCATTGGATGCAACAATAGTGCCGTGTGAGAGAGTAAAATGTAATTGCCAAGAAAAAAATAGGCATATGAGTATGGAAGGTGAAAGGGAAGCAATACCCAACTGGGCGATGGAGAGTGAAGTGGAACAAGTCCTTATCCAGGAATGTAAGACGCGGGGCAAGATAAACCTTTTTTATTTCTTGTGGAGTACTACGGATGAACCGATGGAGAATTTCTGCCGCCTAACGTTTGGCGAATTTCTTAAACAATGATCAGGGCGCTACATCAAGGATGCCAACCGTCGCGAGGAAGTGCAGAAAAAAGACATGCGGCAGATGTTAGGACGCTTGCATGACAATACGATCAAAGTCCTCCGGTACCTTGTGGGTAATGGCATCATAACTCTTCTTGGTTGGGTTCTTCGTGGAGCGAGTACATTGTTGGACCATGTTGCGAGAGGTACCTTGGATGAAACCGTCCGAGTAGCCCGCAAGTACCCACGGTCCCCATAACAAGCGGAAGCATGTCCGTGCAAAGAAGCAACGAGGCAAGTGACAAGCTCACACATCAAGTAGCCAGCACTCCAAGCACACAGCGTCAACCAGGAGGGACTGAGGACAGAGAGGTGAGAGAGGTCGTCTGGAAAGCATTCAAATCCTGGGAAGGCGCTTGCCTCGTTGATTTTCTGACTCAGGAATGTGGGAAGACACACGGAGCCTGCAACCCCAATGCGGCTCCCGCTGCCTTCCTGGAAAGCCCATCCCACTACATCGAAGAGGATGAGAGGCGGAAGGAAGCTGTCGAGAAACTCCCCGAGAAGCTGCATCACTTGAAGGGCAGCATGTTCCGCGACGTCCCATTCCTGCGGGCTGTGGACATAACAACGCAAACAATGGGCCTATCGTCGGTTTTGCCACAAAATGCCTACTCCAATTGCCAACTGCATTCTTTTACGTGCATGTGGCTCACCTCTCGACGGAGGAACTAATAAGGAGGTTACACTAACAGTTCGCCCGTAACTCCATAACTTACAGCCTTTCTGATAGCCGTTTTCCATTATTCACATATTCCATCTAAATGATCTCTTTGCAAAATGGTTTGCTTACTAACTTACTGCGGGTGATTTTGAGTGCTCTCATTGCTCTTAATCTTTGGTCTTCCTCAATCTATTTTTCTACAAGTTTAGGCGAGGTTTTCTTACTAGCCTCCTTCATGCGCGCCGTGATACCATCGGACATCTCCGGCCCTCGCTTCACAGGGAGGAAGTGCATATGGACGACCAGCCTTGCTATGTCCTACAGAGATTGAAAGTATGCACCGGTACACTATAATGAGAAATCCTGGAACTTCCCATGACCGCGGCTGTCTTCGCCGCGGGGCGTGGAGCGATTCGCAATGAGCTCCATCGAACATGCCCTGGTTGGGAATAGGGATCTCAGGCCTTACCTTTTGTTTCGGTGAGTGCGCACACAGAGGAACACGGTAGAGATTATTTTTGACCACACATCCGACGGTGGACACCAACTGAGATACACGGCGGCCTCCCGGAGCAACAATATGCATAACACCGATAAACTACATGGAACCAAGCGGTGCAAAAGGAAAGGCTCCGGCATGTTTATCTTGCTGGCGAACTACCGCCAAGTGAATGGAACGCAAAGCCAATTGGGATACGATTCTGCGCACTTGGTTTTCTCTTTCTTGATCCTGTAATCGGTGATCAAGAAAATTGTGCCATATGTATCTGCATTCTTCCACTGGCCTTGCATAAGGGTGTACAGAACCCTCTAAATATTCAATGGTTTTTTCCTAATTTTCCTTTTTTGTGTGCTTAGGTTACAGGGGAGGGAAGAGAAGTTCATAAT
The DNA here is from genome assembly GCA_002287245.1 of Trypanosoma congolense. Lineage (NCBI taxonomy): Eukaryota > Euglenozoa > Kinetoplastea > Trypanosomatida > Trypanosomatidae > Trypanosoma > Trypanosoma congolense. Next base: position 69,261 of record NHOR01000012.1, on the reverse strand, counting down.
AGTTGGAGGCAAGGAGATTAAAATGGATCGCAGGGTAAGGGCGCACTACGCATCTCAATTGCGGTAATAAAAATAACACATGGATATGCACCAAAGAATATAAGCGGAGGAAATGTTGAAGATAATAATAACGTCTCTCCGAATTGTTTTCCATGCGGGGTTGCATGTTAATTTATAAATTTTCGCTCTTTGACTTTACCATAACTGTCGGGCATGGACTGCCACTCGAATGGTTACAAGCCATCACAACCAGCCGCTGAAAAGCTTCATTATCTAAGCGTGCAAGTTATGATTGTGGCTTAAGAGTTTGAGTGTGCCCCTTTTTCTTAAAGAATAGAGAAGGAAAACGTTTTTCAGGGCAGCATTGCTTTAAGCTGCCCATGTGTCTCTTATTTAATCACCCGTCTTGGAGGCATAAACAAGATATTACGCGTGTCTATCAAATACAATTTACTGTCATGCACTTTTTTGTCTTATTGGTGAATGTTTATTGTTTTAAGAGTCTAAAAAGACAAATGAGGGTTTATAAAAAATGCAGCCAGATAATCAAGCAGAGCTCAACAAAAAGATGCAAAGCGACTCATAGTAAGTGGTGGATCACATAAAGAGCTATAAGGCGCAGGCGGAAGGCTGTCTAGCGGATTCAGTCCCTCGCAGGCAGTCTGGATCTTGCAAAGTTTGAAAAGTCCAGAATGCACGAAGTTGTGAGGGTATTGCAGTCGATTGTTTGTACAAAACTGGGAAGCACAAATTTAAATGCCGAGGTGCCAAAGATTGTTGAAAATTTGAAAATGGTGAAAGAGCGTCCACAATCATTTGTATACAAGCTGCGATATGGAAATCGAGGGAACGATACGGCAAGTCAATTGGCCTCACTGAAGGGAATCCCGACACCACAAGGCAATGATGATTAAAGCAGGAACGCTCGAGTTTCCTTTATTCTTTCTTTCACTGAGCTATAAACCGCAAAACAAAATAACAAAATTTAAAAATTTAATGCAATACTCACATCAATAAACAGTTACTGCTTCGAAGCATGATTGGTTTCAAATTTTTTTCTTTACTCTAAAATGAGGTTTACATTGGAAAAGAACTAAACGGTCTATTTTTCAAAATTTATTTTGACGGCATCAGCATTTTCAAGCGAAATCACGAGGAGCGTGTGGAGCTGCTAGCGAAGGTGTATAAAGAGATTTTTTCCGATTTTTTTTTGAGAATGTCCACTTTGTGTCCACCATGTTCTGTAATGTAGCTTACGTTTGAATGTTTAGAAAAGGTAGCGGAGAGTAGCTTTCGTTGATGGGTAACAACTCCTCAAGGAAAGGATCATCCAGTAGCTTCCTCATCAAGGCTGCACCCCCAGATTGGTGCTGCCGGCGGAGGTTAGGCACATGACGTCAGGTTATTTCCTCGTTTAGACTTGCGAACTGTTATACGAGTGAATGCATTATCTACGCTTGTGAATTGTAATTTCAGTGTGTGAATTAAAATGGTTAGTTGCAATTATGTAGTAAAGGGCATAAGAGGTAAATAAAAGTTTCAGAATGTGGGGAGTTGGGATTTGTATTTTCTTGATAAAGGACCTTGTTCAGCGGGCTCATTTTCAAGAGCCAAAATTCCCAAGCATGGCCTTAATGGAAGCTTATAAGGGCAATTGTGACAGAGAAACTAGCCAGGCGGTCGTTGTTGAGACGACTATTGCAGCCATGGTGTGGCAACCGTGGCTCGCCCGTGAATAGTCTTGGTAGGATGGGGTTACTTTCCTGTGGGCTCAGATTAGGAACATGGCCCGGGCGCACCGCCACATTCGTGAGTTACCTTGACCGTCAAATGCACATTCGAGGTGAGCAGAGGAAAATGATGTATAAAAAACGCAGTATTTTATTTTTTCTATGGAACCCTGCCCTTGTGGGGATGTGTTTGAATGGGGTGACAAGTGTGAAGGAATGAGAAAGCAACCTCACCCGAGTCCGCCTAATGGGCCAAACTGACCTGATAAAATTTTCTCCGTTTTCCAGAATGGCCTAACACTATTCTCTCCAAAATAATTATTTCAGTTGCTTTTTAGTCAAACAGAAACAACTTTTACCAAACCAGTTTCTATTCCGTTTTTTTTACTCTGAGGGACTTTTAGTAAGAACACCTCTGCGTGTGTTTTTTTAGATTTGAGTGAATACAGTAGAGGATGCAAAGAAGCATGTGAAAAAAAAACAAAGTATGAAAAGGGAAATATGGAAGGAAGATAATTATTCATTTTATTTAGCATGAAGATATGACTCTTCAAAATTAGAGTGCTCATATGTTGATAAAGGAAGTGTTTATTAGTGTTGAAATTTGTTTGTTGGTCCATAGACACTCTAAACATTTCATCTATTTGTACACATGAAATCCGATCAAAAGAAATAAGAATATATTTATCTTTTTACACTTCAGGGTATGAGTGTGTCAGTTTGTTCTTTTTCAATTTTAGTTATTCAGGTAAAATGACATATCACGCAAGTGTCTTTTAAAAAGGAATTTGTTACTTCACAAACTTCAAAGTGGAAACGCACTTCAGCTCACTTTTACAGTTATAGTTATTTCTCATCTAGTTGGCAGAACTGTATCTTGGATGATCCAGTCACAGTTCGTATAGCATATGACTATGTGTCTTACGTTTGCTTGAAACGTGGATAATCATCACTTCTATGAGAGTAGAAATGTGAGGATTTGTTTTTTTTATTTGTTAAGAAGAATAAGGAAGCGAAGAGGATATTTAGATATCGAGGTTGTAATAAGGAGAGCAAAGAAGTTTCTGGAATGGGGTTTGGTGCTGAAGCGAGTTTTTGTGATAATTGTTCATATGCAGAGTGATGACTTTATTTGCATTTAACTGGTATTGAGGCGGAGTCTGACCAGCAAAAAGTGCACTTGGCAGCGTTATTTACTCACGATCACCTGTGTTGCACTTGTTATTATTCTGAAAATACAATTAAAACAATACAGTGTACTGTTTTATTTGCATCCCAAGATGTGAGTATTAGGTGTTGCTTAGGGTTTCCCTTGTTCACATTGAATGGTGCAATAACAAGAGAGTCGGAAGGGAAAGACCCACCATTCTTTGAATTATAGAAATGATGACACAGCGTGTCATTTAACTTTCGCCTCTTTTAAAATTATAGTTACTATTTAGTTATCAGAGATTGTATGCTGATTCACTCAGGTGAGAAAAAATACGATTTATAATCGTGGTGGTTAGTTTCAAGAGTGTAGTAAAATTGAAATTCATGAGGAGCAGGTAAATGATTACAAATGGGAACGTAAGGGGTGGAGTTATTTATTGATTGGAATCATACAACCCTCAGAAATTTAAGTAATATTGGTGCAAAGAAAACGACAGTTGCCTGGTAGGGAGTTGGTTTTGGGGTTTAGCGGTAAGGTGTGTGAGTAGGCATTTGTGTGACTTGCTTCTGAGCCTTGTCGAGGGGAGTTTTAATGACAGTATAAGGGATTAAATTCAGTATCATTTATGCCGACAGGCGTTACCGGTGTAAGAGTGTTCAATGTGTTTGGAGTCAAGAATTATTGTGATATGAGTGTTGGATAATCCGGCAATGTGTTTCCTAAAAATTTCAAACAATTCACATATGACACTAGGAAGTCCAATGCAGGCATAGCTTAAGCAAAGGAAAGCTTTTTCGAGTTTGAAGGTTGTGTTGGTTGTAAAAGACTTCTGTAGAGAGTATATAAAAAGCTTTGATTTCTGTGCCCAATATTTTGTGGTACGGGAAGGAGCCAGATATTTTTTTCCCAATGCAATGCGTGAGAATCATTTGTCATGGCGTGAACAAGGAGTGATAACGTTTTGAGGAAATGAATTTGTCTGAATCGTGTCTGGGTGCCATCGATACGGCCGATGGCAGAACAGGATTTTCAAGAAACTTTATTGACATAATCATTCTGATCGAGTGTTGCATGAAAACAGTAATAAAGCGACATCCCGCAGTACCTTATTTCCGTGCATGGTATAAATATGTTATGTATTGGGATTTTAGTCGCACAAGTAAAATGACAGTCACGTGGGAGTCTGGGAACAAAATTAGGAGCACCGTATGACTTTTTCACAAAAGTGAACTCAATGCTGTCTCACTACTTCCCTTTATAGTGGAAACCACAATTCATCCATAGGCACAGATATCGAATAATCTTTTGATTTCTTATCATGGATAAGTGGAGAGTTGAATCCTAGCTGGATAAGCAGCGCTATTATTTTTTCATAGAAAGTACGTTGTATTCCATTAACTTAAAGGCTCTCCTCCAGATGTTCAACAAAAAAGTGTAATAAGAAAGAAATCTTCTTATTGACTATTGCGTGCTACGGTTGGTTGTTCTTTTTTTAAAAAAAAAACAAAGTTTAGTGATATTTTCATTACTGAATTATGGTGTGACTGTTTGTTTGAGATTTTAGTGGTCCAATAGGAGTGCTACAAAAATATAAGAATATTCTGAGAACGTATTGGGATGTCATTTATCCCCAAGTGGAAAAACAATTTCATTTCATTTTCCTTGAACAAAAATTTATCATTTGTGTGTGTTCCTTTAATTGTTCTCACATATCGTGTATACAACAGTTAATCAGCTATTCATGAGATTTATTATTGCGGAGTGTGTTGGTGAGTTTTCATCAGCGAGATAAAAAGAGCTATTGTTCTAGAAAGGATATTTTCTTGGAGTTACCTTTGGGTGAATCTTGATGGGAATAGAAATTAATACAGAGGATAAGTATACAAATCGCCCATCTTTACATACAATCACTTGTTCAGTTAGTTGTCGTCTCAAAAGCACTAGGGAATCAATTTTCCCACTGCTTTCTTTCCAATGCATGGGTATGGCCAATAAAGTGTGAAGCAGAAGCAGCACACGAGAGCTGAAGGCAAAGTAACAGCACTGGGATTCCCAATGCCAGCAATGTGTTGAGTGCACGGGGAGTGTGTTATCCTTTTGTGTGTCTCACGAGGGAATTAAGCTTTTATTGGCATTCAGGCAGCAGCGTGGGAAATGTGTTGCTCTCTGCAGTGCCCCATTGTGCTGCGTTCAGTGGAATATCTTCCAGCAATCGGCTCACTGGCATGAGATCAGTTTTGTGTAGGCACGGTGCCCATGTGTTGGGGTGAGGGAATTATGAAAGCAAGTGACAGTGGTGGGAGCGAGGGGGATGCGGTGGAGCCACTTGATTGATTGGAGTTGGGAGGAGCACTGACCCTCCGTGGGCTGAACACCGTTGCATGCCATTGGTGTGCATGGCTGCCTGCGTCATGGAGTGACTTCGCGGTGTGAGGGCAGCCACGTAATGTGGTCGCAGCACACACTCAAAGCAAGCACTGCGATATCAAATGGACCATATTGCCACAGTGCTGCCTTGACTTCAGAGGGCTTTGGTTTCCTCAATGAGTGAAGTGGCCTTGCATGAATGCCTGAAGGTGAGCTGTGCTGTGTGACTGTGAGGAATGGCCATCGCACCTTAAATACTCGGGATGCGATTTGTTTGAGTGTTGAACCGCTGGCCGTGCAACTGCTCCGTGACTTATTCCTGTGAGCCTTTGGATGGAGGACGCAGCTGAAGATGGTGCATGCAGTATTGGTAGCAGGGAGGGATGCGTGATGCCAGCTGACTTTGGCTGCACGCCCCTGCAACAAATGCTGCCTCCGGTGGTGTAATGTGGCAGTGAGCTGATGAGTGAGGGCCATGCGTGCGTGTGATGTGACAGTGCGAGTGCGGCCCATTTGTTACAGGCACTTTTCATATTGCTGCACAGCCGCACCTTCAGAGCACTGATGTGAGAGGGAAGCCCATTGCGCTCGAGTGTATGACGCGGTGTGGCTTAACACTCTCCACGCGTGGCATTGGTCTGCCACTTTCTCATATAATCCATAATTCCCATTGAAGGGATGTTTATTCCCTCTTGACTGTGTGTGATGGGAGTGGTATATTTCCGTTGGCTCGCGGTCTGGTTGTGTGGCCTGAAGGGCTAAAAATGAGGGTGTTTGAGCCCGTGTACATGGGAGATTTTCAAAGGATGTCATGGAAAATTTAGCTATGTTAAAATTTAGCGAAGTAGTGGAAGTAAGTGAAGTAGTGCAGATGATTAATATAATTCAACTAATTCAAAACTTGCTACTGGGTTATGAATGATCATCCGCTCTCTAATGTGGCTTCCTCATCATAACGCTATTGCAGGCCACATTTCCACTTTTCATGAGGCCTGATGCTAAATGTATGGGAGTCCAGCTGTGTAAATGGCATAATTTACAACGAATGAATTTAGCATTACCTCCCTGTTCCATAGCCAGAAGCTTGGAGAAATCGTATAAATAATTATCATCTTTTTAGTGTTTTCAGCTCCTCACTTACTGCTACCTATTGTCGTATTTAACCTGAAGCGTAACCTTTGTACGCTGTTGCTAAAATTTGGTGTGATTCGTATTTTACCACCTTCACTTTTTTGCGTGTAAGGAAAACTAAAGTACAGGGTATTAAGTATTGTTAATCATGTGGGCTTGTTGCGTGGTAAAGGAATATAATGGAGAGAAGGATCTTATCCTCCAAAAAGTGGGATGCCAACACCTATCGGCCTCAGCCCCACACGTCCCATAAACGTTGTGGAGGCACTGAGGAGATATAACGATGACAGGTAAGAAACAAAAAACACCCCTTCCCCAATACCGGAGAACGAGCTGTAGCAAAGGATAGAGGAGAGAGAGAAAAGTGTGAAGAGCAAGAAGAAAATTAAACCTTATTCTGAAGATACAGAGGAAGATCAGCTCATAGACATCGGTTTAGAAACCACTGTGGCACGTTACCTACAAAACACATTGGCTCAAGGTAGAGAAACAAACGTTTACCTAAAAGCACAAGCTTCCCCAAACTTCGTTTATATTGTATTATTTTAATTTGGAGTGCACTCATCAAGCGAAAAAGAGTCTATTACTATTATAAAATTCTTTAGAACATATTTCCTAGTATAGTGCAGGGTTGGGGTAGCTCACTTAAGAGAATGAATTTGTAATCCAAAACATTCTCAGTACCCCGTTCACTTCACACTCAAAAGTGTAGAAAAGTATCGAACAGGATTACGATCCCATGTTTGTTGTAGTTAGGATGGAATGGCGTTATTCCCCCTAAATTTTCTTTATATAGTTATCACACATACCATTTGTGTAGGTAGGTGTCAGAAAACGTAGATTTGTGTAAATAGAGGAAATTTCCTCATATACACCTTGACACTGCATTGCTGCTATGATGTTGTGGGAGTATCTTCTTATACATATGAGATGTTGAAAACAAACAATAATCCAGAAACAAATGGTTTACGCTATTATTTTAGATTGCCACAGGAACCCAGAGGATGTTTACCGTTCCGCTGAGAAGGATAATAAGCAGTGTAGCACCAGAGTGCTGAACAACGGAAGAACATCCAGAAGCTGCAGAAGACAGGGAAGCTAGAGATAATGAAAGAATATGAAAAAGCCAAAGAGTGAGGTGATTCCAGAGGTGGAAATTAAACATAAACACAGGCTAACCTAAGGTAACGAGGTTTTGGCAAAATTTGGGCGTGATGTAGAGGAAGAGCACTGTGTACAGGATATAAGCCACTTTGAGACTTGGCGGATAGTGGAACAGTTTGAGTCTAGGGAGAAAGGTTAGCCCCCACGGGAGGAAAGAAGACCATTGACGAAGGTTGAGCGTGCCATCGAGGAGCAGCTGGTTGCGCCCAATCTGGAGACCGGAATTAATTTTGAAAACTGGATGGAGGAATGACGCCCCAAAAATTTGCACGCAACGAGGAGGCGTAGAAGAAAGCGGCACTAGGGAGGGGCAATCTTGGAGAAACCCCTCGAACGCTGCCCATTGACAAGCTAGTCTCCACCACAATGTGGCTGACGGATGGGTACCCTACGCTCTCCTGGAACAAGGAGGTCACCCTTCAACCTCCTGTTCCCGTGATGAAGAACGAATTGGTAGGGCATATGGTGCGTGGACGGGCCAAGCAGCCCAGTTCCATGAAGAACGTCTGCAGATGGGTGACCCTCCTCCGTGATGGACCCCTATAAATCCGTTGAACGAGTTTGCTCATCTCGAGTCTGAGTCGGGGTAACCTCTCTCACCGCCTTATAGCTATTTCGCTGATTCCCATGATTTATCGGATCACAATCTGACATCACTGTGGGGTATGCCGCTGCATCCCGTGGATGAGAGCATCTGGGAAAAAATGGAGAAGAGTGTGCTTTCCGTTGATGGCGATGTGCCTGAGGGTGGAAGGTTTAATTTTTAAACCACGATGGATAATGTGCTCAATCGCTTGTGTAGCGACCTTTCTGGTGTCAGCGCGTTAGAATTTTTTTCGAAATTTTGCAAAAAGTTCTGTTGTCTGCGTGATAACAAGTTTTTGAGCCTGAAGAAATCCACGGACAACCCCGAGAAGTACGTTGATGAGGAGCGTGTGCCAGATTATCTGCTGCACACCTTCCGTCACAAGGTCTGGGAGATGGGGGCCAACATTTTGGAGACGATCTGTGCGCTAAGGAAGAAGGCCCGTTGGACGCTGGAGGACTTTGCGTATAACCCGAACGCTGTGCCCATGGTCATGGTGACGAGAAGGGTCTTAAACCGTACGGTGTGCCTTGAGCATGAGGAAGTGCAGCGCGAGAATAATGAGGAGGGATAGGATGAGCCTGGTACTCATCTAGTTCCTCATCCCATTCAATTATGGAGGATTCTGTGAGAGTGTCAGCTGTCCAGGGGGTGAAATGAGTGAAAACCCTTTTAAGCATTACGTTAAACTTTTTTTCTGAATAATCAACCAATCACAAAAAATATATGTGATAAGAAACCCTTTCCCCAATCTATTCCTCTTTCTCATCGCAGGAAAAGTCATCCCATAAGGAAGGCATGCCGGTGCTGGATGCTTCCTTGTTTTTTCTCTCTTTTTTCTGGTAGAAACACTAAATAAAAGTTGGCCAAATGATGTTTGGTACTCACTGGAAGACAAATCGGCGAACCTCACCCGAGAAGCCAGGGGAAGTGAGAGCAGTCCGGGGGAAGCAGGAGCATGAAGCCGAGGGGCCCCTGCAGGGGATGGCAGAGAGAGGAAGGGGTTAGGGTCAGGGCGACTGGAGGAGTCCAGCCCAGTGAAGCAAGGGCAGTCTCCCAAATGGAGGCCAGCGCGGTTCCTCGTTATCGATGTCCGGGAGGTCAGCTCAAGGAGACGAGCTTGGGCTTTAGGGGATGTGTACGCTTGATGGAAGCCAGAGTGTGGCCCTCCGGAAACAACTCCCAAGTTGACGATGGAGAAGGAGTTCTGTCAGGCTCTTCTCCGGAGTATGAAGAACAATAATAACATTACCCGTTTCTATTTCCTCCGTTCGCTCTACCGGGACATCCAGCAGGACCTCACCCTTTTCATCCTTGGCGACTTTCTCAAGAATCACGAGCGGTACATGGATGAGGTTACGCGCATATATTCTCGAGACCATTCCGTATCTTGATGCGTGCAACGTCCGAACACTGCAGTACTGGCCTGTGAGGCAAGCGTACGAATTATTTGATGATGTTCCACGAAGATTCCGGGAGAAAGCCATCCAGGGCATACACCAGCGGCCGGCCTCACCCTTCCCCACCCTCATCAACAGCACCTCCGATCCCGACGACCTCGAGTCCAGCAGTGACTCTCCAACCCCGAAAGAAGTGTTTCTCCGGATGACCCCCGCAGCACGGGAAATGGACTCTGCTCAGCGTGACCCAAGACATTCTCCAGGATGGATGCGAGACTTGGAAGCACCTGTTGCTTGCCGATTACTTCAAAGAATGTGGTATCTGCTTCAATGACCATAGCCAGTCCACAGCAAACTTCCCCGAGTCCCTTTAAAACCCAACCCAGGACATACACAATGAGAAAATTAGGAAGCGGGTGCTCAAGGATACACCAAAGAAGCTGGATGTGATCAAAACGCGTGTTTTGCGAGACGTGGAGTTCCTGCGTGAGAAGGGCATCAACACCCTGGACATTTGGGAGCGTTCTATGTTCAAGGACTGCGGTCTGGCGTGGCCTACCAGAGTATTATTTAGTACGACCGGCGAAAGGGTCTGGGTGCACAGGTGTGAGAGGTGGCACTTGTTGCGCCAGACCTAAGCAGCATGGGTACGATAAGGAAGACTTACCCGTGGAAGGGAAAGTAGGACAGTCTCAGGGGAGATAAGCAAGCCCACCCCCTGAATACAGCTTATGATAAAACAAGTCTCGCATCCTTTCTTCTCTTTACCCTATGAATAAAGTAAAGCAAAACAAGTCAATAATAAGAACTAAGAAAACAAAGGCATTTCTAGAAGTCAGTCACAAGACCGAGAAGAGGAAACAGAAGGATGCAGGCTACGGAAGCGGAAACGGGACCCCAACCGAAGCTAGGCCGGTCAATGTCACATAAGCTGGAATAGACCAGTCCCGAAATTGAGGTTTGGAGAACAGCCCCACAAGACCAGAGTCTACCCCCAGACGACAAGGTTCTCCCAGAGTAGGTAGCGTGGACTATGGAGCGCGCTTCGGGACGTTTTCCTCATGGGCATGAGGAACCCCGATAACATTAAACTGTACCATTTTCTTGAGCTGCACTGACGGGTTATTAAAAAGAAAGTGGCGCGTTTCACAACGGGGGACTTACTCCGGCACCACGAGCTGTGCATAGATAACGCGGACCGGAGGGCTGATATTTGGATCGGCATGTGTCAGATGCATCTGCTGCTGCGTGAACAACTGCTTCAAAACTCTTATGATTTATATTCGTACAACGTGAAGACGCTAGAGGATCGGGCTCGGAAGGGAATGTCGGCAATAGTGGATATGATTCCACGAAGCCCCCTAAACCAAGCCCTGCGAGACATCCAAGAGTGGGGTCAAGCGATTGTGTCCTTGTCGTCCTGCTCGTCCCTACCCACACCACCGAGACAAGAAGACAGTTTCCCGAATGTGGAGGTATGGAGCATGGTCCCACCTACGAGAGAAGCGTCCCTCTCGGATGTGGAGTTCTTGGGTGTGGTCCTCCACACACGGAAGAGACGCGCTGGTCCAACACCACCGGAGAGGAGAACCTCAGAAGGAAAGGAGTCCTTCGGAATCTGGGGTTATGAGTGGAGATGCAGCCCTCAGGTTCTCACCGTGGACCATGCAGACGGATGTGGGTGCTGTTCTTCTGGAAGGCATTCAGAAACCTGAGTGGGTAGGCTTGTACGAGTTTTTGCGCCTGCTATGTCTCGACATGAAGCAGAAGTATAGCAACGGTTATAGTCTAGGCTGCCTTCTCCGGAACTCCGCGCTCTTCATTCTGGACACCCCTTTTCGGGAAGAAGTGATGCAACAACTCCCCTGATTGATTACCCGGTTGCGGATATACATGCTCGCGACCACTCAATATTTGGCCTGGCGCAACATCACCACGGTGCGGGACTGGTCGAACTGGCAGGAGCTCACCCCGTTGGAAAGAACCCCCGATTCCTCCTGGGAAACGCCCTCGAGACGGCTATGGACGTGCCCAAGATGCCGTTTGTCCACCCCTCCACCCTCCGCCTCGCGAGCGGTGCCGAAGCCGAAAGTGACGAGGAGGACCGGGACACCAACACCACCAGCAACGAGACCAACAGACGTAACGCTTCTAGTCTTACGTGGCAGATACCCCCGCGGGGACCGTTGGGTTGGACGTGGTGGTCGAGGATCCGACAGGTGCTTAAGGCGTGGTGCTGGTACTGGCATATCGTGCTGCTCGCGGAGTTCTTGACCGAGGAGTGGGGTTTCCAATTTGAAGATGCAACCCGCCCGACAGGAAGTATTGCAGAGTTCCTTAAAGAGACCGCTCTGTACATAACGCGTATGCAAACGATTAAATGGTGCTGCAGGCCCTCAATAATTTAGCTAAGAGATACTGCCAGTACCAGAATTATGTCGGTTTTCAAACGCTGGACCAATGGGAGGGTGTGCAGAGGAGATATAACCGTGAAATCCGGTGGGTCACCCAAACGATTATCCGGTCCGTCTACTAGAAAAACGGGGGGAGGGAGCACCGTAAGGGTTGGCAGTAACCCAGACCGAAGGACTGCCACGAAGAAGACCCTCCTGGTTTCTTTTTTGAAATTGGGGAAAAACGTTTATTGTGGAGAGCACCCACCGCAGGAATTCAGCTCTTTTACGAGAAGGAAACTTCTCTTCCCAAACATATTCTTATCCTGTTCACTTTCCTTATGGAGGAGTTGGGGAGAAGAGAGTAGTAATTTATGTCCGGAAGCTGTTCAGGTGGGAGGCACTTGACCCTTGATAGCAGTTCCATAGAGGATGAGAGCTTTAGGGGGAGGATGTCAGTAGTTCTTGGATTTATTGGAGGGGAGAAGCCAGTTACACAAAGTTCTTGGCGGTTTGAGAAAGTACGCGGATTTCTTGGAAACCATGTTCACCTTGCCGGCGAATGCACACTCAGGTAATGAAGATAGGGAGGGGGAGAGCACAGATCCCGAAAAGGAATGCAATAAAATGGAGAGGAGAATTTTAAAACACTATTTTTCTTTTAAAAATTCTTGATTCAATTATCCTCATTCATGAAGTAAATTGAAAACGGCATTTTTTTAGGGAAATAATTAAAATACATCGATATATATATACCCATTTCACGTGCTGACGTCTTTTTTTTCGTGGATAGAGGTATAAGGTTCTTAGGGATGCATACCTTATGTTCAAGAAGGAAACTTCTCCCAACATTTTTCCGTAGAAAAAAACAAGGGGAGCCTAATATGGAGGATCGCAATGAACAGGAGTTCATGGTGGTGATAATGGATTGGAGTGGAGTGGACTGGTTGCTGTTGACCCTTTCTCCTCAATTTGTTTTTTCATACAATTCTATTTCCCACACCACACCGAACGCTGGGATATACTATTCATCTCTTATTTCCAAGTCGTTCTTCTCTATGGTGTTATCTTGGTTCCTCGATACGGAGATATGGTGCTTCTTTTTCGCAGATTGTTTTAGCTGTTGTGATAGAGAAAAAGGAATAAGGTGATAGGGTAGGGTAGGGGGGATGATGAGGAGGATGATGGTAATAATGTGGATGGGGATGGCGATGTTTACCGGGGATACTGGAACGATAACGGAAGGGAAGAAAATTGATCACAATGAAAATGAACATACGGCTCTGTGCGACGTATTGGTGGCGGCGGTGACTTTGTGGGACACGGTTAAGGATCAAGATACTCCACTGAGGAAAGCTTTGGGGCGAGCAATTTTCGGGAAAGAAGGCGGAGGGAATCTGGAGGAGCTTAAAAAGAGGTTACCAGCCGAGTACGTAGAGGATGGTAAACGCGAAGATTGGTGTGGGAGGTGCATGTTCGGCGACGACTACCCTGGGAAATCTATTCCACACGATCTGCTCTGTCTGTGCACGGTGGGGAATAATGGAGCACCCTTTAACATCGGTGGACACCACTCTTTGTGTGGAGTGAGCGGGGGTGATTGGGGGTGTAATCAGACGCAGGAAAACAACCACTGGGTTGGTTCACAACAACCATGGGAATGCAAAAACCAGGGAAGCTGGAATTCAGGATGGGACCAAGAGAGGCGACAGAGGGCATGGGAGCGGGCTGTCACGTCCTGTTTGTCTAGGAGAGATGGTACGAATTTGATGAGCACCCTAACCGCTTTGAATACAAAGAGGGACAGCAATCAGCTCCCAAACTGGAACCGCCATACAGCGCAGTGTGGGGGAAGTTACGGTGATATATGCGTCGGCTCCAGGGGTTTATGCGATAGAAAATACACTTCAAGTTTCCCCCAATGGCTGGATGCGCTGAACGACCTCACAGATGCAGACTTCAACGAAATCGGGAAACCCACAGCAAGAAGAAGGACCCGCAGAGAAGCTAGTAACAACACAAGCCAGGCCGGACCCTATGAGGAAACTTATGGAAATGACGAGGACCCCGCCCCCAGTACGCCGGAAGCCCAAGCCAAACAGCGGTATCGAAGCGACAGCAAAGACAGAGTGAATTACACCCTCTCTGAACAGGAAAGTGGCTCCACTGTAGCACAGCCCCTATGGCTCCTATGTGCCGCTTCCTTTTACTAGCAACTAACACACCCAAATAAAATCCCCCGACCTCTCCCATGGAAGAAACCCCTTCCGTGATGTTTCCCGATCTCCCTCTCCTCTCCTTTTCCGCCTTTCTCATTTCTCATTTCTCCTTCATTCTTCATTATTTTTAGGAAAGACCAAAGGGAACGGGAGTCATCCATCTCGTGAAGCTGTTCAGGCGATGGTCCTTTTTCCATTTTGAGTAGCTCCTTAGAGGATGCCTACCAGGAGGAGAGTGAAAGTAGAAAAAGTGACGGGAGTGGCATAGGCAGTGATATGATTTTTTGAATTGTTTTGAGGAAGTAAGCCGACATTCTGGTCGAACGGTTTCCTTTGCTGACAGATGCGCGGGCCAAGGAAGGTGTGAAGGACAAGACCACGCTTGCCGAAAAAGGGATGCCATCCGACTGGAATGATAAAGAGAGTATGCCTCACCATAAATTCTCCATTGAGTACTGTATTCATCATCACATTCACGCTGAGAAGTGAACCGTTTCTAGTTAAAGTGAATTCCCCAAATAAATTTCCATGTCATGGGATTGTTTTTCATGGTGATAGTTGTGAGTGTTCATGGACCCTTTATTGTAATGCTCTTTTTCTAGAAGTGTATTCCTCTTCTCCCAGTATTTCTCCTCTGGAAACAGTTTGGGGTAAGAATTGTAAGCGCATCGAACAGGAATGCGTTGTGGTTATTGTGATATATTTGTTTTTAAGGAATGGATGGTTGGAGGATAAGTGAGTGTGGGAGGTGATCTTTGATATTTGAGGTTTTTTTTACTAATAAGGGTTTATTTGTTCTTTGTGTGTGAGAAATGATTGCCGTTCTTTGAATATTTTTTGTGGTAGGAAAAAAGATGCTGATAGGGAAGATTCAGTTATGGACGATAGTTTGCTTCATGGTTATGGGGTAGTGAGTGCCATGGTTAGCAGGGGGCCAAGGGGGCGTCCATATAAAGATGGGTTGGATTTCAATGGATTCTATTATAATCATCTTTGCGACGTTTTCCAAGCCACGGCTGAGCTGTGGGAAGCTCCCAAGAAGTCTCAAAAGGTCCCAAATGATGACTTACAAAGCGCCTTGGACAAATCCCTGTTTGGGAATTATGGTAAGAGGGATCTCCAAGAGATAAAGGAAACCCTGCCTGACGATTACAAGCAGCTAAGGAGCAGGAAGGAATGGTGCGTCTCTTGCAAGAACAGCGAACGGTACTACCCCGGGAGGTCCATCACGCATGACCTCATGTGCCTATGTGCCCCGGGATATTATGGAGAGCCCTTTTACTACTGGTTCGGGTGGTATTATGAGGAAACCGGATACAAGCTATGCCGCAAAGGAAGGGCAGACATGGTAAATAATCAATATGAGGGTTGGTATGCCTACAAAGGCTACGGTCAAACAAGGGTTTACGGAAGTCGTGGAAGGCAGTTGTCTGGGGGTGCTTGGACAAAAGGAAAGACAAGGGTGGGTTTGGGGGCCAAAAAATTGAAGAAAAGCTTGAGAAGCTGAACAGAACAATGTTGAAATTTACAGGAATGCTTAGGCATGCGAATGGGCGCCATAAGCTAGGGGGATACGATGACCACTACACAGCCAGCGACGGAAGCGACGAGAAAAGAATCCATGTGCACTACGACACGTGTGATAAGCTCAAGAAGCCTTGGTGGAAGAAGCTGAAGGAGACCCTCCATGGGAAGACCGAAGCACAACTCTTCGTAGAACGCTCATCTGCACCTAAAATCCAAGAGGTCCTCCCCCCACACCCCCCGAGGAGAAGGAAGACATCATGCTTACGGCACCGGGGGACGGCGTGCCAATACTTCCACAAGGCAATGAAGATCCAACCGGAGACACCACCACGGCAGAAGAAGAGGGCAACAGCACACAGGTCATGAATCAGAGCCACGGGCTGAGCAATAACAGTACTAACATCACCGACACCACAGGATCCGGAATCCGGAACACGGAGGAAAATTACAGTGCGCATTTCCAGCACCTCCGCAGCAGCACCCACATAAACCAGCCCCCGTGGATTTTCAGCACTTCTTTCCTAAACTAAAAAAATCACCACAGTACCACCAAGCCCCACAACAATAAAGAAGTTCCTCTGCTAAATCTTTCTTTTATCACTAATTCCCCTCTCTCTTTCTAGAAAGCTAAATAAAGATTTACTATGGAAACCCATACATTCAATTCCCCGAGATGCAGGCCACGGAGCATGGAACGAGATGTGGTGGATGTGCTATTGGAAGGCATCCTGCCGGAGAATAAGATCAACCTCTACCGGTTTTTGGAGCCAGCTTATCCAGGCCTCAGTGTAAAATACGCGCCCTTCACCTTGGTCGATTTTGTAAGAAACCCTCGAGGATGCATAATAGAATCAAGTTTGTGCGATATAGTGTGGAAAAATCTTCCACATATTATGTGGAAATTTAGGAAGTTTGCCCCACGAACCTTACGAAATTTTGTTCATACTGACTTGTGGGGCCTCATGAATGGAATTCTTGGTCGCATCATATTAAGTTAGATGATACGCAGCCGGAAGTCGTCGACGGGAGTTGTGGTGCCTGTGTCCTCGCCAGCCTCCACCTCCCTATGGACACCCAGAGGGGGGTGATCCTCGTGGAAGGGACGCCGTCCGTCACTCAGGGCCCGTACCCGCTGTGTTACCTAGTTTAGATTCCAGAGCCTCCCCGAGAATGGTCTGGTATATAAGTTATAGGTTTTCATCTATTCGAAAGTTGCTTTTGAAACATCTTAGTGTAATTTTTATACCAAAAAAAATGGATTCCCTCTTCCTAGATTTAATTTTGTTTTTGAGAAGGGTTAAGAGAAGGGACTAGTTATTTATGTTCTAAAGCTCCTGAGGTGATGGACACTCTCTGTTGTTAGCAGTTCACTTGAGGAGGAGAGCTTTTGGGTGGAGAATGAGAGTAGTACCAGGAATTACTGGAGTGTTGGAGGCAGTGAATCACTATTCGCAATGATTCTTCGGAAGTACGCCAATTTTTTGGAAAGTCGATTCCCCTTGTCGAAGGGGCACATTCTGTAGAAGAGGGCGATTGAGGAACAGCAGTCATTTGTTGGGGAATGCCATTCGATGGGAATATTTAAGATAGTAAGACATATCACACCCTCCATGGAGTATTGTTCTCATTATTGCAATCACTAAGAAAATGCACCTATGACATGGAAAATGTATTTTTCTACAGATATATTTCCATTTCAAATGACTTCAATTTTTTCAATATGTGATGGTTATTTATGGATCCTCTATTATGGAACCACTGTCACCATGCGATGTACAGTTCTCTCCCCTAAATTTCTCTTCTCTGGGGACAATTTGGAGGGTAAAAATTATTAATGCGGTGAGGCGCATTTTATAGTGGTGTTTCGTTTTGGTTAGGGGTGGTTCTTGATATACGTGTTGTATTCCATAATGATTTGTTGTTGTTTTGTCGTGTTGGTTTGTTAGCGAATAGTTGTTTAGTAGTAGTGTGAAGATTTCTCAATCTATGCCATCATTGATTCTCTTTATAGAAAATCTCGTATCCATTAAAGAAGTCAAAGTAAAACAAGAACTACTATCAGGAACAGGAGAATATGGCGTGTTTTGTGAATGTGATAGCTGTTTTTTTTATGGTGTTGGGAGGTGTAGTGAAGGGTTAGGTAAAGGTCAAGAAGGACGACAACATTGAACCCTTTTTGCTTCTTTGCCGGATTTACAACGTGGCTAAGAATCCTCCAATTAATTACGTGGATTTACAGGAACCTTTTGAGATAGTAAAGTAAATTGGCGCTATCAACATCTCCTTGGTAGAGCCTAAGTTGGTGAATGAAACAGAGCATTTGGGTAACAGTTGGCAAGCCAAGCTGAACTCAGTAGTTGCCAAGGAGGCAGCACTCGCCCAACTCAGCCTCAATCAAATAACCCAGAGGGCTCACAAAATTCTTGAGGACATTAGTAAAATGAATGTCGCCGACAACATTAAAAAAGCCAAAGCTGATTTCTCCCAGGTTATTTTCGGCGAGGGTGTGAATGAAAGTAATCTCTGCCATGCTACGGTGAACGATACGGACAATCGTACCACGGTATGTGGGGAACCTGGAGCACAGAAGGAAGGGTCTCATGCTGGAAAGAACCTGGTTGTAGACTTCTTTTGCCTTTGTGCGCAAAGAACGGACGAGGAGGGAACCAACCAGGTGTGTGGGTTTTACGTTGGACGAATTAGCCACTACTACGGTTGGGACGACAACAACGGCCCGTGGGGCTCCTCGACCATGTGAGCGTCGATCAAAGGGGGTGTGGCAAACACATGCAGCAACGTCCCAAGCCAACTGCAGAGGCGCGACACATTCTCTATCAATTCTTGAAGCACCTGAAAACTGGAGGAGTGTACAGGTTGGGTGACAATTCCGACAAAGTAGAAGGCAGTGAAAGAAAAGAAGGCATGCTGGGGACGGGTGTAGCAACAAAAAGTGACAACAACGGGAACGGCAAAGATACTGTTTGCAACGGGAAAAATTGGAAAGGCGGCAAAACTCCCGCCGGTGTCTGTATCTACTACGGCCAGGAAGCCGAGTGGGAAACCAGCATTGACTGGATGAAGCAATTCAAAAGCGCCCTGATCAGTGTGGACTACGCAAACAACCAAACCGCCACAATGCAGCGGAAAATTAAAAAAACTCCAAATGCTCCAACACCGTGCTGAGGAAATTTATGAGACCACGAAGGTGATCTCAAGAACGGATCACCCTATAGTACTCACCGCACTCCAGAATGCAAGTGGAAACCTGACAGCCCACAATGCCACGTGGGTCCCAAGCTAAAGCAATAACCAAAACCCTTACTTCACTGTACCATTGGTGCTTTTCCTTATCTAACAAGAACAATAAGAAACTAACTAATCTCGAGAAAAATGAGAGCATTTGTGTGGTTATTTCCAAATTGGTTTTCCATTTCTAGTTTAAAAATACACGCCTTCGTCCTTCATCGTTTTCTGAAGAAACAGTCTTATTTACTGAAGAAGTCAAAGAAAGTTAAAGCATTTCAGCAGGAAGGAGGACAATGTGGCGTGTTTCATAAATTTTATAGTTGTATCTGTAGCCTTCGGTGGCTTTTTGAAGCATACTGCGGCACAGGGTCAGAATAATGTAGTAGTTCAAGGTAGTTATAACGCAGAGCAATTTGTCCTACTTTGCAGAGTTTACAACGTGGCCAAGAATCCTCCAATCCATCATGTGGATATACAGGACCCTCTCAAGATTGTGGAAGAGATCGACACCCTCAATGCTTCCTTCGGAGGGGAAAAGCAGCATAACGAAACGGAGTATGTGGGAAATAGTTCAGATACTCAGGCCAAATCCACTACCATGCGTGAAGCAGCCGTCGCTCAAGTCATCCTCAGCCGCATCACTCAGAAAGCCCACACCATACTAGAAGACATCAAGAAAACGAACGCCACGAGGGACATTGAAAAGGTCAAAGCTAATTTCTCACAAGTCATATTTGGGGATGGGATGAATGAAAGTCACTTGTGTGACGTGGCACTGAAGGATGTGGGAGAGCGTGATAAAGCGTGTGGGGCAGCAGGGCTCCATGCCAAAGGACAAAGTGCTGGAAACAACCTTGTTGTGGATTTCTTTTGCTTGTGTGCACAGAGGAACGACGAAGGAATCCATGACGCTTGTAGAGTGAAGGTGGGTAGTAAGAGTGAAAAGCACAGTTGGGGTAGTGGAGCTCCATCGGGATCCTTGTACATGTGGCCTTCGATCAAAAAAGAATGCGAGAATCTCCTGCATCAAAATCCAAAGTCTACCGAACAATGCCACGAGGTACTCGAGGATTTTTTAAAACATTTGAAATTAGGGGGACTACACAGCTGGGTTGACACCAGCTCCGAAGGCAGTGAAAGAAAGAAAGGCATGCTGGGGACGGGAATGGGAACGACAGACCGCGGCACTGATCTTGTTTGCGACGGAAAAAAAGGAGTCAATGGCAAGAAACAACGAGTCCCAGGCCCATCACCAGGTGGCATCTGCGTTTACTACGGGGAAGAAAACTGGAGCGAAAACATTGAATGGATGAAGAAAATCAAAACCGTCCTGAACACAGTCGAAAACCTAAACAATCAAACAGCCTCTGTCCAACGGAACATTGAAAAACTCCAAATGCTTCTTCACCGTGCCGAGGAAATATACGAAACCGCGAAAGTAATCTCCGAAGTACAGAACACCGTGGGACTCATCAATCTCCAAACCGCCGCAAAAAGATTGACCGCCTACAATGCCGCTAGGAGACACAACTCATACCACTTCGTCCTACCGTTTTTGCTACTTTTCCTCTAACAAACTAATTCCCCTCGAAAAACTGTGGAATGGTGGGAGAAACTGCATGCAGAATCCAGACCGTACTCCATTTCCTTTCCTCATTCTTTTCTTGTGTTGGTGATAAAGTTATAAGGTCAACGAAGAAGGGATGAGGTTCCCATTCTCCCGGCCTCTCCCAAGAAGCCGAAAAAGACCAACACAAGAAAACCAAGAGGAGACTGTACACTGCAGATGGCAAAAGCAAGTGACCTTGAAAAAAAGGAGAAAAAACGATCGCTCATATTACGGCAAGATACAAAGAAGAGGAATCATTCATAAACAAAACGCCATGGTACAATCTTGTTGTTTTCCTTAGCTAAGAAATAGATTGCTCTCCAAGGAACACCAACATTTAATAATTCTCTCCATACTATTGAAGGTGCCTCCTGTGAATGGCTTCTTTGTTCTATTTTATTTTTTGACTTAGTTAAGGAAAAATGAAAATAATTTGGAGAGGTTTGAATGTGATGATGATGGTTGTGGGAGTGATGGGCATGGTGATGGGGGTGCATACAGGAGGGAAGGAGGTTGCGGAGGGATCAAACAAGGAGCATTTTGAACTGTTGTGTAATGTTACGAAGGTGATGTTGGGAGTATTAGAAACTGTTATGGAGCTTGGCGTCCGTCATGCTGAAATTCATGAGATAGGTGAGAAAGAAAGTGATATAAGCAAAAAAATTAACGAAATATTTTTTGGCTCGAAGTTTGGTGGTCACTCAGGGGGATATACTATCTTACCGAAACAGTTCAAAAAAGCTAATCCAAGCAGAAAGAAAGTATGCGGATCAACTCAGACCAGTACTTCTACCGGTATGCCACAGGCATCTGAAAGTCTGGCCTCGGTTCTCCTGTGCTTGTGTACACCGACCAATTTGGTTGTGAAGAACTGGTGCGAGTTGCAGGTCGCCGGGGAGGGGTCTTGGCGAGATGGGGGAAAGCCAGATGTCGGAGAAGTATTTGAAGATGTATGGGGTGAGTGGTCTGGAAATGGGCTCATGAAAAGGTGTGAAGGAACATCCAGTAAGACGGTAGAGGAGGCGAAGCAAAGTCTTACTGGGAACCTAGCCACACTCGAAAAGGTAATAAATACAACTGTTGCCCTAGGCTTAAAGCAAAGCAACTGTGATGGGACAACTCCGTGCGCCAACGTCACAAAAGATCCAACTTGGTTAAAAAATTTGAAACAGTTTGTGAACTTCACAGAGGAAATTGTAACACTGGCGGAAACTATCACCACAGCAAAAAAAGAAACACCCCGTACTGCTGCCCCAGGCGCACCGTCCGGCGAGTCCTCACCATCACCCCAACCCGAAGCCACAGCCACATCCGCGCCCAAAACTGTAAGCTCACAAACACCTGTGGAGCCCTCAAAACGGGAAACTCGAAAAACTCCCAAAGAGGAACCGATACCAGAACCTGCACCAAAAAGTGAGGAAAAGATATTTGAACTCCCTCAAAAGGAAGAGCAGGAAACTCACCCTAACCCAGAAAAAAACGAAACAAGCGCCATTTCCCTAACCAGCACAAAATGGCCACTCCTGGCCGCAACTTTGCTCTGCTAAAATTATAATTTTCCCCAATACAAATCCCTAACCCTGCTCCAAAGGAAGTTTGTCCGATGCAAGAGGGACGCCTCTGTCATATCTCACCCTCTCTTTTTATTTTATCTATCTTTAGGGAAGAAGTTCAAGAAACCGATGGAGAGGGGTGTAGTGTCAGGAAGACACTCACTCTATTGAGGCAATGCTTATCACCTATCAAGCTCATCTCGCTTACCATTCCTAATCCTCACCCAATGTTTCATGATGGTTTCATTTTAGGGTTAGTTTGGGGGAAGAGACAGCCCTATGAAAACAAAATAACCACGGGGTGTCTATCATCACCGCACAATGAGGGAGACTGAGAAATGTGTCATGGGGAGGAAAACCAATAGTAGTGGTACAAGCTTTCCGAGGAATGGATAAAATTCGAGAAGGAATGCAATTTTTGGGGAATTATTTAAGACAGTGTGCCGCACCAAAATATCCATTGTGTTGGTTTCATTATTAGATTCATTTTAAGAGGTTAGCCTTTCCTAGTTAAATTAAATTCCATAAACACATTTTCATGTAATAATACTACGTTTTTTTTATTGGAAGCGTTGTGTGTCCATGGGTCTTCTATCATTGAACCATTCCCTTTCGTGGATAAAAGGCTCTCACCTCCAGAATTGTTTCTCGAAGCAATTTGGGGATGAAGTGTGAGGAACACTACTGACGATATTTTGTGTTGGTTATTGTGGGGAATTTGTTTTTGTGGAATGTGGAGTGGTGGATGATTGGATGGAAGAGGTGATTGTTTATTTGCGAGCTGTATTTGTGTACGGTAGTGGCTTAATGCTTGTTGGGTAAGAAATATTTTTTCCTCTCCCTCTTTTGAATAGGGATGGAAAATTGGAAACCAAGGAGTATGGAAAATGGGATCATGGTCATGGTGATGTCCGTGGCCGTGGTAAAGGAATGGGTGTTGGGGAGTGTTGAGGATTACAACGAGGGGTATAATTTTAATGGAGCTGAGCACGATGCACTCTGCGCGGTGTTCCAGGCCTCTGCAGACTTGTGGAACGCATCAAGGAACTCAGATAGGAGGCTAGCTAAAGGACTGAAGAAATACCTGGGCCAAGCCCTTTTTGGGAATATAGGTAGTAGAAAGCTCGAAACTACTACTGATGCCTCACCCAAAGATTACAATACCCATAAAATGAGTCAATGCGGTGCTTTGTGTGGTACATGTAAATTCAAACAATAGCCCCCTACCCTGGGTAGTTCATCCCCATGACCTCATGTGTCTCTGCACACCTGGGAAATACGGGGAGCCGTTTTACGGCTACTGGTTCTCCGGACTCATCTTCGAGGATACGGGTTTCAAGCTTTGTGGAACAGAAAAAGCAGACATGGTGAATACCAAAGACGACAGGTGGTATGAGGATGGAAAAAAGAAAGGAAAGAAAGGTTTAGAGAAGCCATGGAATGCGGTAATCTTGGGGTGCTTAAGCCAGTGGAAAAGTAAAGTCACGACAGAAAGTCAAGATTTGGCAGGAAAGATGAACACATTGATCGAGACAATGAAGAACTTTATAACAGTGGTTAAAGAATCCAAAGGCCGCAGTAAGCTTGGTGGAATGCATGATCATCATACGGCAAGCGAGGGGAAAGATGAGAAAAGCATGCACGTGCACTAAGACACTTGCAGAGGAATAAGAAGACCCTGGTGGAAAACATCGAACGAGACATTGAATGGAGAAGACCCGGAAGCTCTACTCGTAGATTGTTCAATCCCCACGCCATCTGAAGAAGCTATGGAATATACAGAGGAAGAGAGTGAGTTATTAGAAGAAGGACAGAATACGGAACCTGAAGGCCCAACACCCCAGGCAGGCTCATCTCGAGAAATCATCGGCGGAACCCAGATGCAGGGGTGCACCAACAGCACCGACAGCACCGTAACACCCCTCAACACATCAGCAACCGGAAACAGCACTCATTCACGTTTCGAGATACTTCGGAGCAACACACCAAAAACTCTTCCATGTCCACGGCTTCTCGGTGCCTCTTTTTTCAACTAGCAAAACTTCCCTCAAAACCACAACGATCTTTCACATAAATAATACTCCACTCCACATTATCTTTCTTATCATCCCCATTACCCTCTCTCATTTTAGGAACCTCGATGAAGATTCCCTATGTTATTCAACACCTTCCCCTCACCAAGAGGAACACCATGGACCATGGAACAAAATGTCGTCGAAGTCCTACTGGAAGGTGTCACATCACCGGACCGGATCAACCTTTACTGGTTTCTGAGACCCGTGTGCTCCGTAGTTCAGGAATGGTATCCCCGTTTCACCATGGGCGACTTTGTAAGAAACTCTTGACACTGCATACCCGAAGCGGATGTCTGCGATGCCGTGTGGCAATACCTTCCCTATCTGTTGTGGAAATGGAGACAGTGCGCCACTCCGCTTGTACGACATTTTGGGCCCACACAGAGCTTGCGGCTCGAACAATGGGAGTCCTGGAATATCTACCT
The DNA here is from genome assembly GCA_002287245.1 of Trypanosoma congolense. NCBI lineage: Eukaryota > Euglenozoa > Kinetoplastea > Trypanosomatida > Trypanosomatidae > Trypanosoma > Trypanosoma congolense. The sequence goes on along the minus strand of NHOR01000012.1, from coordinate 44,683 downwards.
GAACATGGACGACCCGCCCCTGGAAGTCCTCGACCGGGAGATCTGGCGTCGGTGCCGTCGCCCGCCGGCATTCCAGTACCGACCCTACCATGGAGTAGTTTTGGTCAAAGCGACGCCGGCTGTCACACAGGTCCCGTGCCCTGCCGTGGGGTATCTAGTTTAGATGCCTGTGCCTCCACGACAATGGCGTGGGTTATAAAACATGTAAATTTATTTCGATGAGAAAGTTGTTTTTGAAAAACCTTGGTGTAATATTAATGGCTAAAAATGCAGTCCTTCTTTTTTGATTTGGTGTTGTTTTTGGGAACGGTAAGGAAAAAAAATGTTAAAAAAACATGATGGCGAGGGGAACCTGTCGGATGATAGTAGTTCATTTATGGGAGAGAGTGGGTGGGTGGAGGGGGATAATTAGACCCTCTCGCTTACCAATACTATTCCCCCAAGTGTTTCCCCATGATTGCATCTTACGGTTAGTGTGAGAACATTCCCAATGAGGGCAAACTTATTGTGGTTTATTTTTTATCGCCAAATTATGGGGGAAAGTGGCAAGTGTGTCAGGGGGGGAATATTGGTGATACACACTCTTCGAGGCTGGATCCCTTATGGGAGACAGTATGCCATGTTTCCATGTCATGGGAATTCTATTTCGTCATGAGTGATGACTGGTCAGTGATCCTCTGTTAATAAACCGCCCTCTCTTATAGAAGTTCATTCCTCTCCACCCATTGAATATTCCTCTCCATGGATCATCTTCTCAAATTAGGAACAATGCTAATGGGAGAGGGAATAGTTATATCTGTCCGGAATCCATTCAGGCGAAAATTTGTCGGACGACAGCCGTTCACTGGAGGAGAAGAGTGGGTAAGGTGAGAGGGGGTGTCGTTCCATGAGTGAGGGGAGGTGGATAGTTAGACCCTACCCCCTCTTTCATACAGATTCCTTTCCCTACCATGGGGTATCTCGTTCATATTCCAATAACTCCCCGACCATGGCGTGGGTTATAAAACATGCAAATTTTATTTTCGTGATCAAGTTGTTTTTGACAAAACCTTATTGCAATATGGATAGCCAAAATGCATCCCCCCTTTGTTATTTTTTGTGGAGGGCTTAGAGGGAAAAATAAAATTTAGAAGGATCGTTAGGAGGGGAAAGTGTTTGCCGAGAGTAGTATACTGCAGGGGGAGAGTGAGTGGGGAGAGAGAGAGAGTAGTTCAGTCCGAGAGGGGAGGGGGATAGTTAGACCCTATCGCCTGGAAGACCCTCTCGCTCACAAATCCATTCCCACAAAATGTATTCCCCATGATTTCTCCTTAGGGTTAGTTTGAAATTATTTCTCATGAGAACAACCTAATCGCGGTGATCATTTATCACTGGAAAATGAGGGCAAATGTGTTTGGGGGGGAATAGTGATAATCACTCTCCGAGAGGGGATCCCTTGTTGGAGGGGGTGTCATATTTCCATGTTATGGCAATTAGCTTTTTGTTATCAGGGATGATTGATCAGTGATCCTCTGATAATAAACCACTCTCTCTCTCTTAAATAAGTGTATTTCTCTCTCCCCACAGTATTGTCCTCTCCCCTGGATCATTTTCTCAAAATGGGGAAGAGGGTTAAGGAGACAGTTTTCAACCATGTCTAACAGCATTCAGGTGGAAATCTGTCTGCAGACAGCCGTTCACTCGAGGAGGAGAGCTTTTGGGGGGATGATGACAATGATTCTTTGAGTAACGATCCCGTGGATGGCAGTGAATCACTCTTCTAGAGGAATCTTCGGAAGTACGCGGATATCTTGGAAAGGCTGTTCCCCTTGTCGAAGAGAGTAAATTTGGAAGGGGACAATTAAGGGACGACAAACATTTGTTAGGGAATACCATCAGACAAGGAATATTTAAGACAGTATGCCGCACAACACACTATCCATGGAGTGTTATTTTCACTATAAAATCCACTCTGAAAAAACGCCCTTAAATCATGAAAATGCATTTTCCCCAAACATATTTTAATTTCGTGGAATTCTTTTTAATGGAATGGGGATTAGTGTTCATGGATCATCTCCTTTAAACAACTCTCTGCCTGAGGAGGAAATTTTCCTCAAAAAAAGTTCTCTTCTTTTTTCCCATTGGAAGGACCAGGAAGAAGAGAGGAGTCAGCCACGTCACAAAGCTGTTCGGACGATGGCCCCTTGTCCCTTTTTGAGTAGCTTCTTAGAGAGTGCCTATGAGAAGAAGGCTGAACATAGCACGAGTGGTGTGAGTAGTATAGGCGGTGATACACTGTTTGGAATGATGCTTTGGAAGTACTCGGGTTTTTTTGGCACCCTCAAATTCTGAGTGCCGCGTGAATGGGATAAGTGGCGGATGTATCTCCACGTGGGGGACACGGCCACTGAAGTCGTCGACCTGGAGGTATGGGCAATGTGTCGAAGGCTGCCACTGCCTCCTCAGGTTAACTTCGAAGGACCGTTCATCCTTGTTGAAACGACGCAGCCTGCTGCCAAGGCCTTGGTCGTTTCGGTAGTCCAGGCCCCTTGGCCTATTTGTTATTTGGCCCAAATTTACAGGCCTCCTCCGACAGGATCTGGTCATTAAACATATATCTTTGATCTCCAAGTTTTATTTATTCTAAGTGGTGTCTTTTTGCCTCGTTGCAGGGAAGTGGTTCTTACTTTTCAATTATTGATTTTGCTGTTTTGATAAAGAGATTGATGGGGGGATAACGATTCACTTTTGGATGGCTGTGAATCTTTGAGGAATTGGCATTCACAAAAAAATCATCCTCTGCCGCCTTCTTGATCTCACTTATCACGACATGAGTTCTGATGTCGCCGGTTTTTCGGCAGGCGACTCCATGTGGGACACCTGGAGACATGTCCAGGAAACATCCCGTCTCAGAGAGATTTGACACAAACTTCCACACCTTTAGTGGGAGTTTCTAAAAGTAGCCTCCGGGATGTTAAGGGCGTTTTCCCTCCAAAGTGTAGGGGCTAATGTACTGAAAGATTTAGTGGCAATTTATTCATCTCGATGGCAGAAAACCATGGGTCGTGAAGAAGGCGGCCCAAGAAATGCGAACCCAACCACCACCACCCCTTTCCAAACTCTTTTTTCATGTCTAGTTTCAGGAATCCAGCATATACCATGAATATTTTATCTCCAAGTTATATTTTTCAGACGTTTTGTCGTTTTTTCGTGCTTCCCTGGTGATGTTTTCACGAAATGGAAAGGATTTTTTCTTCCGTCACATTTTTTGGATTGGGGATAGGGATGACGTATCCAATGATTATAGTGAAGGTTATTTTTGCCATCTTGGCGGCCACGGTCATGGTTGCCAAGGGGGTAAGGGGTATTGATCTTGAATATTAGGAGCTTATGTATAATTTAAATGGTGTTGAGCACCATGCCCCCTGTGATGTGCTAAAGGCCCTAGTGGATTTCTGTAATGCGTCAAGGAAGCAAATGAAGAGACTTGTTAAAGTACTACAAAAAACCCGAGACAAGCCCTTTTTGCGAATCATGGTAATAAAAACACCGAAATCACTGCGGGCGCCTTGACCGAAGATTGCAAAAAGCTAAGGCATCGTGGCTTGTGCTGTGACAGTTTTCATAACGAGGAAAGGTACTGCCCTGGACGCTCCATCGCACATGACCTGATTTCCCTCTGCACGCCTGATCAGACGGGGTGGCCAACGAAGTCTTCCAGGAACGAAAAGCTATGCAGAAACAACAAAGCAATTTGAGTGTCGTGGACAAAGAACAAAAGAGCTGGTATACTGGCTGGTATGGAGGAGAAAAGGATAATGGAAGAAGACACAAAAAATACATGGATCGAAATTTTCCAAAGCTGTTAGCAAGGTGAAGGTAGCTACACTTTTGAACCTTTACTGACAAACTTCACAAAGAAAGCAATAAAAAAGAGGGAGTGCCGAATAGGGGAAGGAAAATCTAATTGCAATGCCAGAGCTGGCTATGCAGTCTGCGTTCTGCACACTCAAGAATGTGAAAAAGACAACTTGTAGTCACAGTTGTGAGAAGAAATCAAGAAACATAATGAGATTAAAAAAGAAAGACGGAAAAATCGACGAAACCGAAAAAGATCAACACGCAAAAGTCTCTAAAGAAACGCAAAAAGCTACATAAAATCCAGCTCAAACTACAAAACAAGCACCAACAGTCAACAGTAAACTGCAGATTAAAAAATAATCTCCCAATGGAAGAAAAACTGATCACCACCATCACCGCAGCACATAATGAAGACGGCTTACTTCTAACCATGACATAGTGGCTTCTCATTGTTGACTTATACAACTGAAGAGAAACTTAAAAATACACCCACCATCCAAATCAATCCGTGATTCGATCATCTCTGATTTTATATCATTACCATTTATTGTATGGAAGGTATAACAAGAAGTACCGCAAAGAGATTCCATCAATACAAAAAAGCATCCACAGGGATGGTTGGTGTGGAGTGATAGTAATAGCCTCACATTGGAAACAGTCACTCAAAACACCAAGCCAGATGAAAAACTTCAATCTCAGAGATAGCATGCCATTTCCGTTCGACACCCACGGCGCGAAGTAGAAGAAGATGCTTTACAAGCACAGCCAAAATAATAAAGAAAGATCTAACAATATAGTGTTATGGATGATGGCATGTTTGATTGGAGACCTTACATGAAGACGATACAGGGGCTTTACATGCACTATTTATTGTTATTTTAATTAATTTAGTTATTATTATTATTGTTGTCATTTTCTAATTAAGGTAACGTGGTGAAGTGTTGAGACGAATCAATCAACAGAATAAGCCATTGGTTTCGTGAAAAAAAACTTTTACAACAATCATTTTTCAATTTGTTTTCATATCTTGGCCTACTCTTAACATTAGCCATAACAGCTGATCCCCGCATACATCTCCCTTCTACCATTATTTTCTTACATTCAATTTTTTTATAAGTGAGGCAGGAAGAGGCAGTGGTTAAGGTAGAGGACCATTTACGCTGAAGACCGTTTTTGTACGGCAAACAATCCCGAGAGGAGAAATGGGACCGTCAACATAAAAGACACGGATGCTTCTAATATTTATAAAGGGTAAAAATACCTTCTTTATTTTCATTGCCCTTTTATTTTTAAAAAACAGACAAAAATCAATATTTCACCAAGACAAAATAACCCAGGGCCACAGGCACATTATCAATAAACATAATCACCATCTTACACTTACAGTTTTGTTTGTGGTTAACCGTTAGTGGTAATGAAAAACAGCTATAAAATGATGTTGCACTACAAATAATAGTTGTTACCACAACTCACCGTGAAATGAGTGAGTCTGTGACTGATTATAATGAGAAATACAGCAACAAAATAGACTGTGTTAGAAATTCAATGTGGGTTAAGGTGATGCTAATCCCAAAAAGGAAGCAGTCATTCACAATCACCATGGTCCGTTCCCCTTATAGTAAGGAAAAAGAAGAATGTTCAAAATCCCATAAGACACTTGGGTAACCAAAGGGAGACACAGCTTATAATATAAATGAGAATATTACCAACGGGGGATTTTTCGGGAAAATAATGACAATTGAAAGTGGAATGAAACAGTTTGTTAATTTTTGAGTATTGCAGTGGTGTGTATCTTATGTAATTGTTGATGACCAATGATTATATCTCTTATCACATCCATCATAACGGTCTGCGAGTTCCTCTCCCAATTCTATAGTAATTAATATATGGCATTAACTTCCGTAGCGACATTCGATGATGAAGAGAGGCGCATTCAGTCCCCTATATTGCTCTTCCTGTGTTAAATTGTTCATGCTTGTTAATATTATCTGCCATAATATCCTCTTTAATAAACAGAGAAAGAATATGCGCGATACTTATTAATGTTGACATCATCTAACGGTTAGGAATATTTACTCGTACTTCCATGTAATCACTTTTAGGTAGACAAAAAGTAGTTAAAAAATGTTCTGGGAATTCTTGTGTCGAGTTTCTGGTTCAGTAATGTTGGAATTTGGAGCTTTTACACCTTTGGCTTGGTTCTCATTTCGTTTGTGGTATTCGTTGTATTTTGTTTTCGAGGTGGAATATATTAACTGTAATGGCGGATTTCAAGATAGTATCTATGGTCAAAGATGAGTTATTGCACCTTAATCATATGCATTAGCGCATTTGTATATACCTCGTGATTAAGATGAAACTTGGCCACAAGTGCAGCAAATTAATTCATTTCACTTGCGTCTCCAAGCGTGGTACTTACAACAACCATCCAGCAACAAGCATTTGAATTACAACTTACGACTTTTTATTCGTTGGCGCATTTTTCTAGCCCTTACAGAATTTTTAATGACACTCAAAATATAAGGAAATAAAAGATTAAAATATGTTTACACTTATTCTTCGATTCTTCTCCGAATATTTGTATGTGGCTGTGTTGGTTCTTGTTGGTAGTTTTAAAGTGATGATGTTGATGGATATGTTCTTGTTGGTTTTTTCGGTTGTAATATTGGTGTCGGCGGATGATGAGGTGAGTAAATACAACGAAGAACACTATAAATTACTGTGCGACGTGATGAATGCCGCAGTAGAAAAATATAGCACGGTAAAAAATACAGGGAGCCCACTAGAAGAGAGCTTGAAGAAAGCTATTTTTGGGGAGAATGACGCTAGCCGAGCTCTTAATCAACTCAAATTTCCAAATGACTACACTGCACTACAAGACCAAGAACGTGGAAACAACACTCGCAGAAAGTGGTGTGGAGCGTGTGGCAACAAAGGCTAGAAGCATTATCCTGGAGAATCAGCTCCACACGATCTGGTTTGTCTTTGTACGACTGGTCAGTATGGCTGGCCGATTAGTGGCCGTGATGAAAAAAAAAATATGCGGGAAAACAGGAGGTGAATTGGGATCCGCCAGCAAGCAAGGCTGGTACACTGAGTTGTTTACCGACGAGGATAAGGGTAAAGACCAAATAAAATCGACGTGGAGCACAACCGTCACACCATGTTTGCTAGGCGGAGATGAAAACAATTTGGAAATAGCCATAAAAAAATTTATTGAGAAACTGGGCAAGGTGTGTTATCAATATCTAGGGGAAAAGAGAACTAATTACACCTGCGGTGGGTCACCTGGCGACGGAGTTTGCGTCAGGTACTGTACCAAAAAGAACAACTACAAACCATGGTGGAAGGAATTGGAAGATGCAATCCCTAAACATAGGATTTGGGACTCAGAACGAAAAAGGCTCTCCGAAGGCAAAACAAACTGAAAGAAAATGTCATTATGGGACAAAAAAAACCTCCACAAAAACAGGCTGAAACACCGGAGTCGACACCCAGAGTCGCCACTTCACCACAGAATGACGGGGCACATAATCCACAAAAAGTAGAAAAACTGATAACAAACATCACTGCAGTCAATCAAGAAGACGGCTCTCCCATAAGCAAGCCATACTGGTTATTCCTTGCCATTTTTTAAAATAAAAAAAATTATTTCCAATAAACTCAGTCCTATAATGATAAATTTAGCCCATTCCATGTGTATGTTGTGAATTTATTTATTTTGTTCCATTTTGTTTCATCAATAAATTAACGATGAAGATGAGGGTGCTGAAAACTTTGAACATAATGATGGTGGGAGTGGTGGCTATTGGGGTCCAAACAAATAAAGAGATGGTTTAATACACAAGAGATTTTGAACAGCTGTGTAATGCTTTGAAGGAAACATTGGGTGTATGGAGAACTTTTTCGAATCTCGAAAATGTCAATCTAGATGAAGCAAAGTTACACCACGCAATCAACGAAATATATACTTATTTTTTTTTTGGAAAAGCGAATGAACCTTCTAAGGCAGTTTGGTTACTACAAAAGAGTTTAAATACGTTCGTCAGAAAAGAGACGGAGTTTGTGGATCCAGCAAAGGAAATAGCGGGATTCCTCCAGCACCGGAAAGCCTAGAATCCTTAATCATTTGCCTGTACACGCGATAAAAGATGGTGGTGGACATTTGTGTGTGTTGAAGGTTGTTGTCTGGGAAAATGTCCAAAGGATGGTACGGGTCATAATATGGGAAATGCATTCAAAGAAGCGTGGAGAGATTTACGCAGCGGTATTTGAGGGATCGTTGATATTTCTATTGAAGGCGACAAGAGCGGAACTGTAAAAGAAGACGTAGGAAAAATGAAAGGTACAGTGAAAGTACTTGAAAGTGCACTAAAAAAAACAAATGTATAGTCTGCGAAACAAACGCCATGATCGCCGGAAAATATCCCAGTGTAAATATTACTCAAATTGTAGCTTGGGTAGCACTTTTAGAAATCATCGAAAAACTCAAAGAAATCCACAAGCTTGCAAAAAGATTTCCGGAAAGTGCAATCACAAATATCCACATCAAAATCCGTATCCACAGATAAGTACGAATCTTCATCACCGCACGAAACATATTCCACACCTGAGCTCGAGCCCAGAGCCGATCCCGTAAGGTCCCAAGCCCCTATGGAGGCTTCTAAACAAAAACCATGAAAAACTCCCAAAGAGGAACCGAAACATGAACCTTAGAAAACGCCCCAATATCTAACACAAAAGCAGGCGGAGAAAACAAAGGACCTTCCAGTTACGGAACCGAACGAAACAAGCAGCTTGCTTATAAATAGACCAAAATGGACCATCCTAGCCGAGTTGCTTATATAAAGCATATTTAATTCAAAGTCCACTCTTGATTATAGTCTTCCACCACATTGGCCACTGATACATTTACAATCTATTTTCTCTTGTCAATACAACCATGCGCACCCGGTTTTTCCTTTAGAACTGACAAGGAATAGCAACAAATAAAAAGGGATTATGACACATAACCATCATATACAACGTCCATCTGATGATTAGAAAGACACATTTGAATTTTTTATAACCATTTCTCAAGGCATCTCAGATTTTACTATCATATTTTCGTCATAAAAGGTCATTTCTGAAGAGAGCTGTCATCGCATAGGCATTTCTTACCTTCGTCAGTGAAACTCGCTATACCCATAGTGGTCATAGCAAGGCTTCCAAACCCTATAACTCACGCTTTAATCTAGACCGCCTGAACACGGAGCCGCCGCGATAGTGTGACTGAATAAAAATAATGATAAATAAAAAATTTACAATTCTTTTTTTCACCAAACTTTCAGCAGCACATTCATAGGCAGTTTCATGAAACATTCTAAATGCCCATGGGGATGTGAAACAAGAGAATAATAAGCTCATGAAAAAGAGAAAATACAACCATAAATCAGAAGAGTGTGAAAAAAAAGTTATTTTTTGGAAGAAACGAAATGATAAAACATGAGGCCTGAAAAAAAGTAATAAGTGTAATTTCGAGAAACAAAAGATATCTTTGGTCAAAGTGGTACTACAAGGGGGGATATTGTAATGAAAAAATAAAATTAAAAAATAGTTCACAAAAATACAGGAAACCAAGAAACCTAATGACATAGTAATACAGGATAGAGCACAGATCTTAAAACCAAAGAGAAATTTATGGGCCGCATACAGCGGTGAAAATTGAGATAAGATAGCCAATCTCAATTACATGAATCCTTGGAATATTTCTGGTGGGGCCAGATCGCTTCCTTTATAACCATACTCATATCCACACTTCTACTTTTGATAGTCCAAATGAACAACAATTACTAGTTCCAAAAGATAAAATGCCTTAAGTGAACAAGCATATTTTCAAAAAAAAAATAATAACTATCTCTTCCAATTATTTATTTCCTAGTGAGCAGCTATCAGTAACTATGGAAAATAGTTACAAAATGATATAGTGTTCCTGAGCTGTAAATTCCAGAATTTCTCACTGAGCAGTAATTGAGAATGTCTATGATTTTCATGGAGTATTACTTATCAACGATCAGCAACGATACCACTCCAAAAATCAAGGTTTCAAAAATTTTCATTTTGGACAGGAGGGGACGCGAGAGGGAGACATTCGATCACAACCACCACGATCATTTCACACTTTTATTACTCGTGAGTAATAGTATTGTAAATCCCATTGACAACCAGGATATCAAATAAAACAGTAAAACACAGTAAGTATAAAGTGGGGGAATTACCTTCATGTGTATTTGGTGAAGTAATAATAATGAAAAACTTCATACAGTACTTGGTGAGTTTGTGAGTATTGCATGGTGTACTTGTCAAGTAAAGATCAGTGTTTGATGGCATCATATCTCTCATGACAGTCTTCACAGTTCATATGCCATTTCAAAAATATTACCAAAAGCATTAATTTTACTTTTACGAGCTGCTGCGGCGGAAGAAAATAGTTTTTTTTTACTGTTGTGGATCTGATTTAATTGTGAAACATTGCAAAAAAGAAATATTATCTAGAACGAGAACTTTGGAGAACCCTTCCAAACAGCTAAGGTATTACGGGATTAGGCCAAGGAGTTCGCCTGATCGAGTTGTGAATTTGTTCTGCTCGACGCTTATTTATTCTCTTTTTAGCTTTTATCTTTTGTATATGTTTTGATTATTCATTAAATTTTTATTTTATGAGTTTTAAAAAAAAACACATTTTACCATCCCGTGTTACTCTTGAAGTTTCATTATCAGAAGCTGTTGATCGCTCTCTTCATTCGTCTTATAGTTAGGGTAATATAATATTAATATTTGGGTAACATTTTGAATTAGAAAGACAAAAACTAAAACAGAAATTTGTTGTGGACAACTTTTCGCTTATGTCTAGGTTTATCTTTGTGCTTTTCATCGTATTTTTTGAGCAGAAGTTTGTTGGAGGTTATGGGATACGTTCAAGAGGGTTATAATGAAAATGTTTACAATCAGCTCTGCGTTGTGTTTGTGGAGGCTGAACGAGTTATGAAATTTACACAAGGATCGCTCAAAAATGTCATGGAACAAGCCATTTATGGCAGGGACGATAGGGCAAGGTTTAATAAAGATGGGAACATCGAGAAGCTTGATTGGAGATGTAGTGGCACACCAAATGGAAGAGGTCCTCTTTGTACATTTTATAAAGGGAGGAACGGGCTGGAAGGCTGCTTTACAGAAAGCATTCTCGGAACACTTCTGTGCATTTGCACACCTGGTGGTCACAAAATAAGCGTCAGTAACCTTTGTGGAGTGCGCGATTTTGGAGCTGTTGGCAGTTGGTCAGGTGGTTGGGTGGACAGGGGTGGCTCAACTGGTCTGTTTAAGATTGTATGGGGAAACCTCAAAGAACAATGCACCGAAGTAAAGCAATGAAAAATGAATCAGTGAGATTAAAAGAATTGAAAAAGGCTCTGAAAAATAACAAGGAAAAGACAAAAGAGGTTGGAGGGGTGGGTTTTTCTATTTAGGGGGAAATATTGACATCAGTAATTGCATGGGCAACAATGGCAACGACGTTTGCGCGGCGTATCATGGTAGAAAGAGAGAGAAGGTAAAAATTTCCTGGGTTGAAAAAATCGAAGAGACGCTGGAAAAGCTAAAACCAATATTCCATCAAAGTTCTTCTAGGACAGCCTTGAAAACGGCAGAGCGCGCTACCCCTGCCTCAGAAATGCAAGGATCACCAGCCCAAGGCGAGCCGGTTGTACCACTCGGGGACAAAGTAGACCAAGCAGCGTTTCTTAAAGAAGAAACCAACTATCAGGCCGAAAGCAGAGTTACCGAAGCTGAAAATCTCAGAATTACGAGTAGCCCCGAGGACCCAACGCAGTCTCGAGGAAAAAGCAGTATTCAAACATCTCCTTTAACCGATATCCCGCATCTCGCAAAAGACATTAATGAGGACCGATCTCTCATTAAACGGTCATTTTCGCTCCTCTTGGGCGCCTTTCTCATCTAAAATATACACCCTCCCGCGAAATAATTCCAGTTAAAACAATAATAATAACTCTATGCCATCTGCCTCTTTTGAATTTCCTTTTTATTTTCTTTTATTTTATCAAGGAATCAACGATGAAGATTATGGTGCAATTTTTCATATTTGTAGTAGTGATTGTGATGATGGCGTTGAGGGCTCAACCTCATGTGCAACTTGGAGTTGGGAAGGAATCAAACAAGGAAATTTTTGAAGTTCTCTGTGATGTTACGAAGGCGACTACAGGGCTATGGTACACTGTTAGTAATGATGATTACGAACCTGAGAAGTTAGGAGAGTTACAAGGAAATATCACAGAAATGTTTTTTGGTAAAAAATGGAGTGAAAGTGATACGGGAAGCCTATTCCTTCCGTATTTATTCACTTGAGATAATCCGAGCAGAAGCGCAGTTTTCCAGCTTGAGGGAGACTCTAACGGGATGCCATCTGCATCTGAGAGTCTGGCCTCCGCAATTTTCTGCTTGTGTATTGGTACAAAAGAGAGCGATGAAAACTTGTGTGGTTTCCAGCTTCACAGCAAAGGAACATGGCCGGATAATGAACAGAGTTCAGGCTCAAAAAGTGTATTTGGAGAAGTGTGGGGTGAGTTGTCAAAAATGGGAATCATGGGAATGTGTGGTAAGACTGATACAGACGGAAGCTTGCAGCAACAGGAGGGATTATCTCACCGAAAATATTAAAAAACTCGAAGAAACACTAAAAAAGGAATTTTGGGCAAAAATAGTAGCATCTGCGACGCATCATATGCCTGTCCTAACGTCACAACAAAACCAAAATGGCTGATAAACTTGAGAGAAATCGAAAAAATCACCACAAACATCAAATTACTACCCCCAATTAAGAACGAAGCCCGACCACAACCATCCATACTAACACCACAACCCGTATCACCAACGACAACAGGAGTGCCCATACACACAGCCACAACATCACTCCTAACCGAGCCAGAACTCACAAGCTCAAACATACGCAAAGAACACAAAAAGGAAGCGAGAAAATCTACTGCAGACAACCCAGGAAAGAAACCAGAACCAGAGATGAAGAAGACACATGACACGGCCGAAAAGCAAGCAGAGAAGACAGAAGAACTTCTTCCATCCCCAGAACCCAACGAAACAAGCACCTCTATAATAAATACCACGAAGTGGCCTCTCCTGGTCGTCTTGCCTATCCAAAACACATATTTCATTCAAAGATAATCTCTTGCGCTAGAATGCCACCTTATTGGAAATTCCCAAATTTCCACCAATTTCTCTCCTTTCAATACAACCATTTACTCAAATTTTTCTTTGGTATTAAAGGCTTTGGTGTCAAAGGATAAAACAAGAAGCCACACAGCACGCTCTCTATGCTGTTCTTCCGGCGGTTTTAGCGATGTATTTGGGATGCCGGTCTATACCCATCATCACAACTCATATTACTCTTCCAAATTTCGCATCTCTACGTCATTTTGGAGAAAGGCGATCAACAGTTTTGTTTGAATGTGGCAGATAACCATGGTCACGGTATTCATGGAAACAATTCACACACTGAAACCACCAGACCCCCAAAGAGACCGTTTTACCACTAAGCAACAACAGTATCCTTCGCACAGCACCACCAGGTGACTGGATAAAAATGAAAAAGATACAGATATGCACCACTTTTCTTTGTTCCCCAATATTCGGCAGCATTACAATTTCCAGCTTCATGAAGCATTCAAAATTGCAATGAGGACACTGTGAGTGACGAATAAGAATGTCGGAGTGTCTGAGACATAGGAGTAAGAGAGAAGTGGGCTCAACAGGGAAAAGCAAAAAGACCAATATATATATATATATATATATATATATGAAAGGGAAGTGACGGAGAAAATAAAGTGGCGAAACCCAGTACCAGGAAGCTGTAGTAGAAATAGGACCAAAAAAATTACCTTTGTCAATGAAGGACATGGGGTGAAGCGTTTTTCTATCTCAAGCCTTTCGTGGAAACATGTATTATTGCTAGTAAATAGAAAATAGTAACCTAGGCCCCTGCGCGATTCTCGTAAACAGTACCAAACCCAATGCTCAAACCCTAACCCCGCATCTCCTCAACACACCATCTCGATAGTTGACAGTACCCGGCGACGGAGGAAGGCAGATCATGTACCGAATAAGAGGCAATATTGGTGATAAATTGTTTCGCGGGATTGAAGGTTTCTCCTTCATTGTCACTGAATGTTCTCTATTCAACGCCTAAGGAGCACAGTTGCTCAATGGGTAATACATGGTTCTTTTGAATAGTGAGAATGATGACATTTATTAGTATTTCTTGCCATATTTCTGGGAACATGTGCTGCTATTATTTTGAGAACGAGTTTCGCTAGACATCATAACTAATTAATTACCGGATATAACCCTCTTTCACGCTCGATAAATTGTTAAGAGTCACTGTGGGTCATATTGCTTAATATTTAATCATTGATCACATAACTGAAGTCTTCTTTAAATTGAACCATTTTAAATGCCAACATACTGTAAGCATTTCCAATATGTTGATGTCAAATCTTTAACCTTTTTCTAAATGATCCTATCCACGGAATGAAGACGGTAAAGGAAGATAACGAACTTCAGCTTGGTGCTTGGCGAAAATGGCGAGTTTACCGAGATTTGTATCAGTGGCTGTATTCATCAGCAGGTTTGTAGAGGGCCAACTTCTAGGAATAAGAGGGGACGCCTTGGAAAAAGCAGTGGAAATCGAGCGAAGCGATAATGTGAGATTTTCGCTCCTTTAAAGAATCAACAGTGTGGCTAAAAATCTTCCTATCCACTACACCGATCCACAGGAATCCCTGAATCTTTTCGAAGAGATCGAAGCCTTCAGTGCTCTCTCAGCCCCAACGAGTCGTTCAGTGCGGTCAGTCAAGCTAAAAGACATGCAATGCTTTCCGATAATTTCAAGAAAGAATACTTCAACTACGAAAATCAATGGGAAGCGTTGTAGAAAGCGGTGACAAAAGTTTTTTCTGGGAAAGAATTCGTCAGAATCAACCAAACAACAAGAGAGGCAAATATCGCTAAAATCCTACTGTGAAGAACCATAAAGAATGCTGACAAAATTTTTAGAGGAAATTAGGAAGATGAATATCACCAAAAAAGTTGAAAATACGGATGAAGAATTTAAAAAATCATATCCTTGAATAGAGGAGGCAACGGAACTGATTTTTGCAAGAGCACGCTAAGCAGAGTCAACGAAAGAACGGCTGCACGTGGGGCAAAATGATTTTCCAAGAATGGGTGAGGTGCCGGCAAAAACCTAGTCGTAGATTTTTTCTGCCTGTGTGCTGGGAGGAGTGGAAGCGGTACTTTAGTTGATAAATACAGTAAAATCGATGCGTGTGGCAGTACAGTTGGTGGGAACAAAATACACTACGGTTGAGCCTCCAGTACCAGCCCTTGCGGATCATCTACGACGTGGGCAGAGTTTAAAGCCGGATGTGTGAAAATCGCACACAAAATGCAAGGACAACAGATGCGGCACGTGCCCTCACCGATAAATTTTTGAAAAATCTCCAAAAGGGTGGAGTGTACCGCTGGGGTAATCACAAGAGTAACGGTCGAAAACCCGAGATGTTAGGAACGAGCGTGGGAACTAAAGAAGCTAAAGAAAACAGTCTTTTTTGTGACCGAAAACGTTGAAGAAAAATCACAACCCTATCTGCGGTGTCTCCGTTTACTACGGAAAAAAAAGGGCAGAATGGAAAGAAATTGAGTGGTTAAAGAAGTTCAGAAGCGCTCTCCACGCTGTCAACGCCCTGAAAAGCAAAATAGCCTCCATTCAATGTGCCATTGGAAACCTAAAAATACTCCGACAAAGGGCCCAAGAAATTTAAGAGCCGTGAAAGAGACTTTCGAGATCGAAAATCACGCTCATAATACCACCCGCAGCTGCAGTCACCACAGCACCTACATTCTTCCGTGGAAATTCACCATGTAAAAATAATCAAAGTACAAAATAAGTAAAACAGCAATAAAAGCAGAAGCGTACACAAAAAATTATTCGCTTTGAAACTTCTTAAGGTTCATATTAGCGTAATAAGGATGGTTAAGTGTGTCGGAGTACATTTTGGAGAGGTAAAAAATATCGTGCGGCATAAAGGGCACACCGTAAGTTTTTTGAGTGGTTACAGCTGCTCTCAACGATGCCATTAACAGGAGCTTTGGCTGCTTAAGAAGATAAGATGTTCAGAATATTTTATTGGTGAAAGGAAAAAGGAAGATGCCACACAGGGCGTTTCTTCTGAAACTGGTTGATAGAAGCACCAATAATAACGCAAGAATATGAGACGGTCACACACACACAATATCAAAATTGAGAAAAAATCGTTATATACCATGGCACATCAAGTACAAACACTATTTCACAGAATAACGGAAACCAGCAGGCTCTAGGGAAAGATATTACATAATTGTGCTGGAATCCTAAAGCTAAACAGGAATGTTTTTACTGCGTTTTGTCGGGAGAAGGATGAGAAGACAGCCAATCTCGGTAAAATCAACGCTTCAAATATGTTTTGAAGCGACTATATTACGTATCTCACATCCATCCATATCAACGACTCTCTAATCAAAAAATAAGCTGTCCAACAATGAAGAGTGGAGGAAAAACAAATTTACTAAAAAGCAATGCCAATATTCACCCATTCTTGCCACTCGTTTCTGTAGCCCTTGACTGAAGGCGAACAAGAGGACACGTCATTGCCATAGGATCGGCTAAGACGTTTTAGTATATTTTTCGAAGGTTAACGAGCTGCATAGTGTCTTTCATCACTGTCCCATAACAGCTTTTTATTATAGGAGTGTGTATGTTGATAAGTGAAGTGGTAGAAAATTAATCAGCCGCTCCACCAGAAAATTTACAAGGAAGGCGAGATCATACAGTTGTACAAGACTACAATTACTTGTCGTGTTCCTTTTGTATTTATGGTGAGATAAACACACAAAAAAGGAAAGCCCCTTACCACACACACTAATATGATATCCTAGTTTAAACAAAAAACACTTTAACCTTAACCTCCTCTTATACAGTATCCCAAACGGCACGTTATTATTATTTAAGGAGTTCGCAACCGGAAGTGAACGCACCCAATGCTTGGTTTTAAATTTTTCGTATGCATTTCTTGTTACAACGCAAATAATAAAAAAATAGATGCTTCTCTCTCATACATTTACACTGAATCCAAGGCCGACAATACATCTTATTTTACGACGTACATCGCCCCAATATTGCGAGCAGCCTCTAAATATGCTTTTTTAAAAGAGGGAAAGTTCTTTAGAAATTTAATGATTCTTATATCTGGGCACTTTGCTCATTTTCCAGATGCTCCATTTTATGAAATATTTCAAAACAGTATCGTATCATTACACTAATCATTCAATTGGAATCATTTACTCAGATAACATACTTTGCATGCTTTCCCTAATCTTCTTTTTGGAAAAAAATATTTCAAATTTCCTATTCAACTGTAGAGGCCAAGCCTGATATTCAAAAGTGTGGAAAAAAGTGTGTGAATATGTGGAGAGATGTTGTACTGTTGATGCTGACAGTATGTGGGAATTTCCTGGAAGCTTGCGCGTCCAGTGAAGATCATTACAAACAATTGTGTGAAATAACAAGTGGTGCTGCTGCTCTTTTGAGACTGCATCGGAACAATTCAGCCCTAAAAGAGGCTATTTATGGAAAGAGTAGCAGGGCTTCGTTTAATGACAATGGGGTCCTAACTGTGAAAGAAACTTGCGGTGGTGCTCCGAGTGGTCGTGGAGTGCTTTGCAACTATTTCAAAGGGGGTCGTCCGGGTGATGGGTGGGGAGGGTGCTTTGCGCAAAGCCTTCTTGGCACACTTATGTGTGTTTGCGCACCTGGGGGGCGGGAGACCCAAAACTTATGCGGCATAGAGCAATGGGAGGTTGAAGGTTCGTGGTGTGGATCATTTGTAGAGAAGCAGGATCGGGAGGCCGTGTTTAGGGATGTGTGGAAGAAAGTCATCAGCAAATGCTTGGTAGGGACCGAAAATCAGAAAGGTGGCTCAGAAAAATTTAATAGCTTAAAAAAATCCCTGGAGGTAATCCGAAGGAATTTAGGAAGCAGCAAATTGGGTGGAAAGAGTTATTTTTATTTAGGAAAAGCAGCCGGTAACGGCTGCAGCGGAGGTGATGACGGCGGCAAGGGCAGCTGTGCAGCGTATGAGGGAGGTTTCAGTGATACGAAGAAAGACGTAAAAATTCCATGGCTCCAGAAAATAGAACAGGCAACAAATGAGCTATTAGGCAAAATTGAGGAACCGAGCAGTGTGTCTCAGGTACAAGCAGATTCCCAACCTGCAGAACAAGAGGTCGACCTTCCTATACCAGCTGCAGAAAATGAGCCACCTAATGCAGGTCAAGTACCAAAACCGGTGAATATTGCTGCTGAACTAATATCCCAACCCCAAACTGTAGAATCTGAAACTCAAGTGAACGAGAGCAAGCAAGTCACCAAGTTGGAAAAAACGGTTGAAAAAAGAACCCCCCAAAAATCCCACATAATAGATATCCCGCATCTCGCCATTGATCCCAACGAAGGCAGCTTTGTTCTCATCCCCCAGAAATGGCTCCCCTGGGTCGCCTTCCTTAGCTGATACAACAATTTTCCGTCAAACACTATTTACAAAACAATTTCCCACTCATTGGTAACTCACAAGTCTAAAGTCCATTTCTCTCTCTTCAATGTAACCTTTCGACTCCCAAACTTTTCCTCTAGGGCTAAGAACGTTCAAGGTAACGATGGGGCAAATAGGTGTACACAAGATACGTACACGATAGCATCCTTTTCGCGACGTAAACGGTGCCTTTCAATCGTGAGTTCCCATCATATAGGGCACCTCAGTATCCTCTTCATTTCCATAATCAAGATGTCATTTTGGAGAATATCTTCCATCCTGTATTTGTTTTTTTACAGGATCCTGAATGTTCTCTATGTCCAAGGTGTTCTTGTGGAAGCTCTCCATCCTATGAATCGCAACTGGGTCTCAGTTAGCTACGCCAAGCTCCTGAGGCACAATAAGAGAGCAGCAGGAGCAGCAACATGCACCTCAACCAAAATGGGAAAAAACTACAAAAGTAAAACTTCGTTTTGATCCCAAAACTGGACCACCATTTCATTGTGGAACTTTCGGGGAAAGTAAGAAGGTTAGTGTGTAACACGTGTAATAAAATGTTAAGAAGAAAATACATCCATGAGACGAATGGAGAAAAGTGATTTGACCAAATAAAGTTGGGGAAACAACTCCAAAAACACGAAGTGTCATGTGGTGTACGCAGAGCACTTTGGGTAGAAAAAGAGGAAATACTATAAAATAGTGGCATCTGGGGGATGGAAACAGGGGCAAACTTGACCTCAAAATCAAACGTAATTTCGTTCAAAATAACTAACCTGGAAATAAATTGCTATAAGAATACATAAAATACAAATAAAAATGTGCAAAAAAGACAATTCAGCGTACAAAGTCACTGTTGCTCCCACGTTTACTTCCACTTATTTATAAAGAGTTCTCGGTGATTATTGCAGTAGATAAGCAATGGCCAAAAGGTTATCCCTCGCGAGGTGGAGGTAAAAAGTGTGAGAATGGTTTGTAACACATTTTCCAGGAGAGCTTACTCCAAAACAATAATTTACTATATCAAGAATATGCATATTTATTAGAAACTTAGTGGAGAGCGATAAGTAGCACCAGATCAATCATTAGAAGATATCAATATATACAAGGTCATCACCACCCATCATTTTTTTCAGGAGGATGAGTTATTTCACCAAGTCCCTCAATTGAAAGTAGCTAATTACAAGAAAAAAATTACACACTTCTCCGCTAATTATTAATTTCCATCATTGATTATTGTTTAAAATAATTTTTACATTTTATCAAGTACCAACTTTATCACAAAAATTGTAACGATGGGGGATTTCCTTGGAATATCCAAGAAAAAAAATCCGTTACAAATAGCATCACTGGGGGAGTATTTAACTTTGGTACTTCCACTGAACAGTTGTCTATTTACAATACCCTAGTCTGCTGACAAGGGCGCTGAGTAATGAATTTTGATTATTTAATTGTTTTGTAATGAAACTTATATCAAAAATTCAAAACTTTGCCAACAACCTCACGCCCTTAATCCAATTATTTTATTTCATGATGTCCGGTGCCAGAGAATGGTGGATCGAGTAACTTTAAAGGTTCTATCCACAATATTTTGTATAACATATTTTAATTAGGCTTCACTACCTAAAAACTATTACTCCAAGCACTGGCCTCTCTCACGGTTATGAATACAAAATTCTCATAAACTGCAACAACGTTGGATAATATACATTTTAAAGTGGCGTGCAGCGAACTCTATTGTTTACACAACGGTAGTTTTGAAGCTATAACTTCTTCAGATGGTACGCAATGGGCTTGATAGTTTTTTCTCTTGTGGATTTAAAATGGTTTGCTTTTGCGATGGTGTATGAAGGAAAAGTGGAAGTAGAAAGGGGAGTAAGTGCGACGTTTATGGGTTATGTTATAAGGTGTGCACCCCCGATAGTGGTACAATTATGCACGCCTTGTTATTTGGATAATATTTGAGGTCGACATGCTGGATCTACTATCATCATCTACGGTAGGAAGCCTACAATGAATGTCTTCCTCAACAAGCACATTCAAACAGCAAGAAAATACTACCACCATTTTTTATCTATTTATTTGCACTTGTTAATTTAATCTTATATCAACTTACAATTCTCATTTTGTCAAAAGATTGGAATATGAAGGTGAAACTTTAGCAGCTTTATGATCCTCTGCTTCGATTTTCTTTGAGTGTTCTGGTTGCAGTTTCTAGATAATGTTTAGAACCATGAAGGTGATGGTTTCTATAGTGGTTTTCGGAATTTTAGGAGATGGAACAAGCAGTGGAAGCAACCACAATGCGGAGGAGATCAGTTTACTATGCAGTCTGTTGAAATTGGCCCAAGGCGTTTTGAACCACATAAGAGAAGGCTATACAAAAGAGTTAAAAGACGACATATATGGCTTATCTGGAGACAGTTTGCAGTTTTGTGAAGATGGAAAGTTAAAGGGAAGTGGGAAGTGCCTTTTTGGAAACCTAAGACAGAAACTTTGCACCTATCACAACAATGACGGGTGTTTCGCCCAAAGCCTTCTCGGATCACTTTTTTGCGTTTGCACCCAGGGGATCAAACAAGCACCTATGGAACTTTGTGCGAAACAGCGCTTAAAACTTACGGTGGTAAAGGTTGGTGAGACCAATCGCAAGAGGACGCGCGTACGGAGCTGTTTAAAAAAGTATGGGAACATGTTGTGAAAGGCTGTCATCGCCTTGGCCAAATGGAGCAGACCAACGACGAAAGACTTGAAACATTGCGTGCGGCTGTGAAAAAGGCACGGGAGCGGATTAAAAAGAGAGGGAAAAGCGGAAGCCTTTATTCTTTTTGTGGGGGGGGTGGAACAGGGCAGTGCTCCAGGACCAGTGTAGACAGCGTGTGTGTGGCATATACAACACCGTTGCCTGAGAAAAATAAACCGGATATTCCTTGGGCGAATAAAATCGATGACGTGTTGGAAATGCTATGGAAGCTATGTCAAGAGACGCAAATCATCGTACCGAGCCAGTCAGCAAAACAATTAGGCGTGGAAGACACAAATGCTATCAAACATGAGGTGTCACAACCCTCACCTGAGGAACCTGAGAGAGGAACACGTGAAACTGACAAAGAAAACGAAGACAAAAAGACTGAAATAGAAACTGTCGGAGGGCCAAGTACTTCCGACGGTGTAAAGACGAGGCAGCGAAGAATTTCTCCAGCCGCGGACAAAACCAGCGTAGCATAACCCGCAACTGAGGTTAATGAAGATGGGTGTTGTCTAACCAAGCCTAAATGGCTCCTTCTGGCCGTCCTACTTGACTAAAGTTACATTTTTTTTATTTGACATTCCTTTCGTAGCTAGCATATCCCTTACCGATGCTTAAAAACTCTACCACCATTTACCGTATTGTAGACATAAACATACTCTCCAAAAATTTTCTTTAGGTTCAAGAGCTTAAGGAACAAGAAATAAAGAAGGTAACGCCGCCCTCCTCGATGGTGTTCCTCTGCATCTGACTGGTGCTTTTATATAGTGTCTCCACAACCTTCAGAGCATATCACCTTCTCATACATTCACCCCTCAACATGCCACATCGACGGAAGGCAGCCATCTCGTAAGCATTTCTTCTCACAGGTAGGGGCAATAGCCATACCCGTGTGGTTATGGAAAAATCACCCACGAAGAGAAATACAGCCGTCCCATAAGACAGCCTGAGCACTAAGACATGTTGGCACCTCGGTGATACCACCACCTTGTGACTGAATAAAAATGCACAAATATGCAGGAAGCCAGGAACCCCGAGGACAACATATTGTGGGATAAGGGGGAGACTGTAAGGCGAAACAGGAAGGTGTGTACAACATACAACCCAGCAGCAAAAAGATCAGACAGCCGGTCTGGAAGACGTGAATATTTCTGACATTTTTGATGCGACAAACTGTAACCCTCATACACTCCTATTTTTGATTCTAAACATAAACAATAACAATTATTACTTTCAAATATAAATAATCCAATACTACAAACATATTTTTGAAAAATGTACTAAAAGTTTTTCCGTGCTACTTATTTATTAGAAACTAAGATTTAGGGGTTATGGAAAAAGAATGCAAAGTGATTTCATGTTGCTAGTGGTAATTGTTACCATCACTCACTAAAAAATCAGCGATAAGCTACTGAGTGTCATGGGGAATAATACTACCCGAAAAGTAAGTGTTAAAAATTCGAGTGAGTTAAGAAAGAGAGAGAAAAAACAGCTACTCACAACACCCCACGATCTCTTCCCGTTAGTAAAGGTGTTAAAGAATAATCCATTCTGCAGTCGGATAGAAAACTATAAATTCCAGAAAAAAAACTAAAGTGACGAGATTACATATATGTTATTTTTATCGAAAAGTCATAATAATAGTGAAAAAACATGGAGACATTAGTGAATGTATGAGCATTGCAATGGTATTTATTCACTGTGTGATGGTTTATGGTCATCTCTTATTAATTCTATTACAACCTTCCTAAAAGTTAGCAACTTTCAAACGAAATCCAAAAAAGGCATTTTATATACAGTTACTCTCCGAGACAAAGTCGGACACAGCTTTCAGATAGAGCAAGTTCTGCATTTGTTATAATTTAAAAAGAACACTGCTGTACGAATTTTGTTGGTAAATTGTATGCTCTTATTATCTGTTTCTTTTGTTATCAGATATATGATACGACTACCCTCCTAATAGCACAGTATCTATTTTTTCTGTTATAGGTTGAACAAATAAAATCATTTCTCATCCTGTTCACAAAAAATTCACCCACATTGTTCTTCTTTGGTGTTTCTGCTACGGTGAAAGGTTCAGACATTTTTTGCTAAATAAAGTGATTTTTTTTCATATTGTTAGTAACGCTGATACTTCGTCTCCATTTTTTGGCAAATTTTGTTAAACTCATGTCGTATATTTTTCATGATATCATACAATTACTTCGCTTTCGTGTTAAGATTGCAAACAACGCTTACCGTGTACTTTTTCATACCCTCTCACTGCTTCTTATTCGTTAAATATTGCGGTACTTGGAAATGAAAATGACCTGCCTTATCTCCATTATGTGTTTTTCATATTCTAGAATCTCCTGTAAACCTTTCAAGATAATGGATGCAGGAGAAGCGGGACTAGATTTGCAGTTTCTCACCGCGACTTTGATGCTCTGTTCGGAAGTTACAAAGGGAAATAAGTGGCAGGTAGTCCCGACAAATGTTGGAGAATCTCTCTGCAGCCTCAGCAGGGAGTTCAAACGTGTCACATCATGAACAGTGGGGCGAGTATCAGCGCTTAAGAAAAACCGTTACGATTACGCATCAAACTTTCTTGACTGGAAGCTGCATTTTCACGGGTCTTCCGAGTGTGGAGAAAAAGAAAGCCTTCCACGGGAATTAGGACCGTTCTCGAAACAGATAACGAGGAAATAAGACACTCCACGCAAAAGCTATCCATACAGCTTCACTTGCCGCCAATTCAGCCGGACGCTTAGACGAATTCATCACAGTGTTTGGGAATGCAAGAAAAACAGGCTCTGTCTTTTCTTTGGCAAGCTCTGGCAAAGTCAACTTTTGTTTGGGAAGTGGTGGCGACCAAGCAAAAAGAAGGGACTTGTTTGACTGCTTTACTACCGGTGGGAAAGTCGAGATGGGTGATGCTAACCTCGCTAAACTCCCGGAGAGCATTACAGACTTAAGTGAGCCAAACCTTACCGCCGTAATCGAAAATATTAACCACAGCAGTGTGGCAGAGTAAGTGAGTAAACAATACGTAATTGACTCTGACGCCTGGTGCAACCTCATCAAAGGTTCAGCTGAAGGAATAGTGGGGGGTCCCAACGGCCCGCTCTAGTGAAATGGCCGAATTTTGACTATCGGGAAGGGTTTTGAGGGTTCTCTTGGAGTAAAAGACAAATTCGGCCGTGGAAAATCACCAATGCAAAAGACAGTGATAGCAGTAAGGCATTCTGGGCAGCCTCTCCCCATACAGTCACGCATCTAAAAAAACCCTTGTGGCACTTCAAGATTTCAAAGATTATGCGGCAAGAATTACTCAAAAAATTCACTGAAATCGAAAAAGTCGAAAAACAGATTGAACCATCCCTTTCCATGGAAACAATGGAGCAAGGACCCGCCCAATCCTGCTTTGAAAATGCGGTAAAGCTCAATGCTGAATTGCACGCAGCGAACGCACTGCTGGCACGCTATCATAAAGAGAGGGGTCCACTCCCGTCAGGAAGTGCCTCGGCACTCCACCAAAGCGTTGTAAATGTCTGTTATCTTTCCTCTTCCTCGCTGCCATACTGTAAAACTATATCAGACTGAAAACAAGTAATAATAAAAGCAACTTCAAGATTGTGGCTTTACTTGTGCTCTTTCGTATTTAATTAAAAAATATGTGTTTTTTCTAGACGCAATTTCTCACATTTTAATATAAAACAGGCAAGCGCACTGAAAAAATTAATTAAATGTGATGGCTATAGAATTGCGTTACAAGTGCTGGTGGCGTGCCTGTTTATTAATATTGCTTGTGGATGTAGCGCGTGGCAAAATCACAAATCCATCCATACAAGAGGAGCCGCGGCTATATGCACACTCAGCAAAACCTTAAAGGACGTCACACCCTGGGCAACACAACAGGTTGAGGATGGAGTCGCAAAGATTACTCATCTTGAAATGAAGTTGCTGGAGTGGCAGTCCAAATTCATCCAGTCCAACTCCAAGGGGAGAGGCTATGAAGCGTGTAAAATTACCGGTCTCCTATTTCGACAGATCAGAAAGGAAATAGACAGAGCCCGAGCGGAGGTAGAGAAATTGGAGAGGGAAGCTTCCAAAGCTGCCACCTTCGCCGCCAATTCCGCGGGGCGCTTCGATGAGTACATAACGGTATTTTCAAATGCTATGTGTGAAAGTGACAGCAACTACTGCCTGCGGAGCGAGAAACCTGCTACAAATGATGAAAAGAAAAACTGCTTTAGCAGAAAGGATTTCCGTGAAGAAAGTTTAGTCGACATCAGAGAAAAAGCAAGTGAGAAGGAATCGAACTTGGGTACGGCAATCGAGGGTATCAAGCAAACAAGCTTGAAAGACAGCTTTGCGGGACTCAGCAACACAAACGCCGGCTGCCACCTTATCAAGGGGAATACTGGTTGAACCCTCGGGAAAAACGACTTGGAAAAGTTCCTCTGGTGGGGCCGTGGGGTTTTGACCATAGGGAAAGATATTGACGGGAATCTTGGAAGTGGTACACTCACTGCTGGTGAAATTGCAGACGCCGCAGCAAACAAGGAAAAGGCATTTTAGACAGAAAACCACACCAAACAAATCGTGCACCTCAAGAACGTCTCGGATACCTTCAAGTCTTTCAAAGCCACACAGGAAAAAATCAAAGAAAAGTCGAAAGTATCGAGCAGAAAATTCAAGCATGAATTGGAGGCTAGGAATCGGGTAGAATAGCACGGAGCAAAATTCCACGGAACAAACAGCCACCACGGAGCAAACTCCGGCCAGTCCTACCTGCTTTGACAACTTTACGATGATCGCTGCCGATCTAAAGGAGAACAGAGCGTTCCTGGAACGCTACCAGAAAGTAAAAGGATGGATTCCACCAAGTAGTGCCTTCAACCCAAGAAAGGTCACCAAATATTTTGCTATCTTGCTCACCCTATTCTAATGGCTCTGGTAAAAAAAATTGGTTAATGGTTTCGAGTTCGGCAGAAGAGACAAAGCCTGTCGCCTCGTCTATTTGTCTTACCTAAAAGGTCAAAAAACGTAAAATTTTTCTTCCCAAATTATGTTTTTTTTAGAAAAGGATATTAAAATTTCTAAGGGCTATAAATTAGTTATGATGAAGATGAAGTTTTTAATGAGAGTGGTAACGGTTATGTGCGTTCTAGGTGTAAATGTGAGTGAGAAGGATCATAATGGAAAACAATATGCGTCTCTTTGTAGCTTGCTGTGGACGGCTGCGGATATGTAGGAAACAAAGAAAGGGAATCTCTGGGAACCACTTAGGACTGCATTGGCGCAAACCATTTTTGGAACCTTGGAGGGTTGTAATATAGAATCTATAAGAAGTGGCGACGTGCCAAATGAGTACAACAAAGGCGACACAGACCGCAATCTTTTTTTTGGGCAGCCGTATCAGAGCTACAACGGAAAAAATCAGCTATGTTGCCCAGGGTACACCGGTACTCACGATTTGCTTTGTCTTCGCGCGCCTGGAGAAAACTTGTGGGCATTAAATGGCAGCCATGATTAAGTAGAGAAAAAAAGCTTTGTAGACAAGGGAAATGTACTTCGGAAAACGAAAATGAAGGGTAGAGTAAAAATAAAGAAAATAAAGCAGATGAAAAACAAATGAAAGCTACATGGAATATAGTTGACTAGCAGTGCTTACAAGAGGATGGGAATCCAAGAAACTTAAAAGGCGCCACGGCAGTATTAACACAGAAGCTGCAAAATAATTCAGTTGACGTTACGAACCCAAATAGATACCAACTAGGGGAAGGTACCATTGACAATTGGCGTGCCTCCACTGGGAAGCTTCCTTATGGAGTCTGAGTACTGTAATACAACGCCACCAATAAGACCCCAAGCCCTGGTGGACGCAGCTGGAGCAAGCTATCACAGAAGATGACGAAATACATGAACGAAAAAAGAGCGAGGAAGAAGAAGCCAAGCATAAGCAAAGAGCATGCGGAAGACTGATTTATCTCGAGTCACGCGATAAGCCTCTCCACAGCCAGGCGCCACAGAGATAAAGCTTCCACTGCCTGAATGGCACTTCTCTCCCAATCATAAGCGACACTACCAGCGGCACCACCATAATCCAGCCCTTCTGGCTCCTCGGTTCCGCATTATTGATCTAGAAAAACATCACTAAAAAAATCCGACATCAGCCTCCCCCATGATAAAGAGGCATTGAACTCCTATCTTTTCCTTTATCCTTCATTTTTCAAATGAAGTCATGAAAGGTGCTGCGGGTTAACAAGCCTAGAAGGAGAGAGGCGTAGTTTCATGGAGAACCTTACGCTTTATAGGCATTGCCTATCGTCCCTTAACTCCATTATCCCCAAATATTTCCCCATGATTTCTTTGCACGGTTAGTTTGTGTGAGGTCATGACCTATGAAAAGAAACTAATTACGGGGGTGTCTATGACCACCGCACAATGAGGAAATGTGGAAAATGTGTCATGCAGGGGAAAAAGAAGGGCAGCGATACACACATTCCGAGAAGCGAATGCCCTTCGATGGGAAATATTGAAGAAAGTACGTCACACCATACATTCTCCATGGAATATGTTTTTCATTACATTCAATCTGATAATGCATTTTGGATAAAAATGTATTTTCCCCCAAACACACCTCCATGTCATGGGTTTTGTTTTTGGGTATGGCGGTGATGGGTCCAACGATCCTCTGTTATCGAACCACACTCAGTCTAAAATACTAAGTTCTCTCCACCGAATATTTTTCTCCGCAAATGATATGAAGGCTAAAAATCGGGAACGCAATATGGTATGTTTGTTATGGTTATTGAGTAGTTGGTATTAGGGAATGCAGTTGGGGGATTATGAGATGAAAGAGTTGATGTTTGATAAACGAGTTCTACTCCATAATTGTATGTTGTTAGTTTATCATGTTGAATTTTTAGCGTGTGTTTTGCAAACCTATTAGAAGATTCCGAAATCAACAGCTTTTTTCCTTCCGTGCCACTAAAGAAATGTTAGTATCCATTAAAGAAGTCAAAGTAAAAGTATATCAGGGATGATGGCGAGAACATGGCGTGTTTTGTGAATGTGATAGAGATTGTCATTTTCAGACTTCTGGGATTTGTGAGGGGTCACGTAAAGGTGGCAAAGGATGACAACATTGAACCCTCCTCACTCCTTTGTCGGATATACAATGTGGCCAAAAATCCACCCATTAATGACGTCGACATGGAGGAGGGTTACAATATTGTGAAGAAAATCGACGACCTCAACACCTCCTTGGTGGAGCCGAAGTGGATGAATCAACCAGAGCAGGTAGGTAATAATGAAGTCACAGGGAAGGAGCATGCTAAGATCAACGTACGAGTCACGAAAGTGCATTCGCCCTGCTCAGCCTCAATCAAATCACACAAAGGCCCCACACTATTCTGGATGAAATTAAGAAAATAAACTATACCGGAAAAATTGAAAAAGCAAAGGCCGAGTTTGCCCAGGTCATGTTCGCGATACACAGGAATGAAAGTAATCTATGTCATGCTACGGTAAATGCGATAGTTGCTCGTGCGGATGGATGTTGGAGCTCCGGACCCAACTCCAGAGGAAATAGTGCTGGGAAAAGCCCGGTCGTGGACTTTTTTTGCCCCTGTGCACAAAGGACGGGTAACACTGAGGGAGTCAACCAGGTCTGCGGTTTCTATGTTGGCAGAGTTGACAATTATTATGGTTGGAGTGAGCAAGACCCGTGGGACTCCTCGACCGTGTGGGCCTCCATCAAAGGGGGTTGTGGGAAACACACGCAGGAGCACTCCAAGTCGACCGCAGAGGCACGTCACATTCTCGATCAGTTCTTGAAACACTTGGAAACAGGAGGTGTGTGCCCGCAGATTAAGTGCAAAAGTCTTTCATCCAGCTGCAAAAACGCCATCGTTCAAGGTAGCTATCGAAAGGGGTGCATGCTGCGGAGAGGTGTAACTGTAGATAACACTACCAAACTCACTTGCGATGGGAGAGAAGGGGGAAAAGAAGGACGGAGGAATGGAAACGTTACCTCCGGTGGCATTTGTGTCTACTACGGCCCTGAAAAATGGGAAGAAAACATTGACTCGCTGAGGCAACTCAGAACAGCCCTGGCCACCGTGGACACCCTAAACAATCAAACCGCCTGTAAACAGCGGATCATTCAAAAACTCTATATGCTCCTACACCGTGCCGAGGAAATTTATGAGACCACTAAAGTGATCACAGAAACCCAGAATCCCATAAAACCCACCAATCTCCAAACGGCCGCCAAAAGACTCACCGCCTACAGTGGCGCCCGGAGATACGACACACATGCCAACTTTATGCCACTGTGGGTACAACTTTTTCTCTAAGAAACAAACTCCCTATAAAAAAAACATAGAAGAAACTGTAGGTACCCTCCAGACCGCATGCCATGCACTTTTCCCTTCCCTGTATCTCTCTTGTTTTATCGCTTTACTTCTAAGTTTATAAGCTTAATGCAGAAAACGGATCAGCACTGGGATGCATGAGAGCGATTCTAAAAAGATGTATTTTCCTTTCCTTATGAAAAAACCTTCCGGTGAACTGGTTAAACTGTTGTCCTGCTTATGGATTTAATGGTTTCTGTTTTTTGAAGATTGTTTTTCCCATGGTTAACTTAGAGGGGCCCTCGTAAAGGGGGCGGGATATTCCATGCGCAAGGGACGCCTTGGTACGTACATCCTGTGTGGTGTACCCTAGTGACGCCCCCAGGATCCCTATGCACGCTTTTGTAAGTTTTTGAGAAGTGCCCGTTGGACGGGTGAGTTTCGTTGTACAACGGGCGGCAACGTGTTGCTTTTTTTTGTACCGTGAGCTTTCTTTTACGATTGTAAGCGATTTCAAGGTGTTGTAGGAAACTTTCGACTTGGCGATTTTGTTGAATGGGAGATGGAATGGGAGATGTGGCGGAGGTTGCTCTTGGTTTTGACTGTAGTGGGAATGGGAGGAAGGCATGTGGAGGGGAGAAATCAAGAGGTTTATAAAAAACTCTGCGACATTACAAGGGGTGTGAAGGGGCTTATGAATCAAGTTTCAGGAGGTACGGAGCTTTTTAAAGAGGCTCTTTATGGTAATGGAGGGAAAGATCCCCTTGAAACAGGTAGCTTTACGGGAGGGTGTGAGTTGATCCACCATCCTGGAAGGAGTACATATTGTTCCCATATGGGAATGGGTGGCTCACAAGGATCTGGCAGGCATGGCTGCTTTGGGGACAGCCTCCTGGGAACGTTTTTGTGCCTGTGTACAAAGGGGGGTAACGGACAGGAAAACTTGTGCGGGCTGGAGAATCCGATGGATGGTGCGAGTTGGACCAGTTGGGGTGATCACGTGACTACACTGTTTCAGAGCGTATGGACCGAAATCATGCAAAAGTGCAAGGAACATGATACTACAGGACTCTTGGAAGACTTAAAGAGTGCTGTGGAAGGGATAAAGAATAATACTAAAAATAATAAACTCACCAGCGGCAAAAGCGGCTATTATTTAGGGATCGGCACGACTACAAACAGATTCTGTGATGGGACGAAGGCTGAAGACGCCTGTGTGACATATAAGCCAAAGTCTGATAAGGCCAACCAGCCGGATATCCAATGGGCCGAAAAAATTTTAGAAGGTATCAAGAAACTCAATGAGGCCACGACTCAGCAGCAATTAAGCTCCCAAGATTCAGCCACGACAGACTTCCAACACCAGAATGACCAAGAGGACCCTTCAGACAACGGTCCCGACGGCGAACATGAAGACCACGAGAAGGAAGAAGTCGAGGAGGAGTCTGCTCAAAACTACGATACCCATAACCCATCCAAACCCCCACGCACAAAGAGAAAACGACGAAGAACCAACATGAAACACACCGAACAACCAGCAGAACCTCTCAAGGCCATCCTCCATGACGACGGCACCCCTCTACCCCGGCCTTTCTGGCTTCTCAGTGCCGTCTTCATTTAAAAAAATAGCAGTCAAATTCCCCCATAAGGTTTCCCCATAAACAGTCGCCCTCTTCCTTATCTTACCTCTCCCTTTCTCCTACTTCTTTTTAGAAAAGGCATCATACGAAATAGATGGGAACCACATTTAATCAAGGTATGCTTTTGATTTTTGTGGGAAACGTTTCATTTTTTGAAGATTTTTCTATTAGGCTGATAAGGGAGTATGAGGAGGCTGTTCTTTGTGTTTATGGGTATGGTGATGATGCAATTGAGTGGCAGCAGTCTGGGAACAGGGATAAGTGAGCAACACAATCACAATGGAGACAATTACGACGCCTTGTACAGCGTATTGAAGGCTGCTGTGACCCTCTATAACAGCCCTCGAAGCGGGGAGAAGTTAAAGAAAGCTTTGACAAGGGTCATTTTTGGAAAAGAGAGTGGGTGAAACCTGAACACATTGTTGGCTGGGCTGCCTGAAGCACACCAAAAGCCCGATAACCGCACACACTGGTGTGGGGATTTTACGTACGGCGGGGACTACTACCCAGGATGTTCCATCCCACATGACATGCTCTGCATGTGCACCGTAGGGCAAGGTGGGTGTCCGTTCACCAATAAGTGACAAGACAACGGTACCCCAACACTATCCTGGAGGGCTCCCACGGAACTGGGGTGTAAAGAGTACCTAGACAAGAACAATGGGTGCCATAACAACGAACATTGGTGGACCACGTACCAGCAATCACAACGGGAACGGTAACGGAAAGGCTACAGAACACCTAAATGCCACGTGGGAGAAAGTGGTCAAGACGTGCTTGCAAGGATGGCATAATATGCAAGCACTTGAGACTTTGCTTGACAAACTAGAAATTGGGGACCGCAGCAGCCCACGCTGGAGTTGGCGTCACGGTTCCTGCACTGGAGGTAACTCGGACGTATGCGTGAGCTACGGCCACCAGTGTGGGGAAGACAGAAACCCCCAAAGGTGGCAGGAGTTATACGACACCCTCATAGTCACGGAAGGCATCCTCGCCAAAGGGAATTCCACCAGGTTCCCAGAAAACGGACCCCAATGGAGAGTGGAGGCGGCACAGCACCTGACGAGCCAGAGGAGGAGAGTACAAAAGATGAACCGGAACAAACAAGATCCGCACCCACATCGACCAACAACCACCACCTTCCTCACTTGTCCAAACAGCAAAGTGACACACCACTAAATCATCCACATTCATGGCTCCACACTGCCACTTTTTTCATCTAGAAAAACACAACCCGAAACCACAAAAATCCTTCCTAGAAATAAAACTATCCTCCACAATGTCTTTCTTCTCTCACCATTCACATCTCTCATTTTTGAACTCTTAATAAAGATTGGCTATGTCATTCAACACCTCACACTCACCAAGAAACATTACCTTGAACATGGAAAAGGATGTGGTGGATGTGTTTTCGGAAGGCATGGAAAGTCCTGACAAAATCAACCTGTACCGTTTCCTGGAACCCGCCTTTCCATGGATGCCTCGGTACGTTCCCGGCTTTAGTTTGAGAGACTTTCCCCGGAACCCGTGGCGATGCGTGGGAGACCCTGAGGGACGGGAAAAAGTATGGCAAGAGTTCCCCCGCTTGTTATGGCAATTCAGAGTGCTGGCTTTGAAGTTGGTCTATTATGCGGGGTCGCCGGAACGTTGGGGGCCACGGGAATGGGAGGTGTGGCGGGAGTTTCTCAAGTTGGATGAGACGGACCATGATATGATGGAGGGGATGGTATGGGTTGTTTGTCGTATGCAACCGCAGCCCCGTAAAATACTGGAGGCGCCGTACCCGATTAGATGCACAGGGTCCATACCCATGCCTCCTCCACCCGAGCCTGACTCCTCCCCATAGGGATATTTTTATGTTTGTTTTTTTCCCATAAATTTTTTTGCATTTGTAATGGGATGGGAATGAGTTATTCTTCTCTTTTTTGTTTTTTTTTTGTGGAAAGGATTTAAAAGGGGGAAAACATGATAGCAATGGTCACGTGTCCTTTGAGAGGAGTTTATTTGAGGGGAGTGGGTGGGGGAGTAAGATGGTTACACGTACACACAATCATCCCATCCTCCTGCCGTACACCTGTAAAAATCTCTTCTGACTATTAATGTACAAATCCTCCTCTCTGGATTTTATTTTTCTGGTGAGTGTTTTTGTTGTTCCATGAAAAGTCCAACAAGAAATTAGTAGTAATGCCGCGCTAGTGGTTCACCAATGGTGGCCTTTGGAACTTTATCGCTTTTGCCCTCATTCCCATGGCGCGTGTATTGGTTGTGGTGATCTTATTCCGTGGAGGGCTTCACTAGTACACTGTGGGACACGATTCAACCACCTTTTTACACAATCCCCCTTTCTCTAAGGGTGACATGTGAAAAACGACACCTATGGAATGAGGATTGTCATCGGACCTGATTTTGGAAACTAGTACCACGAAATGACCCAAAACTCACAACAGAGAAAAAACCTCCACCAAGTCTAAAACATATGCGTTGTCAGGTGAGGTGGGTCAATGACAAAAAGGTTTCCCAGGTAAATTTATTTTTTCTGAATCTCGGGATTTGTGCATTTTTTCTTAAACCATAGGGCAGAGAGCGTGGTCGCGTGTCTTCCGAGAGGAGTTCGCTGGAGGAGGAGAGTGGTATAGTTAGTCATGGAAGGCGAATAAGAAGGCTCTATCGCTTATCCAGTTCCTCTAGGTCACTATTCCTTCCACCAAAAATGCGTTTCCCCATGGCTGCACCTTAGGGCTAGGTTGACTTTACTGTTTTACGATGAGAACCACCTGGTTACTGTGTATCATTTTTTTCACCGATGAATGAGGGAAGGGTACAAATGTGATAGGGAAAAAACAATGGGAGAGCTGAACTTCGAAAAGCGTATTGTGTCTGTGTATGATGGTGTCTTAGATATCGGTTGCTTAGAATTACTCGCTCTTTCTGAAGACTGTTTTTGCTGTTTTGATAAAGTGGGAGAGTTGGACTAATAAAGGGATAGTAAAGCGACGTGATGATGAGGATGAAGGTGAATTACGTATGGTGTACGATTTTTGGTATTTTGACAGCGTTGTGTCCGGTATCATGTGCTTTGTCGTATTATCCCAAAGCCCTCCCAACAGAGGCAGGAGGGTCCATCTGCAGTCTCAGCAGGAAGTTGAAGGATATCGCCCTCTGGACGCGAGAACAACTGGAGGCACTTAAGAAAACTCGAGACACCTACGCATCCAAATTTCTCGACTGGAAGCTGCATTTTCATGAGTCTTCAGAGTGTGAGTTGAATGAAAGTATTTTGGAGGA
The DNA here is from genome assembly GCA_002287245.1 of Trypanosoma congolense. Classification (NCBI taxonomy): domain Eukaryota; phylum Euglenozoa; class Kinetoplastea; order Trypanosomatida; family Trypanosomatidae; genus Trypanosoma; species Trypanosoma congolense. The sequence goes on along the minus strand of NHOR01000012.1, from coordinate 10,140 downwards.
CATTGCCACGGCGCTGGGGAATGTGAACGAGGAAATGAGCAGACTGGCTCAAAAGGCCATTCGCGCAGGGGCCCTGGCCGCCAAGTCCGCCGGGCGCTTGGACGAGTTCATCACGGTGTTTGCGAGGGCAAGAGGGAATGGGCAAACATTTTTCGATAAGGCTAGCTTCTGCTTCGGGTACAAGGGCAGCCCAGCTACGAGGACAGATTTTCATGACTGCTTTCCGGAAGGCACGAGATTCGAAATTGGGGAAGCTAACTTGGCCAAAATTACGGAAAGCATGGCCAACAGAGGCGAGCCAAATTTGGCCGGTGTAATCGAAAATGTCAACCACAGCGCTGTGGTCGGGTACTTTTATAGATACGCAATGGACAGTGCCGCAGGCTGCAACCTTATCAAGGGGACAAGCTCCGGCATTCTTTCTGGAGCGCTAAACGACAAGCTCTGGTGGGGCGGCGGCATTATGACCATCGGAAAAGATTTTGGAGGGGAAATAAAACGGAGCGAATTTGGCCCGGGTGAAGTTGCCAACGACACAACCGGTGGAAAGAATGCCCTCTGGACAGCCTCCCCCCACAACATTCCGCATCTCCACAAAACCCTCGCCGCCTTCCAAGCTTTCAAAGATGCGGCAACCAAAATTACACGAAAGTTCTCTGAAATTGAAAAAATTGAAAAGCAGATTGAACCATGCCTTTCGAACGAGACAATGGAGGATAGACCAACCCAATCCTGTTTTAAAAATGCCGTGAAGCTCAATGCTGAATTGCAGGCGGCCAACGCATTGTTGGCACGCTATCATAAAGAAAAGGGGCCACTGCCTTCGGGAAGTGCCTCGGTACTCCACCAAAGCGTTGTAAATGTCTGTTATCTTTTTGCTTCTTTGCTCTAACAGCATTGCAAACTGAAAATACAACCTTCAACATTGTGGGATAATTTGTGCCATTTTATGTTTACTACAAATATGTAATTTTCTCATTGTCCCCCTTATCCCATTTCAGTATAGAATATGCAAGAACACTAACAAAATCAGATAAAGGTGATGTTAGTGGAGTTGTGTTCCAAATATTGGTGGCTTGCTTCTGCTATAATATTGTTATCTCCTAAAGCAGCATTGTGCAGCAGTCCCGAAGCCATCCCTACCAAAGCTGCTGCAGCCATATGCACCTTAAGCAAAACCTTAAAGGACGTCACACCCCGGGCCAACCAGCAGGTAGAGGAAGGATCCGCAAAGATTGCCCATCTTGAAATGAAGTTGCTGGAGTGGCAGTCCAAATTCATCCAGTCCAACTCCAAGGGGAGAGGCTATGAAGCGTGTAAAATTACCGGTCTCCTATTTTGACAGATCAGAAAGGAAATAGACAAAGCACGAGAAGAAGTTGATAAATTGGAGAAGGAAGCATCCAAAGCGGCAGCCTTCGCTGCGAATTCATCCAGGCGTCTTGAAGTGTTCATCATGGTGTTTGCCAATGCCAGAAATGACAGTGGTAACCGCTTCTGCCTGGAGAAGAGAAAAGCGGACACACCGCAATAATTGAAGGACTGATTTGGCGGAAAGGATTTCAGCGAGGAAAGCTTGGTTGATATCAGTGAAAGGGCGAGTGAGAAGGAAGCGAACCTGTTTCCCGCCATTGAAGGTATCATGTACAATGCCTTAAAGTTACATTTCACAGCAGGAAGTAACGGAGGTTTCAATTTGATTAAAGGGGACGCTGGTGGGATCCTCGGAAACACCAACCTCGAAAAGTCCCTTTGGTGGGGTGGTGGAATCTTGAACCTAGCGAAAAAAGTTTCAGGCGATCTAGCAAGCGGTACTAATTTAATTACAGATGAAATCGTGAACGATACAGATGACAAGGCCACCTGGAGAGCAAACCACACTAAACAAATTGTTCATCTCCAGAACGCCTCATATGCTTTGAAGGCTTTCAAGGCTGTTAAGCAAAAAATCAAATCAAAAATCGAGAGCATCGAGCACAAATTTTAAGTATGCATTGATGGCCAGGAAGCAGACGAAAATAACACGCGGCAAAATATCACTGAGCACACTCCAACAAGTTCAACCTGCTTTGACAACGTCCCCGTGATTCACACCCATTTAAAGAAAAAGAAAGCCCTTCTCTCGCCGGTAGCAGTAATTTAAAGGATGGATTCCACCCAATAGCGCCTTCAACGCAGGAAAGACCACCAAACACTTTGTTCTCTTGCTCGCACTATTTCAGTGGTTCTCGTAAAAATATTGGTTAAGGGTTTAGAGTTCGTGTAACGGTGAACTGTGCACCGCATCGTCTGTGTATCTTCCAGACACGATCAAAAACAATTATTTTTTTCTCAAATTATGTTTTTTTTGTTCATTGTGCTTTTATTCTGCTCGTGCTGCGCTAGACTCACGACTGCCCCTGTGGCTCTGTATACCAGCAGGCGACGTTAAACGTATCCGCGACCCTCTCCTCGCTTCACCCAGCGGAACATTGAAACAGAATGCCTTGTTTAACGAGTCAGCCTCACGGACACGTTTCCGCATGGCTCTTGCAGGGCACACCCCAATCAGCTTCGTTGCCGCAGAGGGGGGGTAGGCGGTATCCAGCGCCGTAGGCCAACGATGCCTGTTCACGGCTCGGGCGGGCTTTAATTTTGATGAATCGAGAGGGGGACTCAATGGGCTCTCTAGCTTGAAAAGCTCCTTCAAGAAGCTGGCAAGTTGAGCACTGAAGAACACTTCCCCGTCTTTCCGTGTTTCCAGTCCGTGCTTCTTCCTTAGCTCTCGCAAGCTTGGAAACTCAAGAAGGTGTGCCGCCGACTCCTCACACTCGGCCTTCAGCAAGTTGTGCTCAGCCTCTTTTTTCGGTTGACCGTGCTTTGCCTGAAGGTGCATTGTGAGGTGCTGCTTGAGGTTGCACTTCATGGGCAGTATGGGCACTGGAGGGATCGTTGCAGGAGGGGAATCAGAGGTACAGTGCCGTCCTTCATCTTCTGTTTCACTGTGGTAGCGTGGTCATGATGCGTGCGCGTGTGCCATACAAGCGAGTACCACTGCTTATACGCACTATCGCATCTTCCACACACATAATCTCGTCCCTCCTCACCTTCCTTGTGGCGACCCATTCGCTGGCGCTTCCGCGGCCTTTCTCCTTCCCCGTCTCCAGCACCTGCCAACTCCGTCGACCTGCTCCCTTCGTCCTGTGCCTGAGCATCTGATCTCATTGCCTTTCGCTTGGGTTTCGCGCGTGGTTGAGGACGTAATGACTCATCGTGATCTGGATGCTTTTCCCGCACGTGCCTCAGCAGCCACCTGTAATGATACTCTTTGCTGCAAATGGGGCACGCTGCTGTGTCTGATTGCTCCGCCACGTTGGAGTCTTCCGAGTTTATGTTAATGGTTACATCGCACTTGTGCCTGGTGAGCCATGTCTTGCTCTTGAGGACCCTATTACACTTCTGGCATACGAAATTCTGTTCTTCCTGCACTGGCTCGCCATCACTGTCAGATGATGCTTCCTGCTCCACCGGTATGTCATCGCTCTTTAGTTGTTTTTCCGGGTGCTTCTGTATTATGTTCTTTCGCAGCCGCGCGTATACGGTGTACCTCTTCGCACACCAGCAGCACTTAAACGCTTTTCCATCGTCCGCTTCATCTTCTTCCCTTGCCCTTTTTGAACGCTCCTCAACGGTCGGCACCACAACCGGAGGGTGCTGTGCCATGTGCTCTACAAGCAGCCCCCGCCTCTCAAAGGTATCGCCGCACACGTGACAGGTGTATCCATTCTTGTACGTCAGCGCTGCATGCCTAGCTTCCTTGGTCATTGCTAATGCACACTCCCTCTCCAGGCCATGAATCTTTACTAGGTGCACCACACCAGCCTGTCGACGCGCGCAAACCATGTTGTACAATGGAGCAATAATCGGGTCACTCTATCTTGTCGCTATACCAAAGTCGGGTACGTTCGCACTGTCTACTGCTGATTTCGCTTAAGTGTGACCCTCAACTGCATCACCTCCGATGTCCTTCGCACAGCACCATCTGCACTCAAGCCTGTCCGTCTTACGTGTGAGCACTCTATGTAGCCAGCCAAAATGCTTTGAGGTGCCTGTTCTGAACTGCGCCAACAGCGACTCTCCCAGTCGATCCAGCTTGGTGCGCTTCGGCGCTGGCCGAACGTGGTCAAGTAGCACACTGCGATGCGTGTGTAGCATCCGACCCTCCTCGAAAACACTGTACATCTCGTTCCGCACCTGCCTCTCCACACTCGTGACAATGTCAGTGACCCACGCCGGGTACAGCTGTGGCTTTGCGTTTCCCTGCTCCGCTGCCTTATCTGCCGCTTCGTTGCGTGGCACTCCACCATGCGAGAACACAAACTGGAAGTTGACGGACACGGGGAGCCGCACAATGTTCAGTATAAGATCCCAGATTCGCCTCAGTATCGCGTCCTCTACCACTGCAGGACCAGTACTTAGTGCCGACCGAAACGACAGCGAGTCTGTGAACGACACCACTCACATCCTGTGCGTCTGGTTTAACTCAATAACGTCAACTAGCCTCTTCAGCCCCGCTTCCATTGCCATACACTCCGCCCGATAGCTGCAGGCAAGACACCCAGCTCCCAGCACTACTTTCTCACGCCGACCCTCCTTCGGATACACCAGCACCACAGCTCCGGAGGAGACACCCAGCACCACAGACCCATCCGTCCACACCTGATAGTCAAAGTCCCTGAACCGTACCACTCGCCGCATGGTGTGCATTTTCTTGTCCTTCTGTGGTGCGTCTGCTTTGAGGCCACCCGGCGTGGTGGTGTTGAAGTGGACAAGCCGTGACAGCTGCAACACTGTCCAAGTGCTTCACTTTCGCAAGCCTAACGTGAATTGGATACTCAGGTGGGAAGATGCTTTCAGCAAGCTTCTCCTGAGTTGACTCTTTGGCCTTCAGACGTGGGTAGTATTCCAACGCTCTTCGGTGTGCCACCTCGCTCATTGGCTTCAGCCGTGCCTCACACAAAGCATCATTCCGGTTGGCAGCTTTGGGAATACCCGCCACTATGTGCGCCGCCTGTGCCTGTACTTTTTCCAGTCTTTCCCGATCAGACAGCGATGTGTCGAACCACCACGACGCAATGCCATAGCAAACCTTGGCCTGGACCAGCGCTAGATAGAAAGCACGCCACTTCTCCCGGTCTGGGCCCCACTCTGGCGACGCCACGGCCCTGAGCTGCAATAGCCGCGCGTCCGCCGCTGCCTTAACTCCCTGCACATGCTTGCTCAGTCCCTTATGCGGCTGCATGGTAAGACCGAGCAACTTTGGTGTGCGCACTTCCTTCAGGACAGTCTCGCCAACCTTCAGGCTCAACAGGTTCGTCTCTCGCGCACCAAATAGCGTGCATTCGGTCTTTCCCGCTTACACCCCCATGTAATGTTCCTCCGACCACCTCGTGATGCAATCCAACCCGTGCTGAATGGTCTTCTGCATTGTGTACTGATCAGCACTCGTGCACACAATTGTGAGGTCATCAGCAAAGAAACCATGTTGCAATCGAGGGATACAATTCAGTCGTTTGCTCAACGAATCCACCGTCACAATGAACAACAGCGGCCCCAGCACCGATCCTTGAGGAACACCGCAGGTAAGACGGATATCCTCCGACAGCGTGTTGTTCACCCTCACCTGCGCCGTACGCCCCTGCAGAAAGTCCGCTATCCATGCCACTAAATGCTCCTCAACACCAAAGGACATTAGCGCCTTGACAATGCAATTATGATCGACTGAATCAAAGGCACGCGCGTAATCAATGAACACTGCTGCCGTCTTCTCACCATCCCTCCTTCGTCGCACTGCACTCGTCACCTGCATGAGTGTATCTAGCGTTGATCGCGCCGGCCTGAACCCGGCCTGCTGTGGTTGCAACTTGTCTTCAATGCAGTCCCTTACCCTACGCGCCACGATGCGTTCCATCAACTTGCACAGTGTGCTGGTGAGCGTGACGGGCCTGAAGGACGCCATGCTGCTTGCTGGCTTGTTCGGCTTTAGCAATGGTACGATGATGCCGTGTTTCCACTTGGCAGGCACCTGTCCTGTGCGCAAACTACAATTAAACAGTCGCAATACGCACTTCTTTGCTACCCTGCCTAGTTCCTTCAGCTCCTCGCAGTGTATCTCGTCATCACCCGGCGCTGTGCCGGAAGAGAGCTCACGCAGCGCAACATCCAGCTCTGCCTCGGTAATGGGTCGGAAAGTGCTGCGCCTAGTGCTGGGTATCCTCATTTCCGGTGCATGCGGTGCCTTAGTTGACCTGGACATGTACATTTTGGCCAAAGCTTGCGCCTGCTGACGCTTGGTCAATGGATGGCCATCCACCACCAGCACCGGCGACGTCAGCGGCCGTGGCGCATATATCGACTTCACCAGGTTCCAGCTCGCTGAATCCGTGGTGGACAGCTTCGACACATTTTCCTTCCACCGTCCCATGGCCGTGTCCACGAGCACCTTCCTCCTCCAGCGGATCAGTGCATCTCTCTTCCGCTCATTCCTGCACTCCTGAACCATCTTGTCCAGTTTTGTCAGTTCCGGAGTCCAAAAAGGGGGTGCTACTCCCTTGCCCTTTGGGATCGTCCTCTTCGCTGCCATCCTAATGCCCCTCGTCACCGCCTCATTCAGGGCATCCGCACCTTTGGCCGACCTCTTCATTCCTCGGAAAATAAACTCGTCACTCAATTTTTTAAAATCATTCCAACGCGCCTTGTTCCACGAGTACAGTGCACGTACAGGTTTAGAGGGAGCAATCACGTCTAGGCTGGTGCCCACAAAAACATCGAACGTGATCCAATGGTGATCACTGTCCGGACTCAATGCGGACTTCCAGTTAGAGATCTCACAGTCTCTGCACAGCGTGATGTCCGGTGACGACAGTGCTGCCGTGCCAGGCTGTCGCCTGGTGGCCAATCCGGTATTGGCGATCCTCATATCGTTCTGGACACACCAATCCACAATGCACTCTCCCTTGTCATCACTCGGACGCAACGGATCCCACAACACGTGGTGTGAGTTCACGTCTGCTCCTATCACCATTGCCCCGTTTGCTCCCAGCAAGGTGTCCAGCGCCTCGCTGGAAACATCAGCCTTCCTGGGGAAGTAAGCCGATATGATCGTGAGACTCACATCGGCCGAGAATCTCAGTGTCACTGTCGCTCTCTCGGGAACTTCATTCTCTAGTATGCCCACCTCTACTCCCACCCCATCTCTCACCAAAATCGATACCCCGCCCCTGTGAGGAGTTCTCGCCTGCCCCACGTGCTGGTATCCACCTATTTTTAACGCGGCACATTCTGCTGACGCCAGGTGTGTCTCCTGCAAGAGACAAAACAAAACCATGTCCTCGTGAAGCTTCCTCTCCAAGGCAATTCGCTTCGCCTGGGAGAGACCCCCAGCATTCCACTGGGCTCCACGAATCATGGGTCCTGGATTACGCTCAACGTCTCCGCTAACAAGCAGCAGGATACGCCGCGCATCCAACGTAGCACGCCCGCACGTGCAGGGAAGTATTCGACCAACTTCATTCACCCCAGAGTGCCGGTGATGCTGCATACTTCCTCTCTGGTAGCCGTCAGCCTCTTGCCCGCCCCCGTCCTGTCGAACCGGGCATAATGCGGGCGCTTGGCTTCCTCCTGGACGGAGTACTAGACCCTGGCACCACGTTGAGGTGGCCGGCGTCACCAGGGAGAGTACTAATTTTACATAGAATGAGCCCATGTTATTTAACAAACTCTTTCTGTGTTAACATACTTTTATCTTGGCGGCTTATGAGGGCACGTGGAATACTGAGCTTGCATGGTTGAAAATTTTTTTCTCGACTTAGGGTCTCGGAAGAAAATTTAATAAGCCTGTGTCATAAACTTCTGGGGACTATATAATAGAGACTGGTGAATAATGGTTAAAATTCTTCCGCGCATGATACACTAGTTTTTAGAGCACTACACCGTGCTTTATTTTGCAGCTAGTTTCTCCAGAATACAAAAAATATATCTATACAGTTGCAACTCGATCAAGTTGACTTTAAGCGTATGACATACGAGAAAGCACAGAAGAGGTGAAGGATTTCCTGACACAAGGAAGCGCCGATGAGACAATCAGGTACTTATCACAGCAACGCCTCGACAAAAGATAAATGCCGGTAACCTCAACAAAAGAATTAGCAGTAGATAAATTGTCCTCCTTTCCCCCCCAAAAAAAACTACATCAATAACTCTCATTGTGGTGCGAAGTCTGTAACGGTGTCATTGTGGCAACGATTGTCCCGGGGTGGCGAACAAAAAATACTTATTTATAGATAATACAGTAACAGGGCGCTGCCGTGTTTCGTTTAAGGTCGTGGTACCTATAGTTAGTCATCCTTTATCAAATGTATGTATAAAATCTGATTTTAAGCCCCGAAAACCACCTCCAAAATGCTAAGACTCGAAGAATTACTATGAAAGTGTGGTAATTGCAGAGATATGTGTTGAAAGTATCGGATTGATCGAGGCCAACTAATAACTTTCAAGATAATCAACCACCCTCGAAAAGTCATCTTAAAATACCAACAAGAAGTTGGTGCTCTATTTTTCCGCATTTTTTTTTAACCAACCCTCAAAGTTAGGAGAGGCCCGTTGGAGGTACAAAAATGATCCACTTTCCTCCAGTCCTGGTATCAGCCGTTTTAGCGCTCTTCATGTTCAGAGGAGTTACCGGGACGGCGCTAGAGCCAGGGGACAACGCAGAACATTACGGAATTCTATGCCGAATCTATAAAGTGGCCGCATCACCGCCAACAAATATCAGTAACGAGAAGCTCGTGAATGAAATTACGACAGAAGTCGATGCATTCAATGCCTCGCTCAGCGATGACACATGGTTCGACGAAGTCGCCAAGTCAACAGGAGCGACGATGCCCGAAGAGTTAAAGTTAAAATACCCTGGCACTGCAGGATTGTGGCAGCGCTGGAGGGAGGCTGTCCACCAGGTGCAAAGCAACGGAGTCTTTGTGAAACTTCCCTCTTCAAGCACCGCCGTAAAAGTCGCTCAAATCAAAATGAGAGGGATCGAAGGCCAAATGGATAAAGTCCTCAATGATATCGGACGAAAAGTAACTGAGGCTAAGCTGGAGACGATCAAGCAGAAATTTGATGACGCGATTTATGGACAGGAACGGGTACCAAACCAGCAGTTCAAAGGAGACAGCGACAGGCAGACGACCTGTGGGAAAGCAACCGGAAGCTCAGCCGCGAATGTAGGTACCTCAGCAGGAAAAAGTCTCATATTAGACTTCTTATGTCTTTGTGCCCACGGCGGCGGCAACGGACAGCATAAAATTTGTGGTGAGCATGTGAACGTCACGAGCGCGAGTGCCTGGAGTACCAGCGCCGACGACAGCAACAACAAAGGAGAGGCCAATTGGAAAATAATCCGAGAAGGTTGCGGTGCAAACTCAAGTTATGTATACGGAACAGGAACGGTGCGCGAGGCCCGGGAAACCCTACGTAAATTTAAGGAAAAAATTTCCGCGGGGGCCGTCACGACCAGTACCACGCGGCTCCCTGGAGTATTCGGCAGCACGGGGGGGTCGTGGACTAGCACGGGCTGTGATGGCGACAAGCAGACCGCCGACCATGGAGTATGTGTTTACTATGGAAGCAGCATCGGCTGGGACAGCCTCAAATGGGTTGAAAACATCAATGACGGTCTCTCCCTCCTCGACAGCGCGGAGGCTGCCACCTCGTCATCCAACAGGATCTAACACTCCTCAAAATGCTTCGAGCCCGAGCCAAGGAAATTTACGAAGAAACCAAAATAACTTTAGAATTCAATAAAGGTCACAGTGAAAACCCTATTCAAAACCAAAACCTAAAACAAAACTTGAGCAGCCAAGGCGACAAAGCAACCGCCCAAGAACCAAACACTATGAGCAGCGCACCAAGGAACCACTTCATCCTTCCGTGGACCCTCCTCATTTAAACGAAATCAAGTCAATAAAAAGGGAAACAAAGAAAGAGAGAAATGAACATCCACCGCATGCTATGCCTCCCACTGCCTGTACGGGTTAGGGTTAGGGTTAGGGTTAGGGTTAGGGTTAGGGTTTAGGGGGGGGTTAGGGTTAGGGTTAGGGTTAG
>NHOR01000261.1:0-30785 GCA_002287245.1 Trypanosoma congolense | reverse complement strand
AGCGTGGTCACGTGTAATACGAGGGGAGTTTAGTGGAGTGGGAGAGTGGGTGAGGTGAGGGAGAGAACAGTTCTTCAAGTAATGAGTGGGGATAGATAGACCCTATCTCTCAAAATTCCCTTCCCCCCCAAATGCATTTCCCGATGATTGTATCTTAGGGTTAGTTTGAGAGAAATTATTATTCTTAATGAGAACAATTTATTGAAGGTGATCATTGGTCACTTAAAAATGAGGGAAATGTGTCAGGGGGGGGAAGGGGAGTGGGAGATGTGTGCCATGTATGTATGTCATGGGAAGACTGTTTTGGAATGAGTGATGACTGTTCAGTGATCCTCTATTATTGTGCTACCATCTCTTATAGTAGTTCATTTCTCCCCCCATTAATATTCCTCAATAGTTAATTTTTCTCAAAACAGCAAACAGTGTTAAGGAGAGAATATTCAACCATGTCCAACAACCTTCAGAGGGACAACATGTCGGATGACAGCTGGTCAGCCGAGGAGGAGAGCTTCTGGGATGATGGAGAAAGCAGTATAATAAGTATGATAAGTGACCGGAGTACTGACGATGACAGTGTATCCCTCTTCTCGATCAATCTCCGGAAGTACGCGGATATCTTGGAAAGGCTATTCCCCTTGTCGAGGATTAACGATTTCAGGGAGGAGGAGTGATCTGCTGGAAATGTTGGATGGGGGATGGTATTCGGTAAGGAGTGTTTAAGATAGTATGGCATGAAAATTGTCCATGGGATATTGGTGTCATGATTGAGTGACGGGTAACTATGATCCTCTGTTATGAAAACATCGTCACAATAAAATGGACAATTCTCTTTACCAGAGTATTCTTCTGTGGAAAAAAATTTGAATTTACTAGCGAGGAGCACAATGAACGGGAGGTGTTGGTATTGGCTGGATTTGCTTCTAGGGAAAAAGTGTTGTGGGTGGAGGGATGTTATGGAATGGGAAATGTTATCTTTGATACACGAGTTGTGTTTGTGCCGTGTAGTAGCTTGAAGAGTCACTAATTGCATATGATGCTTTTATTTTACAATTGATCTTCTTTTTTGATAGAAAGGAGTTAGGTGAGAAAGTGTATTGTAGAGGAAGATGATGATGAGGATTTGGATTTTTTTCTTGTTGTTTTGTGGAGTTTTGGGGGCACACGAAAGTGTTAGCATGAAGAACACTGACCACAATTTAGAAGAGTACAACGCACTTTGCACCTTGCTGAAAATTGCGGTGCATGAATGGAATGAGTTGATGTCTAGGGGAAATGAGGGACCATTGAAGAAAGCTTTGGGGAGAACCATTTTTGGAGATGACGGCGGTGGAGGTCTAGAGGGTTTTAAAAGCGAAGCGTTTCCTCAGGTTTACAATGGCGTAAAAGAGAGTTCATTATCCAGACTTCTCTGGTGTGGGGGACCGTATGATGAGGACAGTCGAAAAAACTGGAAACACCAGCCGCGGTGGCCTGGTCACTCTGTTCCACACGACCTGGTTTGTCTGTGCACAACTGGTGGTCACGGGTGGCCATTTAATAACCCTGCCGGTGACACTGTGAAAAACAGCCTATGTGGGAAACCTAAAGAAGCTTTAGAAGCAAGCGAAAACCAAGGGTGGGGTACCGGCATTCAGAGTCATAAAGGGGAAAAACAAATAAAAGCAACCTGGAGCAGTATCACCAAAGACTGCTTAAAAGATGCTGGTCAAGAAGGGAATTTGAAAGATGCCCTGGAAAAATTCATAGCTAAACTGAATTGCACAGGAGCTTCAAATCACGGAAAAAAGTGTAAACTAGGGGAAGGTGATTTCGTGACCTATCCGTGCAATGGGAATGAAAAAGTATGCGTCATGTACCACAACGGCACCGACACCACGGAACACAAGCCATGGTGGCTGGATTTGAAAAATGTACTTGATACGGCGGAACAACAAAAGAAAAGCGAAGAGAAAAGCAGCAAACAAGGAAATGAGCAAAAGCAAAGAAAGGCGCAAAACCAAGAAAAATCACAACCCACACAGGAACCCCGCACAGCCGCCTTAACATCCGCACCGCAGGGCTCCCAAGAGGCCGAGCAAGGCAACATCGAAAATATCTCCACCCCAATAGCAACGATAGAGGACACGAGCGGCACACCCATAATCTCGCCACGTACATGGCTACTCACTGCTCTCCTCTTTATCTAAAAAACCGTAACGAAAACTCCCAATCTGCATCCCAAATGAAAAAGATACTCCGCTACCTTTTCACTCTCCTCTTTTCCCATCTTTCGTTTAAGGAAGGTAAATAATGAACTGGAGGGGGAGAGTGCGTAGGGAGAGGGAGAGTACAATTCTCTAAGTGATGGTTGGGTGATAGCTAGACCCTCTCGCTCATAATGCCGTATCCCACTGTAGGCTATCTCGTTCACATACCAATTTCCTCCCGAGCATGGCGTGGGTTATAAAACATGCAAATTATTTCATGTGCAAGTTGTTTGCGAAAAAATATTATTAGATCAAAATACATTCTCTCTTTATATTTTATTTTTGGGGAGGGCAAACAAGGGAAAAAACAATGATAGTGGCGCCTGTCCTTTGGGAGGAGAATAACTGGGGTGATAGAACGATCACCCATACCCACCACCATCCCATCTTCATTTCATAGAACTTTCACATCCATGCTGACTATTCATCTACCAATCTTTGTTTCTCTATTTCATTTTCTTCTCACTTTTCCTTTTGTTAAGAAACCCCAACAAGGAATTGGACATTATGCCCCGCTGGTGGTTCACCCATGGTGGAATGTGGAACTTTGTCGCTTTGCCCTTATAGTGTCGCTTTTGCATTTCTTGTGGTGATCTTATGTCGGGGAGGGATTCATTAAAACACTGTGGGACACGATACAAAAAATTCTTCACCCCTTTCCCTGGGAAGACGGCCATAGAGAAAAGGATTTCACAAGGGAGATATTTTTTTGTGAATTTTGATGATTGGTGAAAATGACTCTTGTTGAGATTATCTCGGGATTAGAGGGTGGTTACGTGTTATGCGAGAGGAGTTTAGTGGAGGGAGAGAACAGTTCTTCAAGTAATGAGAGTGGGGATAGTTAGCCCCTTACGCTCATATTTCCATCCCCCCAAATGCATTTCCCGATGATTGTCCCTTAGGGTTAGTTTGAGGAAAATCATTTCTCTATGAGAACAAACTTATCGAAGGTGATCATTGATCTCCGAGGAATGAGGGAAAGTGTTTAATGGGGGGGGAGAAGGGGAGTGATTGAGAGGGTGCCATATATGTATGTCATGGGAAGACTGTTTTGAAATGAGTGATGGGTGATCAGGACTCCTGTGACAATAAACAATTCTCTCTTATAATAGTTCATTTCTCCCCATTAATATTCCTCACCAGTTAATTTTTCTCAAAATAGGGAACAAGCTTAAGGAAATAATATTCACCATGTCCAACAACCTTCAGAAGGATAACATGTCGGATGACAGCATATCAGTGGATGAGGGAAGCTTTTGGGGCGATGGTGAGAGTATCATAAGTGATGACACTGATGATGACAGTGTGTCCCTCTTCTCGATCAATCTTCGGAAGTACGCGGATATCTTGGAAAGGATGTTTCCACTGTGGAGGATTAACGATTTCAGGGAGGAGGAGGAGTGAAGGGCAGGAAAGGTTTGTTGGGGAATGGCATTCAGTAAGGAGTGATGAAGGGAGTATGTCCTAGCAGTTGTCCATGGATTATTGTTTTCGTTATTGGGCGGTGTCTATTCATGGATCCTCTGCTGTTGAACTATTCCTGATCCAGAATCACAAGTCCGCTTCTCAAAAAATATTTTTCTCTGGGTAAAATTTTATTTGTAAGATGAAAATGGAAATGAATGTGAGTTTTTCGTTTTAATGTGGGTTTTGTTTTTAGGGAGAGTGTGATGTGACAGACGATGATATGTGAGGGGTGATCTATTCTCTACGACTTGTGTTTAATTATGGTGGCCTTGTTTTGCTTGATTGCATGAAATGTTTGTTAATCACAGGAGATTTGTTTCGGTTTTGATAGAGAAAAATAGGGTGGAAAATGATCATGAATTTTTGGTTAATTGTGTGTTTGGCTGTTATGGAAATTGTGTGTGCTGAGAACGGTGTCTCAGATGGAACGAAGGACCAAAATAAAGAAGAGCACGACAGACTTTGCAAGGTGCTGAAGGCGGCCGTGGGGAAATGGGGAACTAGTGGTGAGGGTCTCTCTGACCCATTGAAGAAGGCTTTGGGGAGGACAATTTTTGGGAATGAGGATGGAGGGAGTCTCGGAGAGCTGAAGGAAAAGTGTCCAGATGTCTACGACGATGTCGGTGGATGGCGTTGGACCTTATGCGGGCAGCCAGAGGAAGAGGAAGGGTATACCACTGTACATCAGCCACGATGGCCTGGCCACTCCGCATCTCACGACCTGGTTTGCCTTTGCACAGTTGGTTATGGTGGATGGCCATTAAATGAAGCCGGAAACACTGGGACCACTGAGAAGCTTTGTGGGAAAGATAAAAATGCTTTGGGAGCAAGCGGCAAACAAGGTTGGGGAAGTAGTGGAACACAGCATGGAAAAGAACAAATACGAGCAACATGGACAGCTGTTGTAAAGGAATGCTTAAAAGGAGAACAAGAAAAAGACCTGAGAGGCGCACTTGAGACATTCATAGGGAAACTCAATCACACGTGGGACAAAGGGTACAAAAATCTGTATCTACTTGGGAAAGGTAATATTACGAGCGATGAAGCCTGTGACGGAACACCTAAGAAAGGTGTATGCGTAAGGTACTTCCCCAACATGACAGACACCAAAACCTGGTGGCTAGACTTGAAAAATGCAATAGAGGAAGATGAAGCGGAAAAAAAGAGAAAGATTGTGGAAGACGCGACACGCGGGAAACAAGAAGAATCTAGAAAATCTGAGCAACCACGCTCCGAAGCCATAAAATCAACACCCCAGACAAACAAACAGGCAGAGCAACCCCACAAGGACAACCTCACCGATACACTCCGCAGATACAACCTAACCAGCAGCACACCCATAATCCCGCCATCCTCATGGCTCCTCAGTGTCGCTATTTTGATCTAAAAGAACATCCCTAAAAACAATTTATGACTAAAAATAAGACCCCCTCCCTACTATCCTATCTTTCCTTCTTCCCCTACCCATTCACTTTTCTCCCTCTACCAATAGGAATAACTATGTCTGGCAAACCCTCCCAGAAGGCACGGCCCAACAAGATAACACCCAGTGGAGCATGGAAAAAGATGTGGTCGAAGTACTGTTGAAAAACCTTGGAGACCCAAAGAAAATCAGCTTGTACCCCTTTCTGCAGCCAGCCTATCCATGGATGCCTCGGTACACTTCTCGGTACAGTTTGATAGATTTCGCCCGGGACCCGTGGCGATGCGTGGGAGACCCCGAGAGACGGGAAAAAGTATGGCAAGAGTTCCCCCGCTTGTTATGGCAATTCCGAGTGCTGGCTTTGAAGTTGACCTATTATGCGGGATCGGTGGAGGGTTGGGGGCCACGGGAATGGGAGGTGTGGCGGGAGTTTCTCAAGCTGGATGAGACAGACCATGATGTCATGGAGGGAATGGTATGGGCAGTGTGTCGCATGCCACCGCAAACCCGTGGGTTCCTGGAAGCGCCGTACCCGATTGGATACCCGGGGCCCCTTCCCATGCCGCACGTCCAAGAGCCTGGTACCTCCTTATAGAAATACTGCTTCTGTTAATTGTTTTCCAAAAATATGTTTTGTGTGTAATAATAATTGTAATGTGAGGGAATGAATTGTTCTCCTGCTGTTTCTTTGAGAAGGGTTAGAACGTAAGATGACGAAATATTTGATCGTGTGTTTGGTGGTGTTCATGGGAGGCTGGGTGAGAGAGTGGAGGGTAAAAGCACAAGCGCTTCCGACTGTGAGTCAAGACGACAACGATAAACCCTTTGAACTTCTCTGCCGTATTTATAACGTGGCTAAACATCCTCCGATCAAGAACGTGCACGCAAAGGAGTATCAGAAAATTGTCGATGATATCAACGCGCTCAGTGCTGCGGCCAACGGGAAAGAAGGAGTCAATACCCAAAGCGAAGAGACAAAGTCCGCTCAAACACAACTCGTTGGTATCACTCGAGAGGCACACAAACTTTTGGAGGAAATTAAAAAGATCAATCCAGAGGGAGAAGCAGGAATAGCGAAGAGTATGTTTAACCAGGTTATCTTTGGTGAACATGGAAAAGAAGGGGATCTATCACAGAGAGCGTTGGAAATAGATCCCAGTCGTATCGCAGCTTGTGGGGGCAAAGAACAGGTAGGCAAGAGTGCTGGCAAGAACCTCGTAGTGGATTTTTTCTGTCTGTGCGCGCAACATGACAAGGATGACGAAGGAGTGGACAGGGTATGCGGAGTGAGTGTTGGCGACGGTAGAGACTCACAGTGGGGAGGGACACTAGTCTCCCCAGTAATCATGTGGAATGAGGTTAAACAGGGGTGCGAAAAGTTTGCCAAACAGGGCGTGACATCGACACAAGACGGACATTCTCTTTATCATGAGTTTCTGGCGAGCGTTAAAGCAGGGGGGAACGTTAAACTCAGTAACTCACAAACCGTTCAACAACACGGTATGCTTGGAACTGCTGTAAGTGAAAACAGAGACACCAACTTTAACTGTAACGGGAAAAAGGCGGTTAGCGCTGCCAGCAGATCCAACGTTCGCAGCGGAATATGCATTTTCTACGGCACACACCACCTGGAAGAAAAGATTACCTGGCTAAAGAAATTCAAAACCGGCCTCCAACTCATCGACACACTCAACACCGAAACAGCATCCTGGCAGCACCAGCTCACCACACTCCTCAATCGCGCCCGAGAGTTGTATGAGAAGATCAAGGCAAATACACAACTAGAAAATGAGGAGGACACAGATGATTCTCCACTGGCACAACATCCAAACCCAGACGAAAACGAGAATGCCGACAGTACCACACGGAGCCAGCGTCACAGCCTCCTGGCATGGGCGCTACTCCTACAATAAGAGAAATAAGAGAAAAACAATAACACTCTAATAACATAACCAACTACATCATGATGCAACAGAATTTCTCAACCATAAGAAAAACGTGCCCTCATTGATGTCTTGTTTATCAATACCTCTTT
Organism: Trypanosoma congolense; assembly: GCA_002287245.1. Taxonomy (NCBI): domain Eukaryota; phylum Euglenozoa; class Kinetoplastea; order Trypanosomatida; family Trypanosomatidae; genus Trypanosoma; species Trypanosoma congolense. The sequence goes on along the minus strand of NHOR01000261.1, from coordinate 23,614 downwards.
CCCCCCTCTCTTTAAAGAAAGCGGTAATCCAGATTGACTATGCAAACTCATATATTCCACTCCCCAAGGACCATTCCCTGGAGCATGGAACGAGATGTCGCAGAAGTGTTATTGGATGGTGTCACATCCCCGGACCACGTCAACCTTTACTGGTTTCTGAGACCCGTGTTAGCCGGCCTCACGATAGACCTCGTTTGTTTCACCCTCGGCGATTTTGTAAGAAACCCCAGACACTGCATACCCGAAGCGAATGTGTGCGACAGCTTGTGGCAGTACCTTCCCTATCTGCTGTGGAAATTTAGAAAATGGACCACACCGCTTGTAAAACATTTTGGGCCCACTGAGACTTGGACGAAGTGGCACTGGGATTCCTGGAAAATTTACATCGACAATGATGAAACGCCCATGGAAGCCATCGACGAGGAGATATGGCGTCGGTGCAGGAGGCCGCCACCTGTACCTCAATACCAACCCTACCAGGGTGTCGTTTATTTCGGAGCGACGCCCTCTTTCATCCAGGTCCCGTATTCCACCATGGGGTATCTCGTTCATATTCCAGTCACTCCCCGAGCATGGCCTGGGTTATGAAACATGTTAATTTTATTTCATGATCCAGTTGTTTTCAAGCAAACATGCTGGTGTAAAATGAGTATACAGTTAGAAATACATTCTCTCTTTCTATTTTATTTTCGGGAAGGGTGATCAATGGAAAAAACAATGATAATGGCGCGTGTCCTTTTAGAGGGAGAATAAGTGGGTGAGATAAAACTGTCACCCGTGCCCACCACCATCCCATCTTCCTTTCCCAAAACGGTTAGCATCTACGCTGGCTATTCATCTACTAATCATCCTCTCTCGATAGCTTTTCTTCTCACTATTCTTTTTTCTTCCTAGATACCCCAACAAGGAATTACAAGTTATGCCCCGCTTATGGTTCACCCATGGTGGAATGTGGAACTTTGTCGCTTTGCCCTCATAGTTGTCGCGTTTCTATTTCTCGTGGTGATCTTATGTCGTGGAGGGATTCACTAAAACACTGTGGGACGTGATAGAAAAAATTCTTAACACCCTTTCCCTTATGGAATGCGGGCCATCGAGAAAAGGTCTCCGAGGGGAGTTTTTTTTTGATCCAGATGATTTTTGAAAATGAATCTTTTTGGGGTTATTTCGGGAGGAGAGCGTGGTCACGGGTAATGCGAGGGGAGTGTAGGGGAGGGAGAGAACAGTTCTTCAAGTAATGAGTGGGGATAGTTGGACCCTCTCGCTCATAATTCCATCCCCCCAAATGCATTTCCCGATGATTGTGTCTTAGGGTTAGTTTGAGGGAAATTGTTTCTCTATGGTAATGAACTTATCGAAGGTGATCATTGATCACTGAAAAATGAGGGAAAATGTTTTGGGGGGAAGGGGAGTGGGAGAGGGGTGCCATGTTCCCAAGTTGACTCGATTTTGTTATGAGTGATGGCTGGTAAGTGATCATCTTTTATTGTACCGCCCTCTCTTATAAGAGTGTATTTCTTTTCCTCATTGAATTCCTCTTCCTAGTTTATATCTTAAAATAGGGATCAGCTTTACGGAGAGAATATCAACTATGTCCAACAACCTTCAGAGGGACAACATGTCGGATGACAGCATATCAGTGGATGAGGGAAGCTTTTGGGATGATGGGGAAAGCATCATAAGTGACGAGCCTGTGGAGGATAATGTGTCCCTCTTCTCAATCAATCTCCGGAAGTACGCGGAATACTTGGAGAGGATGTTCCCCTTGTGGAGGATTAACGATTTCATGGAGGAGGAGTGAGGGGCAGCAAATATTGGATTGGGGATGGTATTTTGGGTAAATACTTATGACAGTATAACAGAATAAAGTGTCCATGGGGTATGGTTCTTATCATTGAGTGATGGATGTTCAGTGATCCTCTATTATGGAACAATTTACGTTATAAAATGCCAAATTTTCTTCCACCGTTTTTAAAAGATATTTGGATTGTAAGAATTGTAGCGAAATAGACTGGATTTGGTATGGTATGTTTTTGTTTTTTTGTGGGAAAATGTGTGGTGTTGTGGTGATTGGATGTGAGAGCTGATTGTTTATTTGAGTAATGTATTTTTGCATGGCTGTGTCTTTTCACCGTCTGTATTGAAAGGGTTATTTATATCTGTACATCGTTTTTTCTGCTTTTACAGAGAGTGAGAAAGTTTATAGTGCAGTGGGATGATGAGCAAATCTTGGATTTTGGTGACGATGGTCATGAGGGTGGGAGTGTATGCAGATCATCCTGCGACGAAGAATCATAATGGAGAGGAGCATAGGACACTCTGCGACGTTTTGAAAGCTGCAGCAAGTAAATGGGAAAGTATCAAAGATTCAGAGAGTCCAATGAAAAAAGCCTTAAAGAAAACCATTTTTGGAGAGAATAGTGGCTACATAGATATTTCTAGCAAGCTTCAGATGCCCACTAACTACAATTCAGCAATGGAGAATGAGAAGAAAAAACCAAACACCCGGAAACACTGGTGCGGAGCGTGTGGCACTGGGAGCCAGAATCACCACCCCGGAGAGTCCGCCCCACACGACTTGCTTTGTCTCTGTACGCCTGGTCAGTTGGCATACCCATTGAACGGTGCAAACAACGTCAGCACTTTGTGCGGACAAAACAGAAGCACTTGGGAAAGCAGCGAAAGCGGAATCAATGGTTGGTATACTGGCTGGGAGAGAGGAGAAAAGGATAATGGGAGAGAGCACACAAAAAATACCTGGTTAAAAATTGTGCAAAACTGTTTGAAAGGTGAAGGAAGCTACAATTTGAAATCGGTATTGACAAAATTCACAAACAAAGTAAGAGAAAAAAGCGAGCGCCGAATAGGGGAAGTAAAATCCGATTGCGATGGCAAAGTTGGCTATGGAGTTTGTGTATTATACCCTCAAGATTGTGAAAAGAAAAGCTGGTGGTATCAATTGGAAGAAGCAATTCATGCACATGAGAAATGGGAAGCTGATCAAACAAAGCTAGAAACTGAAAAAGAAAAGAATTCGAAATCTTCTGAAGTCCCTGAAGCAAAACAAATCTCTGTGAAAACACCCAGTCAAAACCCACAGCCATCACAACGGGATTCCCATTCACCTCAAACCGAAGACTCTGATGATCCACCAAGAGCAGAACAAGTGATTTCCAACATCAACGCGACAATTGAAGAGGACAGTTCCACAATAATTTTGCCATACTGGTTACTGTTAGTTTTCTTATATAACTAGAAAAAAATATGGTAACATTTACCATGCTCCACAAGCATGACACCAAGGCACGTTGAGCACTGGAAAAGAATTTTGTTTCATTCCATTCTCTTTAAATTCAATTACCCTGTGTCAAAATGTAAAAAATAGTGCATCTTTTTAAGTGTTTTCTATTGAGGAAGTTCATTTTAAAATATAAAGTATACGTTTATGGAAATGAAAGCAGGCTTAGTATGGTGGGTTATGGTTGGGGTATTAGTTTTGTTTTCTAAGACCTCCAGTGCATGGGAGCCCTCCAGGCAAGCTATCCACACGGAGGCTGGAGAATCCATTTGCAGCCTCAGCAATAAATTGAAAGATGTCACTCCATGGGCACAGCAGAAGATTTCAGCCTTAAAGAAGATGCATGACGCTCACGCATCCAAATTTCTTGAATGGCAGCTGCACTTTCACGGGTCCCCCGCGTGTAAAGTGAACGAAGGTCTTTTGGAGGACATCCGGACAGACCTCGAGAAGGTTAATGAGGAAATTGAAAAACTCTCTGAAAAGGCCATCCGCGCCGGGGCTCTTGCCGCAAAGTCTGCGGGGCGCCTGGATGAGTTCATCACGGTGTTTGCGAGGGCAAAGATGAGAAACGTTTTTGACACAAGCAACTACTGTCTAGGTCGTAGGGGAGACCCTGCAACCAGGACAGACTTGTTCAACTGTTTTCCTACAGGTGAGGAAAAAGAAATGGGTGAAAACAATTTAGCCAAAATCCCCGAAAGTGTTCCAGAAAAAAATGAGCTGGATTTTGGCACCGCAATCGAAGCAATAAACCACAGCACTTTTAGTGCACACTTGATAGTAAAATACGGGGAGGACAACCATGCTGGATGCAACCTGATAAACGGTAAAAGCGGGATTCTGAGTGTAGCGTTACAAGACAGGCTCTGGTGGGGTGGCGGAATTTTAACAATCGGAAAAGGCTTCGGGGGAAAAATAAAACGGACCGAATTCGGCCCTGGTGAAATCAAAGATGCCAAAGACAGTAACGACAAAGCGCTCTGGACGGCCTCTCCTCACACCATCCCGCACCTCCAGAAAACACTCGCCGCCTTCCGAGATTTCAAAGATTCTGCCGCACGAATTGCACAAAAATTCGCTGAAGTCGAAAATATTGAAGAACAGATTCAACCCTGTCTTTCCAACGAAACCATGGAGGAGTGGCCAACACAATCTTGCTTCAAAAACGCTGTAAAGCTCAATGCTGAATTGCAGGCTGCCAACGCCCTTCTGGCACGGTATCATAAAGAGAAGGGGCCACTGTCTTCCGGAAGTTCCCTGATACTCCGCCAAAGTGTCGTGAATTTCTGGTTTCCCTTTGCTTTTTCGCTATAAGGATATTGCAAACTGAAAGTACAACCTTCGACATTGTGGCATAATTTGTGTCATATCTTAATGGAATGCAGATATATATATATATATATATATTGCTGTCCTTTGCCCAATTCAATATAAAAACGTTAGGAGCGGTAAACAAATTAAATAAAGGTTGACAGTGATGGTGATGGAGGTACTTATAAAGTGGTGGTGGCTTGTCGCAGTGTTCATGGCATGGTCCCCAGTACTCGCTGAGGGAGACACTTCCACCAAAGCCATCCCCACCAAAGCCGGCGCGGCTATATGCACTTTGAGCAAAACATTAAAGGACATCACGCCCTGGGCCACACAGCAGGTAGAGGACGGAGCGGCAAAGGTTACCCACCTTGAAATGAAATTACTCGAGTGGCAGACGAAATGGGTGCAGTCCAAAGCCCAGGGCAAAGGCTCCGAGACGTGCAAAATGACTGGCTTTCTGTTCAGACAGGTTCGTAAGGAAATAGACAAGGTCCGAGAGGAGGTGGAGAGACTGGAGAAAGAAGCGTCCAGAGCTGCCGCCTTCGCTGCCAATTCCGCGGGGCGCCTGGACGAGTTCATCACGGTGTTTGCGAATGCTAAGGGGGAAAGCAGCAACTACTGCATGGGGGATGGAAAAGCAGCCACCGCGGAAGACTTGAAGGACTGCTTTAGCAAAACTGATTTCAGTGAGGAAAGTTTGGTTGACATTGGTGAAAGGGTGAGTGTACAGGAACCCAACCTGTTTTCCAAGATCGAGGGCATCAAGTACAGTTTCTTGAGTTCACATTTCACAGCGGGAAGTGGCGGAGGCTGCAACTTAATCAAAGGGGCTAGCGGTGGCATCCTCGGAAAAACAAATCTAGAGAAGTCCCTTTGGTGGGGTGGTGGCATTTTGACTATCGGTGCGGGGTTTGATGGGGTGTTACACAAAGAAAATTTCAGTGCTGGAGAAATCCCCAATGCCACAGCAACCAAGGCATTTTGGACAGCAGACCCCGCCACACAAATCGTGCACCTGAAGAACGCCTCGGACGCTTTCAAGGCCTTCAAAGCGGTCCAGGAAAAAATCCAAGAAAAAGTCAAAAGCATCGAAGATAAAATGGAAGGCTGCCTGACTGGCCAGGAACCCGCTGAGAATACCACGGAGCGCAATATCACGGAGCCAACAACCACCACGGAGCCGACAACCAGTCCTACCTGCTTTGACAACGTGGCCAAGATCGCTGCGGACCTGAAGGAGAAGAGAGCACTTCTGGCACGGTACCAAAAAGTGAAAGGATGGATTCCACCCAGCAGTGCCTTCAACGCAAAAATCCCTGTCAACCATTTTGGTCTCTTGCTCGCTCTATTCTAATGGTTGTTTTTAAGAAAATTGTAAGGGACTTGAGTTTGGGATATTGTGTAAAGCATAGAACCTTATATGCATTCCTTCCTTCCACAGTAAGAAATATTATTGTTTTCCCCAAATTATGATTACTCAAAGAAAGTGTATTAAAGAGCCAAAGATATAAGGAGGTCATGATGGGGATGAAGAAATATGTGGTGATGATGGTGGTCATGGGGAGTTTGGTCAGAGAGTGGAGAGTAATGGCTACTGCCGAAGAATATGTTAAGGAAAACGACAACGTTAAACCCTTTGAGCTCCTCTGCAAGATCTACTATGTGGCCCAACATCCTCCGATCAAGAACGTAGACACGAAGGAGTATCAGAAAATGGTCGATGATATCAACGCTCTCAGTGCTGCAGCCAACGGGAAAGAAAGAGTCAACACCCAAAGCGAAGAGGCAAAGTCCGCTCAAACACAACTCATTGGTATCACTCAAGAGGCTCGCAAACTTTTGGATGAAATTAAAAAAGTGAATCCAGAGGGAGAAGTGGAAAAGGCGAAGAATGATTTTAACCAAGTTATCTTTGGTGAGAATGGAAAGGAGGGGGATCTATACCACGGGACGTTGAATGGAGTAGGAAGTAGTCGCCCAAAGGCCTGTGGTGGTAGCAATCTAGAGAAGGGAGAAAGCGCAGGGGAAAACCTCGTTGTAGATTTTTTCTGTCTGTGTGCGCAACATACCGAGGATAACGAAAGGGTCGACAAGGTATGCGGGGTGAGTGTTGGCAGTGGTAGGGAGTCAGGTTGGGGAGGGACACCAACCTCCCCAGATACCATGTGGGAACAAGTTAAAAACGGATGCGAAAAGTTTAGACAGCAGATCGTGACATCACAAGACGGACATTTTCCACTCAGTATATTTATGGATCGAGTGGCAGTAGGGGGAACTGTTAAAGTCAAGAACAAAGATAACGTCCGAACACACGGCATGCTAGGAACTGCTGTGAGTGAAAAAGGGGGAACCGACTTTAACTGCAATGGGAAAAAAACGAGCAACGGAAGGGGTTCTGGCGGCGGATTCTGCGTCTTCTACGGCAACCAACACTGGAACGAAAACATTGCCTGGCTAAAGAAATTCAAAGAAGGCCTCCAACTCGTCGACAAACTCAACACCGAAACAGCCTCATGGCAGCATCAGCTCACCACACTCCTCAATCGCGCCCGAGAGTTGTATGAGAAGGTGAAGGCAGATTCAAAACTAGAAGAGGAGAACACGGATGATTCCCCACTGGCACAACATCCAAACCCAGACGAAAACGAGAACACGGACAGTGCCACGCGGAGCATGCGTCACAGCCTCCTGGCATGGGCGCTGCTTTTACAATAACAGAAATTAGAGAAAAACAATAACACTCCAATAACATAACCACTACATCAAGATGCAACAGAATATCTAAACAATGAGACAAACTTGGCTTCTCAGTGCTGCCTACTATATAGTCACTCACTTCCTCTCTCTCCCTTTAGAGAAAGCGGTAATTCAGATTCACATGTCATTGTATACCATCCCCTCCCCAAGGACCATTCCCTGGAGCATGGAACGAGATGTCGCCGATGTATTGTTGGAAGGTGTCACATCCACGGACCGGATTAATTTGTACTGGTTTCTGAGACCTGTGTTAGCCGGCCTCACGATAGATCTCATTTGTTTCACACTGAGAGATTTTGTCCGAAACCCCCGACACTGCATACCCGAAGCCAATGTGTGTGACAGCTTGTGGCAATACCTTCCCTATCTGTTGTGGAAGTTTAGAAAATGGGCCACACCGCTTGTACGACATTTTGGGCCCATTCAGACTTGGAAGCAGTGGCACTGGGATTCGTGGAAAATTTACTATGACATGGATGAAACGCCCCTGGAAGCCATCGACGAGGAGATGTGGAGAAGGTGTCGGAGGCCACCACCTGTACCTCAATACCAACCCTACCAGGGTGTCGTTTTGGTCCAGGCGACGCCGACTTTTATCCAGGTCCCGTATTCCACCATGGGGTACCTTGTTCAGCTTCCAGTTTCTCCCCAACATTTGCGTGGGTTATAAAAAAAACAAATTATTCTCATGAGCAATTTTTTTTTCGGAAACACATGCTGGTGTAAAATGAGAATACAGCTAGAAATACACTCTCTCTTTCTATTTTATTTGCGGGAAGGGTAATCAATGTTGAAAACAATGATAATGGCGCGTGTTCTCTGGGAGGGAAAATCAAACAATCACCCATGCCCACCACCATCCCATCTTCATTTCCTAAAACGGTTAGCATCCATGCTGGCTATTCATGTACCAATCTTCCTCTCCATATTTTATTTTCTGCAAACTTTTCTTTTTCCTAGAAACCGTAAAAAGGAATTTGAAGTGATGCCCCGCTGGTGGTTCACCCATGGAGGAATGTGGAACTTTTTCGCTTTTGGTCTCATTCTCATGGCGTTTCTATTTCTCGTTGTGATCTTATTTCGGGGAGGGATTCACTAAAACAGCGTGGGACGTGATACAAAAAATTCTTCACACCCTCCCTATGGAATGCAGGCCATCGAGAAAGAGGTCTCCCAAGGGAGTTGTTTTTTCGGGAATCCCGATGATTTTTGAAAATGACTCTTTCTGAGGTTATCTCGGGAGGAGAGTGTGGTTACGTGTTTTGCGAGGGAGTTGAGTGGAGGGAGAGAACAGTTCTTCAAGTAATGAGAGGGGGATAGTTAGACACTATCTCTCAAACTTCCCTTACCCCCCCAAAATGCATTTCCCGATGATTGCATCTTAGGGTTAGTTTGAGAGAAATTGTTTCTCTATGAGAACAAACTTATCGAAGGTGATCGTTGATCACTGAAAAATGAGGGAAGTGTGTCGGGGGGGGAAGGGGAGTGGGAGAGGGGGTGCCATATATGTATGTCATGGGAATAATGTTACTCAGTGTGTGATGACTGTGCAGGGATCCTCTTTTATTGTACCACTCCCTCTTATAGGAGTGTAATTTTCTCCCCCATTGAATATTCCTCAACAATTCACTTTTCTTAAAACAGGGAAAAGTGTTAAGGAGAGAATATCAACAATGTCCAACAACCTTCAGAGGGACAACATGTCGGAGGACAGCATATCAGTGGATGAGGGAAGCTTTTGGGATGATGGTGAGAGCAGTATGATAAGTATGATAAGTGACGACACTGTTGAGGATACTGACGAGGAGAGCGAATCCCTCTTCTCGATCAATCTTCGGAAGTACGCCGAGTTCTTGGAAAGGCATTTCCCACTGTCGAGGATTAACGATTTCAGGGAGGAGGAGTGAGGGGCAGCAAAAAGATGTTTGGGGAATGGCATTCGGTAAGGAGTGGTGGAGACAGTATGGCATAACAGTTTTCCCTGAGATTTTGGTTCAGCTATTGATTGATTGCTGAGCTACGATTCTCTTTTAATGCACCACTCTTTCTCTAAGATGACAAAGTGTCTCACCAGAAGTAATTTCGCTGGAAACTATTTTGGGTGTTGTTTAAGAATCTGGATCTATATGAACTTGTGTTTCTCGTGATGGTAAATTTGGGTTGGATTATCGATCTTTCGTTCCGAGGTGTATTTGTGTATGGTGATGTCTTGGATATCCGTCACGTAGAATTATCCCTTGTTTTTTTTGAAGATTGTTTTTCTGTTTTGATACTGAAGGAGAAGAAAGGGAGGGTGATGAAATATTTGATGGTGATGGTGTTTTTTGGTGTGTCTGTGAGTGCTTCTGGGAAGGATCATAATCACGAGGCACACAAGGTCCTCTGCGATTTTCTACGAGCCGCTGTCGGTAAATGGGGAATCAGTGGAGAAGGTCTCTCGGAGCCGATGAAGAAGGCGTTGGGGAGGACCATTTTTGGGCATGAGAAGGGTGGTTTTCTGGGAGAGTTAAAAGGTCTACCGGAGGACTACACCAGGGGTGGCGCAGTACGCGCTAATTTTTGCGGGCAGCCGTATGAAGAGCCAGGGTATTTTAGTGCTCCACATCGCTGGTCTGGCCATTCCGCTCCCCACAACCTGGTTTGCTTGTGCACACCTGGAGATAAAGGGTGGCCCATTAATGAAAGCACCATTGCCAAAACACTGTGCGGGAAAACTAAGGATGCCTTGGGAGGTGGCAGTAACGGGTGGACTGGTAATAACACTGGGCAAGCACAAATGGAAGCAACGTGGACCAATGTCACTGTACCATGCCTGGAAGGAGAACGAGGAAAAGATTTGGAACAGGCCTTGAGCACATTCATTGAGAAACTCGAACTCAAAAAAGGAGATAGTGCGAACCCTAATAGAAAGCAACTAGGGGAGGGTACACCTATTAGCTACGAAGGATGCAGTGGGTCGTCCAAGCAGGGTGTCTGCGTCATGTATTACCAAAAAATGGACCACATGCCATGGTGGGTGGATTTGCAAAAAGCCATACCAGAGGAAGAAAAATTCCAAGAAGAGAAAAGGCGCGCAGAAGAAAATCGCAAACAGCATGAGGAAGCGGAAAAACAAAATTCACCCAAAGCCGAGGCCTTAACATCCGGACACCCGACGACCAACCAGACCGAGCAATCCCACAAGAACAACCTCACCGATAAAATCCGCAAACTCAACCTAACCAGCGGCACACTCATATCACTGCCATCCTCATGGCTCCTTGGTGCCATCCTATTGATCTAAAAAAATCCCTAAATACAATTCCTCCCTCAACATAAATATGACTCCCCTTCATTCTATCCTATCTTTCCTTCTTCCCTACCCCTTCCTTTCTCCATCAACCAGAAGAAGTCACAATGTCTGACAAACCCTCCCCTGAAGGCATGGCCCAACAAGATAACACCCCATGGAGCATGGAAAAAGATGTGGTGGAAGTACTGTTAAAAGGTTTTGGAGACGCAAAGAAAATCAGCCTGTACCCCTTTCTGCAGCCCGCCTATCCATGGATGCCTCGGTACACTTCTCGGTACAGTATACGAGATTTCGCCCGGGACCCGTGGCGATGCGTGGGAGACCCCGAGGGTCGGGAAAAAGTATGGCAAGAGTTCCCCCGCTTGTTATGGCAATTTAGAGTGCTGGCCTTGAAGTTGACCTATTATGCGGGGCTGCCGGAAGGTTGGGGGCCACGGGAATGGGAGGTGTGGCGGGAGTTTCTCAAGCTGGATGAGACGGACCATGATATCATGGAGGGGATGGTATGGGCAGTCTGTCGCATGCCACCGCAAACCCGTGGGTTCCTGGAAGCACCGTACCCGATTGGATACCCGGGGCCCCTTCCCATGCCGCACCTCCAAGAGCTTGGTACCTCCTTATAAAGATATCTGTTCTTCAAGAATTTGTCTGTTTCATTATGTGTTTTTGTGTAATCATAATTGGGAGGGAATGAGTTGTTCACCTATTGTGTTGTTTCTTTGAGAAAAGTTACAAGTGAAGATGATGAAATTGTTGATGGTGATGATGGTGGTCATGGGAGGCTGGGTGAGAGAGGGGAGAGCGATGGCTAATAAAGAAGTCTCTGTTGATCAAGGCGAAAACGTTAAACCCTATGAGCTTCTCTGCAAGATCTATAACGTGGCTAACCATCCCCCGATCAAGCCCGTGGACACAAAGGAGTATCAGAAAATGGTCGATGATATCAACGCGCTCAGTGCTGCGGTGAACGGGAAAGAAAGAGTGAACACCCAAAGCGAAGAGACAAAGTCCGCTCAGACACAACTACTTGGTGTCACTCGAGATGCTCGCAACCTTCTGGAAGAAATTAAAAGGGTCAATCCAGAGGGACAGGCAGAAATGGCAAGGAATACGTTTAACCAAGTTATTTTTGGTGAGCACGGAAAAGAGGGGGATCTCTACCACGGGACGTTGGAAGTAGTGCAGAGTCGCCAAAAGGCTTGTGGAAGCAACAACCCAGAGAAAAAAGGAGAAAGTGCCGGAAGGAACCTCATTGTGGATTTTTTCTGTCTTTGTGCAAAACATGACGATTTTAACGAATGGGTGGACAAGGTATGCGGAGTGAGTGTTGGCAGTGGTGATGGTGCAGGTTGGGGAACAAACCTTCACTCTACACCTACTATGTGGAACGAAGTTAAAAACGGATGCGAAAAGTTTGCCAAAAAGGGCGTGACATCAACACAAGACGGATATGCTCTTGGAAGCGAATTTCTGGCGAATGTTAAAGCAGGAGGGAATGTTAAACTCAATAACTCACGTATCGTTCCAAAACACGGTATGCTAGGAACTGGTGTGAGTAAAACCAGCAACAGCAACTTCAACTGTAATGGGAAAAAGGCAGTTAGCACCGGTAGAGGCACCACCAGCGGAATCTGCGTCTTCTACGGCAACCACCACCTGGAAGAAAACATTGACTGGCTGAAGAAGTTCAAAGAAGGCCTCCAACTCATCGACAGACTCAACACCGAAACAGCCTCATGGCAGCATCAGCTCACCACACTCCTCAATCGCGCCCGAGAGTTGTATGAGAAGGTGAAGGCAAATACACAACTAGAAGAGGAGAACACGGATGATTCCCCACTGGCACAACATCCAAACCCAGACGAAAACGAGAATGCCGACAGTGCCACGCGGAGCCAGTGTCACAGCCTCCTGGCATGGGCGCTGCTCTTACAATAAGAGAAATTAGAGAAAAACAATAACACTCCAATGAAATGCATAACCCCCACATGATGCAACAGAATATCTAAACCATAACACAAACGTGCCCACAGTGCTCCCTTTTTTATGATTACTCATTCCCCTCCCTCATTTTAGAAAGCGGTAATACAGATTGACTATGCAAACTCATATATTCCACTCCCCAAGGACCATTCCCTGGAGCATGGAACGAGATGTCGCGGATGTATTGTTGGAAGGTGTCACATCACCGGATAGAATAAATCTGTATTGGTTCCTGAGACCCGTGTTCGCCGGCCTCACGATAGACCTCGTCTGTTTCACCCTTGGTGATTTTGTGAGAAACCCTCGACACTGCATACCCGAAGCCAATGTGTGCGACAGTTTATGGCAGTACCTTCCCTATCTGTTGTGGAAATTCAGAATGTCTGCCACTCCACTCGTAAAACATTTTGGGCCCACGGAGACATGGACGAAGTGGCACTGGGATTCGTGGAAAATTTACATTGATATGGACGAAACGCCTCTGGAAGCCATCGACGAGGAGATCTGGCGAAGGTGTCGGAGGCCGCCACCTGTACCTCAGTACCAACCCTACCAGGGTGTGGTTTTGGTCCAAGCGACAGCTTCGTTCATCCAGGTCCCCTATTCCACCGTGGGGTATCTCATTCAGATTCCACTTTCTCCCCAACATTTGTGTGGGTTCTAAAACATACAATTCTATTCTCATGATCAATATTTTTTCGGAAACACATGCTGGTGTAAAATTAGAATACAGTTAGAGATACATTCTCTCTTTATATTTTATTTTCGGGAAGGGTAATCAAGGGAAAGAACAATGATAATGGAGAGTGTCCTTTGAGAGGAAAATAAGTGGGTGAGATAAAACGATCACCCGTGCCCACCACCATCCCATCTTCATTTCATAGAACTTTCACATCCATCCTGGCTATTCACCTACCAATATTTCTCTCTCGATTTTATTTTCTGCTCACTTTCTTTCTTTTTCCTAGAAACCGTAAAAAGGAATTACAAGTCATGCCCCGCTGGTGGTTCACCCATGGTGGAATGTGGAACTATGTCCCTTTCTTCCTCATAGTTGTCGCTTTTGCATTTCTCGTGGTAATCTTATTTCGTGGAGGGCTGCACTAAAACACCGGGACCCGATACAAAAAATTCTTCACACCCTTTCTCTAGGAATGCGGGCCATCGAGAAAAAGGTCTCACAGGGGAGATACTTTTTGGGAATCCCGATGATTTTTGAAATTGACTCTTGTTGAAATTATCAATGGAAGAGAGCGTGGTTACGTCTTATGCGAGGGGAGTTGATTTGAGGAGGAGTGTGGTACAGTGAGGGAGGGGAGGGGGATAGTTAGACCATCACGCTTTCCAGCTGATGTATATTTCACCCGATGCTCAAACCCTAACCCTAACCCCCCACCCCCACTCGACAGGAAGACCCTTACGCTTGATAGACCACTACGCTTATTGGACCCTTACGCTTGTTAGACCCTCACACTTGTTAGACCCTCACGCTTGTTAGACCCTTACGCTTGTTAGAACCTTTCGCTTGTTAGAACCTTTCGCTTGTTAGAACCTTTCGCTTGTTAGAACCTTTCGCTTGTTAGACCCTCACGCTCATGATGCCGTATCCCACTGTAGGCTATCTCGTTCCAGTTCCACTTTCTCCCCGACCATGGCCTGGTTTCCAAAACATGCAAATTTCTTTCCATGATCCAGTTGTTTTCAAAACATGCTAGCGTAAAATGAGTATACAGTTAGAAATAAATTCTCTCTTTGTATTTTATTTGATTTTCGGGAAGGGTAAGGAGATAAACAATGGCAATAGCGCCTGTCCTTTGAGAGGAAAATGAGTGGGGAAAATCAAACGACCACCCGTGCCCACCACCATCTTCATTTCCTAAAACGGTTAGCATCCATGCTGGCTATTCATCTACCAATCTTTGTTTCTCGATTTCATTTTCTTCTCACATTTCCTTTTGTTAAGAAACCCCAACAAGGAAGTGGAAGTAATGCCGCGCTGGTGGTTCACCCATGGAGGAATGTGGAACTTTTTCTCTTTGCCCTCATAGTTGTCGCGTTTGTATTTCTCGTGGTGATCTTATGTCGGGGAGGGCTGCACTGAAACACCATGGGACAAGATACCAAAAATTCTTCACACCTTTTCCCTAGGAAGGCGGGCATCGAGAAAAGGTCTCACAGGGAAGTTTTTTTTTGAGTCCCGATGATTGGTGAGAATGACTCTTTCTGAGGTTATCTATGGAGGAGATGGTGGTCACATGTAATACGAGAGGAGTTGAGTGGAAGAGGGGAGTGGTTCAATATGTTTGGGAAGGGGGATAGTTAGACCATCACGCTTTCCAGCTGATGTATATTTCACCCGATGCTCAAACCCTAACCCTAACCCCCCACCCCCACTCGACAGGCAGACCCTTACGTTTGTTAGACCCTTACGCTTGTTAGACCCTTACGCTTGTTGGACCCTTGCGCTTGTTGGACTCTTACGCTTATTGGACCCTTACGCTTGTTGGACCCTTACGCTTGTTAGACTCTTACGCTTGTTGAACCCTTTCGCTTGTTAGACCCTTACGCTTGTTAGACCCTTACGCTTGTTAGACCCTTACGCTTGTTGGACTCTTACGCTTGTTGGACCCTTACGCTTATTGGACCCTTACGCTTGTTGGACCCTTACGCTTGTTGGACCCTTACGCTTGTTGGACCCTTACGCTTGTTGGACCCTCTCGCTCATAATCCCGTATTCCCCCATGGGGTATCTCGTTCACATTCCAATTTCTCCCCGACCATGGCCTGGAACACAAAACCAGTAAAGTTCAATTTCATGTGCAACTTGTTTTAAAAACATGCTGGTGTAGAACTAGAATACGGTTAGAAATACATTCTCTCTTTATATTTTATTTTCAGAAAGGGTAAAGGAAAAATGATAAACAGGATGGCAATTCTCATGTGTCCTTTTAGAGGGGAATAAGTGGGTGATACAAAACGATCGCCCATACCCACCACCATCCCATCTTCATTTCCTAAAACGGTTAGCATCCATGCTGGCTATTCATCTACCAATCTTCCTCTCTCGATAACTTTTCTGCTCACTTTTTTTTACTAGAAGCCGTAAAAAGGAAGTGGAAGTGATGCCCCGCTGGTGGTTCACCCATGGAGGTCTTTGGAACTTTTTCGCTTTGCCCTCATAGTTGTCGCTTTTGTATTTCTCGTGGTGATCTTATGTCGGGGAGGGATTCACTATGACACCGGGGGACGTGATACAAAAAATTCTTTACACCCCTTCCCCAGGAAGGCGGGCCGTGGAGAAAAGGGTATCCGAGGGGAGTTGTTTTTCGGATCCCGATGATTTTTGAAAATGACTCTTTCTGAGGTTATCTCTGGAGGAGGGCGTGATTACGTGTTATGCGAGGGGAGTTGAGTGGAGGAGGAGAGTGTGTGAGTGGAGGGGGAGAACAGTTCTTCAAGGAATGAGTGGGTTAGTTAGCCCCTATTGCTCATATTTCCTTCCCCCCCAAAATGCATTTCCCGATGATTGTGCCTTAGGGTTAGTTTGAGAGAAAGTATTATTCTTAATGAGAACAATTTATCGAAGGTGATCGTTGATCACTGAGGAATGAGGGAAGTGTGTCGTGGGGGGAGAAGGGGAGTGTGAGAGGGGTGCCATATATGTATGTCAATTGGATTTTGTGGTTAGTGATGGCTGATCAATGATTCACTGATAGTAAACCACCCTCTCTTATAATTGTGCATTTATCTCCCCCATTGATTATTCCTCAACAAGTCATTGTTCTCAAAAAAAGGAACAGGTTTAACAAGAGAATATTCAACCATGTCCAAAAACCTTCAGAGGGACGACATGTCGGATGACAGCTGGTCAGCCGAGGAGGAGAGCTTTTGGGGGGATGGTGAAAGCATCATAAGTGATGAGCCTGTGGAGGACAGTGAATCCCTCTTCTCGATCAATCTTCGGAGGTACGCGGATATCTTGGAAAGGTTGTTTCCACTGTCGAGGATTAACGATTTCAGGGAGGCGGAGTGAGGACAGGAAAGGTTTGTTGGGGGATGTTATTCGGTAAGGAGTAATGGAGAGAATATGTCATAATAGTTGTCTGTGGAGTATTGTTTTTTGAAGGAGTGATTGTTGTTCAGTGATCCTCTGTTGTAGGACCGTTCTCCCTCCAAGATGGCAAAGTGTCTCACAGGGATGAATTTTTCTTCTATGGGAACAATTTGTTTGGTAAAAATTTAGAGTGTGATGAACGTTTTTTTCTTTGTTGTTGAGAATTATCTGATTTTATATGAGAGATTGTGGGGGAATAATCGTATGGGAGAAGTGTTCCTTTGTTGCTGAGTTGTGTTTCTGCATGATAGTGTGCTGGATCGTGATTGGAAAGAAATATAATTTGCTTTTTGAAGGTTGGTTTTGGTGTTTTTGTGAATAGAGTTATATTTTAGGATGAAGATGATGTACTTTTGGATTGTCGTTGTTGTTGGAGTGGTGGGGGCACAGAGAATTGGATCAAATCATAATGAAGCAGCGCACGGAGTACTTTGTAATTTGGTGAAGGTTGTGGTTAAGAGGTTGGAAGAAGAAGTAGGTGGTCTTTCTGTTTCAATGAGAGCGTCTCTGAGAAAAACGCTCTTCGGTAAGGAGCAAGGTGACCTTCACACTTTGAGGGGTAATTTGCCCACTGATTATGACAACATGTTGAGCCAATGGGGATCACGCAGCTTCGCGTGTGGACAGATGCATAATGAGAATGCGGGATACAGCAATATAAATCAAGTGCGATGGTCAGGCTATTCGGCTCCTCACGACCTTCTTTGTCTTTGCACTGCGGGGGAAAACGGTTGGCCATTTAATGACACCAGGACTGAGAAGCTGTGTGGAAAAAATCCGAACGATTTGGGTGTAGAAGGCGAAAAAAAAGGGTGGAGTGGTAAAGATACTGGGAAACCACAACTGGAAGCGACGTGGACGACTGTCATCAGGGAGTGCTTGAAGAGAGATGGGACAGGAACAAGCTTGCTAGAAGTAATGGAGGCTTTCAAAGCAACGTTGAAACAAAATCCTGATGGTGACAAATACGGAAAGAGGGAGCTATTAGGGGAGGGTGGTAGTGGGGACTATCCCTGCGGTGGAAAGAAGCAAGTTTGCGTCATGTACTACAACACCACTGACGCCTTGAAACACAAGCCTTGGTGGGTGGAGCTGGAGAAAGAGATCAACAACGAGGAGCAAAGAAAACAACAAAAAAAACGCGAAGAGCAAAAACACAAAAAAGAAGAGTCGCAAAATAACCTGAAAGTGCAAAACCAAGAAAAGACACAACTCTCACAGGGACCACGCACCGCCGCCTTAAGATCCGCACAGCAGACCTTCCAAGAGGACCAACCAGAAAAAAAAGAAAATCTATCCAACCCAATAGCAACACTAGAGGAACAAAGCGGAACATTCATAATCCATCCATTTACATGGTTTCTTGGCGCCATATTTATAATTTAAAAAAACCCACTGAAAACTCCCATTCTGCATCTAAAATGAGAAAGATACTCCACTGCATTATCACTCTCCTCTTTTCCCATCTATTGTTTAAGGAAGGCAGATAGGAAATGGAGGGGAGGGGTGTCCATGAGTGAGGAGAGGGAATATTTAGACCCTACACCCTTTTTCATGCAGGTCCCGTATTCCACCATGGGTTACCTCGTTCAGATTCCAATTTCTCCCCAACAATTCCGTGGGATATAAAACATGTAACTTTTTTTCTCATGATCAATTTTTTTCAAACAACACGCTGGTGTAAAATGAGTAAACAGTTGGAAATACATGCTCTCTTTATATTTTATTTTCGGGAAGGGTAATCAAGGGAAAAAACAATGATAATGGCGCGTGTCCTCTAGTAGGCAGAATAAGTGGGTGATACAAAACGATCGCCCATACCCACCACCATCCCATCTTCATTTCCTAAAACAGTTAGCACCCATGCTGACTATTGATCTACCAATCTTCCTCTTCAGATTTCATTTCCTTCTCACTTTCTTTTCTTTCTAAAAAGCCCACCAAGGAATTACAAGTGATGCCGCGCTGGTGGTTCACTAACGGTGGAATGTGGAACTTTTTCGCTTTTGGTCTGATTCTCATGGCGTTTCTATTTCTCGTGGTGATCTTATTTCGGGGAGGGCTGCACTAAAACATCGGGGGACGTGATACAAAAAATTCGTCACCCCCTTTCCATAGGAAGGCGGGCCATCGAGAAAAGGGTCTCACAGGGAAGTTGTTTTGTGCATCCCGATGATTTTTGAAAGTCACTCTTTGAGATTATCTCTGGAGGAGAGCGTGGTCACATGTTATGTGAGAGAGGTTTATTGGAGGGGAGAACAGTTCTTCATGTAATGAGAGTGGGATAGATAGACCCTCTCGGTCAGTATCCCATCCCCCACAAAATGCATTTCCCGATGATTTTCCTTAGGGTTAGTTTGAGGAATATTATTTCTCTATGGGAATGAATTTATTGAAGGTGATCATTGGTCGCCGATGAATGAGGGAAAGTGTGTTGGGGGGGGAAGGGGAATTGGAGAGTGTGCCATATATGTTTGTCATGGGAATTCGATTTTATGGTGATTGATGGCTGATCAGGGATCCTCTATTATTGTACCACCCTCTCCATTAGAAACGTATCACTCTTCACTTATTGTTGAATACTCCTCAACAGTTCATTTCTCTTAAAAAAGGTATCAGGCTTAAGCAGAGAATACTCCACCATGTCGAACAACATTCAGAGGGACAACATGTCGGATGATAGCATATCAGTGGATGAGGGAAGCTTTTGGGATGATGGGGAGAGCAGTATCATAAGTGACGAGCCTGTGGAGGACAGTACTGATGACAGTGTATCCCTCTTCTCGATCAATCTCCGGAAGTACGCGGATATCTTGGAAAGGCTGTTTCCACTGTGGAGGATTAACGATTTCGTGGAGGAGGAGTGAGGGATAACTGACAAGTGTTGATGAGGATGGCCATTTGAGGAGGAAGATTTAGGACAACATGGCATATTTGCATCTCATGGGAATGGGTGTTTATGAAAAAGTGATAGGTGATCATGGATCCTCTATTATGGGAACATACTCTCTCCCAGATGAAAAATTATCCAACTGGAATGAATATCTCTGGAAACTATTTTG
This sequence comes from Trypanosoma congolense, assembly GCA_002287245.1. Classification (NCBI taxonomy): domain Eukaryota; phylum Euglenozoa; class Kinetoplastea; order Trypanosomatida; family Trypanosomatidae; genus Trypanosoma; species Trypanosoma congolense. The sequence goes on along the minus strand of NHOR01000261.1, from coordinate 3,791 downwards.
TGTTTTTTAAGAATGTGGATCTATATGAACTTGTGTTTCTCTTGGTGGTGAATTTGTCTTTTAATGTTGATCTTTGGTTTCTGAGGTGTATTCGTGTATGATGGTGTGTTGGATCTAGGTTCCTTAGTATTACTTACTCTTTTTGAAGATTGTTTTGCTCTTGCTATAGTGAAGGTGAAAAGGGAAGATGATGATGATGAAGATTTGGATGGTTATGGTGGTCATAGGGGTGACTGCCAGTGGTGAAGCGAGGGATCATAATCACGACGCACACAATGCACTCTGCGATTTGATGAAGGCTGCCGTGGGAAAATGGGGAACCAGTGGTGAGAGTCTCTCGCCTCAACTGAAAAAGGCTTTGGGAAGGACGCTTTTTGGGAAAGACGACGGAGGAATAGTGGATTCCTTAAAAAGATTTCCAGGAGATTATGACGACCTGAAAAACCCACTTCTTTCTCCTCGAGATCTCTGGTGTGGTCAGCCACTTGATGAAGATAAGGTAAAGCAACGGCGTTGGCCTGGCCACTCCGCTCCTCACGACATGGTTTGTTTGTGCACTGTGGGGACTGATGGATACCCATTAAATGACGCCAGAAGTGGAAACAGCCCTGCATCCACGCTTTGTGATAAAAATAGAAGCGATCTGAAAGCAGAAGAAGGTGATAAAGGGTGGGATAGCAACCCAAAAGAGAAAGAATATCATGGAAAAACACAAATAAATGCAACGTGGGTAGAAGTAGTAACTGAATGCTTGCAAAGTGGAACAGGTACACAGTTGAAAGAAGCCTTGGAAAAATTCTTACAGAAACTAGAACATAAACCAGATAGTCACCTTGTCTATCCAAATCGGTAACAACTAGGGGAGGGTAACCCAAATGACTTGTACGCGTGCACTGGGTCTCCGAAGTTTGGAGTATGTGTAATGTACTACAACAGCACCAACCCCACAAAACCACAGCCCTGGTGGACAGACCTACAGAAAGCAATCAAAGAAGACGAGCAAATCCAAAAGCAACGCGCAGAAGAAGAAATACGCAAACAGCAAGAGGAGGCAAACGATAACGATCAACCACGAGCGGAACGCTTAAGCGCCACACTCCCTACCAACAACCACACAGAACAACACAGGAATGACGACATCACCGAAAAACTCCGCAGATTCAACCTAACCAGCGGCACCCCCATATCCCTGCCATCCTCATGGCTCCTCAGTGTCGCTATTTTGACCTAAAACTACTTAACCCAAAATGAATTCCTCCCTAAACATAAACATGACTCCGCTCTACACTAGCCTATCTTTCCCAATATTTCCCCTACCCATCCCTTTCTCCCTCAACCAGAAGAAGTCACAATGTCTGGCAAACCCTCCTCTGAAGGCATGGCCAAGATAACACCCCATGGAGCATGGAAAAAGACGTGGTCGAAGTACTCTTAAAAGGTTTTGGAGACCCAAAGAAAATCAGCCTGTACCCCTTTCTGCAACCCGCCTATCCATGGATGCCTCGGTACACTTCTCGGTACAGCATCACAGACTTCGCCCGGAACCCGTGGCGATGCGTGGGAAACCCCGAGGGACTGGAAAAAGTATGGCAAGAGTTCCCCCGCTTGTTATGGCAATTTAGAGTGCTGGCCTTGAAGTTGACCTATATGCAGGATCAGTGGAAGGTTGGGGGCCACGGGAATGGGAGGTGTGGCGGGGTTTTCTCAAGTTGGATGAGACGGATCCGGATGTGATGGAGGGGATGGTGTGGGCAGTCTGTAAGATGCCACCGCAAACCCGTGGGTTCCTGGAAGCGCCGTACCCGATTGGATACCCGGGCCCCCTTCCCATGCCTCACGTCCAAGAGCCTGGTACCTCCCTATAGAATACTGTTTCTGTTAATTGTTTATCTCGATATGTGTTTTGTGTGTAAGTGTAATTGTAATTGGAGGAATGAATCACTCTCCTATCCTGTTGTTATCCTATTCTTTCTTTGAGAAGGGTTACAAGGAAAGATAATATGAGAGGAGCACGTCTTTAACGATAGTAGAAAAATGGGGGTAGAGTGGTACAGTGAGTGAGGGAAGGGAGTCGGAAGCGCCTATCAACTTAGCAGTCCATATCCCTTTTCCAGTCCATGAATCTTCCAACCCATACTTCAACCCTAACCCTGCTTCCTTTTTTTACACCATTTTTTTTGGTATGGGGAAAGGTAGAGGGTGTTCAAGGAGAAGCCATGAAGTGGTGTTTACGTGTCCTGCGGAGGTCGAGGTGGAGCTGGCCTTGGTGGTGGCGGTGCGTGCGTCCTTGGAACCGTTGGAAACCGCCCGCGGGTTCTTTCTGGGTTTACTGCACGGGGCCCGCCAGTACGACGCGCAGGACGGACGGACCTTCACCACGGACACCCTTCAGAAGGCCATGCGACAAGTCGTGTTTGAGGACGAGGGTGGAGAGGACTTGCAGACTTTGGTCATGCGGCGGTGGACCACGACCCTGCGATATGCCCTGGATCCGGAGAAGGCCATGCACGAATTTCTCCTCGATTTTCTGGGCGAGCTGCATACACTGGACCGACAGATGGGCAACCATCGAGGCGCCGACGCGTTCCACCAGGCGGCTCGGCGAATCGTTTTTTGGGGAGGAGCGTCCGAGCGATAGCGATCTGCAGACCTTAGCGATACAGTATGTGGCCCGGTCCGTGCTCCAATCCGAGGACCCAGAGAAGAAGGCGCAGGAGCTTCTCAGTGGTGTCCTGCATGAAGCAAGGAACCTCGACCGTGAGAACCACCACAACAAAGGCGAGGAAGCCCTTCTCAAGGCTATGGAAGAAATTCTCAAAAAGACCTCAGGAGTGACGGTTCCTGGGAAAAATCTTTTCGAGCATTCTCATGGGTCGTCAACACACTAGCAATCGACCACGCACCCAGTGAAACCAACAAAGCCCAACACACCAACAGCACCATGGAGGGCCACACGGAAGGCAACTATTCCGGGTCCCGTTTCGAATACCTCCGTAGCAGCACCACCATAACCCAACCACTATGTCTTCTCAGTACTTCTTTTTCATCTAAAAAACACATGAAATCAACCACATACAACCCATAAAAAAAAGCCCCTCCATTCTATCCTACCTTTCCCAACACTTTCCCATCTCTCTTCCTAGAAAGCAAGACACAGATTGACCGTGGAACCCACTCAAGAAGACAACCCGATAACAAATCCGTTGTCCATGCAAACCACCGTCCACTCTGTCTTGGATGCCGTGCGTGAGGATTGGCGGACCGTCCACGCCCTGAACTTTTTCAACATCTACTTCGACGACCCCTACGGCATGCACCGCCACCCGTCCGTGACCATGAAGCAGTATCTGGAAAATCCGGAGAAGTTCATCCACGATCCAGCCAAACGGGAGTATATCCAACTGGGCCTGAACCTCAAGTGCGCCCTCATGCAGAAGCACCTCCAACGTGACCTCGACAAGCTGCACCAGGCCAAAATTGTGTCTCTGGAAGATTGGAAGCGTGAGGGAGAACATGTGGACATCGGACCCATGGCACGCATGGTGCTAACCCGTGCCTTCAAGCAGGCCATGTACCACAGTCCACCAAGGGGTATCCTCAAGAAGAAAGGCAACCAATAGATATAATGAAAGGGATAGAATGGCTATCTTGTAAGCTTTCGTGTTTTGTGAATAGCTTTAGTAGTACCATCATCCCACATCATAAATGTTATACCATGTGAAGTATCCTTCCCACAACAATTCCTTAACCCATCCCTCTTCTTCCTCAACCAGAAAAAGTGACGATGCCTG
>NHOR01000272.1:415000-421740 GCA_002287245.1 Trypanosoma congolense | reverse complement strand
TTTTTTTTTTTTTTGTGCCGAAAAGTGTGTTTTTGGTGGTTATTTCGCTATTTGAACTGTTTTTTTGCATGCCCGGCGTGAAATACCACTTTTACAAAATTTTACTAAAAAAATGCAAAAAAAATATTTTTTTCGTTTTTTTGTTTTTTGTGCCGAAAAGTGTGTTTTGGTGGTTATTTCGCTGTTTGAACTGTTTTTTTGCATTCCCGGCGTGAAATACCACTTTTTACAAAATTTTACTAAAAAAATGCAAAAAAATATTTTTTTCGTTTTTTTTTTTTTGTGCCGAAAAGTGTGTTTTTGGTGTTATTTCGCTATTTGAACTGTTTTTTTGCATTCCCGGCGTGAAATACCACTTTTTACAAAATTTTGGCAAAAAAATGCAAAAAAAAATATTTTTTTCGTTTTTTTGTTTTTTGTGCCGAAAAGTGTGTTTTTGGTGGTTATTTCGCTATTTGAACTGTTTTTTTGCATTCCCGGCGTGAAATACCACTTTTTACAAAATTTTGGCAAAAAAATGCAAAAAAAAATATTTTTTTCGTTTTTTTGTTTTTTGTGCGGAAAAGTGTGTTTTTGGTGGTTATTTCGCTATTTGAACTGTTTTTTTGCATTCCCGGCGTGAAATACCACTTTTTACAAAATTTTGGCAAAAAAATGCAAAAAAAATATTTTTTTCGTTTTTTTGTTTTTTGTGCCGAAAAGTGTGTTTTTGGTGGTTATTTCGCTGTTTGAACTGTTTTTTTGCATTCCCGGTGTGAAATACCACTTTTTACAAAATTTTACTAAAAAAATGCAAAAAAAATATTTTTTTCGTTTTTTTGTTTTTTGTGCCGAAAAGTGTGTTTTTGGTGGTTATTTCGCTGTTTGAACTGTTTTTTTGCATTCCCGCGTGAAATACCACTTTTTACAAAATTTTACTAAAAAAATGCAAAAAAAATATTTTTTTCGTTTTTTTTGTTTTTTGTGCCGAAAAGTGTGTTTTTGGTGGTTATTTCGCTATTTGAACTGTTTTTTTGCATTCCCGGCGTGAAATACCACTTTTTACAAAATTTTACTAAAAAAATGCAAAAAAAATATTTTTTTCGTTTTTTTGTTTTTTGTGCCGAAAAGTGTGTTTTTGGTGGTTATTTCGCTATTTGAACTGTTTTTTTGCATGCCCGGCGTGAAATACCACTTTTTACAAAATTTTACTAAAAAATGCAAAAAAAATATTTTTTTCGTTTTTTTTGTTTTTTGTGCCGAAAAGTGTGTTTTTGGTGGTTATTTCGCTATTTGAACTGTTTTTTTGCATTCCCGGCGTGAAATACCACTTTTTACAAAATTTTACTAAAAAAATGCAAAAAAAATATTTTTTTCGTTTTTTTGTTTTTTGTGCCGAAAAGTGTGTTTTTGGTGGTTATTTCGCTATTTGAACTGTTTTTTTGCATTCCCGGCGTGAAATACCACTTTTTACAAAATTTTACTAAAAAAATGCAAAAAAAATATTTTTTAAATAATTCTTCAAAAAATTTGGTGATGGGTTCAAACTACCACATGTCCAACTTTTTCCCTTTGGGGGCCATTTTCCTCATTTTTCCAAAAAATAAAAAAAATCGCTGAAAAACGCCATAACGTGATGAAAACGTTTTTTTGATGCGCGGAACGTGTTCAGGACACTTTTTCTGGTTTACCAACACATTTTTCACAAAAAAATTTTTTGGCACATTTTTGATTAAAAAAATTAAAACAGTTGGACATGTGGGAGTTTGAACCCGGGATCAAATTTTTTGAAAATTTTTTGAACAGGGCGACAAAGAGACACTTTGGTGGATTTTTGTGTTTTGTAAGGTGGTTATATGTGAAGGCATCATTATTGTTTTTTGCCGTAGTGTCGTGAGCTTTCTTCCTTAAGTCGTTTGGTGTATTGTAGCTTTGTTTTATGTTTGTAGAAAATGTTTTTTTATATTGTTGTTGCAGTTTGTGAGGGAGTGCTTGTAGGAAAGAATTTGCTTCTAAGCCGTTCGTGCCGATCATTTCTCCTTCTCAGCACAAGTTGCAGATCTCACATTTCATACACAGGACCAAAGGTTACGGGCAGCATGAGTGTGCCAGGCCCGGGTGCTGTGCCGTATACGTTGGGTGATAGTGGGGCTTATACCGAAACACCATTCATGCACCCTCCTATATAAAAGTGATGGGCGCAACCAATAATACCAAATGCCCTTTGGCTGCGCTAGCCTTTTCAAACTGATAGGTAGAAGCCTTTCTGGCAATGAAGTTTCGTTCCCTATCTTTTCCTCATTCTTTCTTTCTTTACTTTTTTTTTTTGTGCTGGGTGCTTGTCTCCTCAAGCGCTGTCCCTTCACATCCACAATTGGTGTGTGTGGGATTGAGTACGGTTCGACATACTGCAATTATTGCATTAGTACCCATCTACATAATTCTTTGCTCCATTCCTTATTCTCTCTCCACTCTCTGATTTATTTTATTAGTTATCACTGTTTCCAGCATTTTTTCCTTTGGAAAGGAGCGTGACGCTGTCTACAACCACACGCTGCTTTATGGCAAGGGTATTATTGGCTTTGATCATATTCTTGATGTATGGCTATCTCGCTGCATACTCTCTGGGCATGCTTGGACGACTTTACAGCAATAATAGTGGATATAAAGCCCTTTAGAACCCAACACCATTGTAAAATACTCGTACCTCAGCACCATTGCATGCGTAGCACCAGCTGAACTCAAAGAGGCCTTCTATACGCTGTGTGGGTGTTTAAGCACACTTGTGGCGCTACAATGGTCGTTTCCTACGCACATGCGCAGGAGGCCACTCCTTATCCTTCTCTCTTTCTCTTGCAATCATCAGTCTTTACTTTGTTCACGCGGCGGGAGAGCCTTTGGCGGTATGCGTGCTCGACACGATGTATGTACATTTGCATACACATAGCATTGCTGCACTTTCCATCGTGAGGATATCTTCACTATGGAGCCCTTCCTCATCATGCTTCATTTTAATGTCACTGGCATCATAGTTGTGTGTTCCCCGTTTTGGTGTCAAGATAGGGGAGTATAGAGGGAGTGTTTCACAGTTTTTTTCTGTAGAACGATTTCCAGTCCCTGACCTTGCGCCGCCGCAGTTGCCTTCATGCATTTGATGGCATGTCGAATGTGACAGTGGGGGTTAGGGTGTTGCAGCGGATGGCATTGTGGCTTGGCACCACACCTGTGTTGTAGTGATCCATTTTCCTTCTCCATACTGCTCATGAAGCGTCTGGGGGCCTCCACTCCTAACACTTCGTTTCCACCCTCTGTAGGATGCATTTCCACACACACATACATACATATCCATATCCATGTATGCATGCGTGTATTGGTGTTTTCTATGTTATTATTATTTATTATTATTATCATAGTATTTTTTCAGATGGTGCTCCAAGGTCTCGTGTCAGTGACATTCTCGCACGGGATCGTAGTTAATATACACGTCCCCCCAGTAGTTACGCCTACCACTGGGAATGCCGGAGCGGATTTCTCTCCTCGGATGGCCAATGGGTTAGGGTCCCCAATGCTTCACACATAGCTGGCTGCTAAGGCGCCTCTTGCACGTTGTGCGATACTTTGTCTCTTAAAAAGTCATACCGCGTTGGTTTTATATGTGTTGTGCTCTGTGTGCATGGACCGGTGTTGGGACTGTGGGGTAATGCGCTATGGAAACGACAAAGGCGTCTTATCACGTAATCCTCGTAAGCATGAGTGTATATATGCCGGGCTGTAGTGGTGGTGGTGGAGGGTGACCTAGGCTCCGCATGCAACCCAGATGATTGACATAAGGATGCGATGGCTTCCCTGCCTTACTATTGCCTCCCCGTGCAAGTGGTGCACCCTCCCACGATGCCGTATGATGGAACATCCACGATCCAGTGGATACGATGGCGTACAGTAGGCCGTGTTGGCACCCACATCTTCCTTCATTACAATCTTTACTCCCTCTCCTTTGATATTCTCTCGGTGTGTGCACTGGGTCTCCTGCACGTACACCATGTTTTGACAAGAAATTATTGCACCACGAGTCACCTTCTCTAAATCACTCCTTTCCTTTATACTATCTTTCAGCATTTCATGGAAGGTTTGCCACACCTCCTTTGTTTGCGCATCACTTTTCACTTTTCTTTTTTATATTGCCTTTCCTTGAAAAGCGCACAAACCACATCTTTAGAGACATGCAATCCCAACGAGCGGCGACCCTGACCCCGACCCTGACCCTGACCTGACCCTGACCTTGACCTTGACCCTGACCTTGACCCTGACCTGACCCTGACCCTGACCTGACCCTGACCTTGACCTTGACCCTGACCTTGACCCTGACCTTGACCCTGACCTTGACCTTGACCCTGACCTGACCTTGACCTTGACCCTGACCCTGACCTTGACCTTGACCTGACCCTGACCTTGACCTTGACCTGACCTTGACCCTGACCTTGACCTTGACCCTGACCTTGACCCTGACCTTGACCTTGACCCTGACCTGACCCTTGACCCTGACCCTGACCTTGACCCTGGCCTTGACCTTGACCCTGACCCTGACCCTGACCCCGACCCTGACCCTGACCTTGACCCTGACCCTGACCTTGACCTGACCTGACCTTGACCCTGACCCCGACCCTGACCCTGACCCTGACCCTGACCCTGACCCTGACCCTGACCTTGACCCTGACCTGACCTTGACCTGACCTTGACCTTGACTTTGACCCTGACCTTGACCTGACCCTGACCTTGACCTTGACCCTGACCTTGACCCTGACCTGACCCTGACCCTGACCTGACCCTGACCTTGACCTTGACCCTGACCTTGACCCTGACCTTGACCCTGGCCTTGACCTTGACCCTGACCCTGACCCTGACCCCGACCCTGACCCTGACCTTGACCCTGACCCTGACCTTGACCTGACCTGACCTTGACCCTGACCCCGACCCTGACCCTGACCTTGACCCTGGCCTTGACCTTGACCCTGACCCTGACCCTGACCCCGACCCTGACCCTGACCTTGACCCTGACCCCGACCCTGACCCTGACCCTGACCCTGACCTGACCTTGACCCGACCCTGACCCCGACCCTGACCTTGACCTTGACCCTGACCTTGACTTTGACCCTGACCTTGACCTGACCCTGACCTTGACTTTGACCCTGACCCTGACCCTGACCTTGACCTTGACCTGACCTTGACCCTGACCTTGACGCTGACCCTGACCTTGACCCTGACCCTGACGCTGACCCTGACCTTGACCCTGACCCTGACCTTGACCTTGACCCTGACCCTGACCCTGACCCTGACCCTGACCCTGACCCTGACCATGACCCTGACCCTGACCCTGACCTTGACCCTGACCTGACCTTGACCTGACCTTGACCTTGACCCTGACCTGACCTTGACCTGACCTTGACCTTGACCCGACCCTGACCTGACCTTGACCCTGACCTGACCTTGACCCTGACCTTGACCTTGACCTGACCCTGACCCTGATCTTGACCTGACCCTGACCTTGACCTTGACCTGACCCTGACCCCGACCCTGACCCCTGACCCTGACCATGACCCTGACCTGACCTTGACCTGACCTTGACCTTGACCTTGACCTTGACCCTGACCCTGACCTTAACCTGACCCTGACCCTGACCATGACCCTGACCCTGAGCCTGACCCTGACCCCGACCCTGACCCCGACCCTGACCCTGACCCTGACCCTGACCATGACCCTGAGCCTGACCCTGACCCCGACCCTGACCCCGACCCTGAGCCTGACCCTGACCCTGACCATGACCCTGACCCTGACCCTGACCCCGACCCTGACCCCGACCCTGACCCCGACCCTGACCCCGACCCTGACCCCGACCCTGACCATGACCCTGACCCTGAGCCTGACCCTGACCCTGACCATGACCCTGACCCTGAGCCTGACCCTGACCCCGACCCTGACCCCGACCCTGACCATGACCCTGACCCTGAGCCTGACCCTGACCCCGACCCTGACCCTGAGCCTGACCCTGACCCCGACCCTGACCCCGACCCTAACCCCGACCCTGACCATGACCCTGACCCTGACCCTGACCCTGACCCCGACCCTGACCCTGACCCTGACCCTGACCCTGACCCCGACCCTGACCCTGACCCTGACCCAACATTGAGGGTATATAACAGTCAGAACCTCCGTCTGGGCGCACTCCCAAATGGCCTATATAACCGTCACAAATACGAAAGTGGAAAAAAACATGTACAAAAAACGGAAAAAGGGCTATATAACCGTCAGGAATGTCATACGGGTAGGTACAAGTAGTAAAACGCGGAATTGCTTATGCATTCGCGAAAGTAAGTTTTGGTGCTACTTCTCGAATTCACGGACGGATGCTGTTTAACTGTCATCCTACGATTTCCTTCAGAAGGTTCATGTGAATGCTGTGTGTGGGCTGGGTTCCCCCTGTGTGGTGGTGGGTTGGCGGCTTTTTGCTGTCCTTCCGAAGCCTGAGTAACGGCGAGTCATGCTGTGGGCGTGTTTTTTTTTCTTCACACGCCGTGTTTGCCCTGTGTGTGTGTGTCGTAGTGGCCGCGTGTGTTCTATATGTGTTGTGTTGCGCGTGTGCGTTTCCCACATATTGCACGCAATCCCGAAAATAACACCAACGCGTGCGCACTCGTGTGCGTGTGTGCCGGTGATTATTTTGCTCTCCCCCCAAAATGGTTGTGCGGGGTTAGGGTTAGGGTATA
>NHOR01000272.1:322500-405000 GCA_002287245.1 Trypanosoma congolense | reverse complement strand
GTTCCAGGTTCCAGCGCTCTCAACTGGCCACCGCATGGACTTGGGCAGAGCCAGCAAACGGACGCTGGGCAGACCCACTCCGGGAGCATCGCAGCCTTCCCGACAGTCTGGAGTGAAGTGAATGAACGTGGTCAGGCGCTTTCTTGCGTTTGCGGGCATGGCAACCCGCTTCTGTGCCGGCTCCTCCTGTTCCTGAGCGGGAATGTCGAGTACAATCCGGGATCCATGAAACTTTTGATACCCAGTGGGTGCTACCAACCAGGGCGGTTGCAACAACACCATGTGGCAGCTTGCCTCTCGGATACCGGAAACCCATTTTGGAAAGAGGTTGTGGAAATGCGATCACTTCAGTTGTATTTGGTTTTCAACATATTGGCGTGGTGGTTCGAGCTACATGTGGTGGCGACGTAACTTGACTCTCGTGCGCAAAGACAAGAAAGATCAAAGACCTCAGTTACGGGTCGTTCCATTTGCAGCAGGGTGCCTGGGGTCATGTACCCAACCACCGCACACCTGAAGGCCAGGCAGGGTTATAACGGACAAGAAATGGAGGAGTTTGTGCGGAAGCGCCACCCAGCTGCGTGAGGCAATACACCTATGCCATAACGGACCGCTGCTGGATACCCATAGTGGAGACATCTCGAGAGGAGCACGAAAGTGTGAGGAGACAGGAGCGATGATTAGTGAGGGAGTGATTGTCGCTACGTCATTATCGAGGCAGCACAAACCGAAGCGGCAGAGAAAGAGACGAGGCTTTTGAATGGAGGCGTCGTAGAGTGCCACGTGAGGAAACGCTCGCGGTGTCCATGGCGCAAGGAGCGGTTCGTGGAGAGATTCCTGGCTCTTTACGAGTGGAAGGAACCCAGGAGCGTGCTGGGTGTGGTAAGGGAAGACTGAGGGAAGCAGTACCGGGAAAGCTGCGATGCACTCGGAGTGGGTCTGACCAGCGTCCGTTTGCTGGCTCTGCCCCAGTCCATGCGGTGGCCGGCTGAGAGCGCTGGGCCCTGGAAACACGCTGAGGTGTCTGGTGTTTCCAGTGCTGATTGGGTAGGTTACCCACTGTCGTGCCTAATGTACATTGATGTGTTGCAACCCGGTTTTAGTGGACACTGCCTTCCCCTGTGCCGTTGTCTTGCACATCCTTAGTACCTCTCTTTCGGTACAGGCACTGGTGCGCCCCCTCCAACAACGACGGGCGTTGGGCCGAAGGGTCGTAGGAAGAGGAAGCTTTCCAACGGCTCGGCATGTCACGCGTCGATGGAACGTCGCATGGTTGCTTATGCTATGAAGTGGATGCTCGTTTATTACCACTGCTTTTATTATTTTCACCGTTGCTGTTATGCTACGCTGCCATGATTGAATCCCTCTAAAACAATGAATGAATGTGAGTGGAGTCATGTCCAAGGAAGGGCAACACAATATTCCCGCGACGGTATGCCTTGCGGTGCAGTGCCGACAAAGGCTACGACTCTAACCGGGTTACGGGACTGGTTGCAACGAGGCGCCTCCGAGGCAATTAGGTGGTGCCTTCGTGATTGACCGCTCTGGTGCATGACTGTTTTGTGTGTCCGTATGCCTCGCACTTGCTTTACGCTCTTGCTTGCATGTGGAACAACGTGGAACGGGGGAAAGCAATAGCATCTAAACATGATGAGAGTGAATTACGGTTCCAATTCGAGCTAAGAGATCATGAGCAAACAGTAGTGATAGTGGCAACACAGGCGCCGTGTTAATAAAATTGATGTTGTTGCTTGAGAAAAATGCCAGGGCGGAAGACAAAGCCAGCCGGACTATGCGGCACCGGGTCCTGCTAATCGGTGCCTCACCTCTTTATCGAATGTACGTTCGTATTTGCTCGACACCGTGATTGATGCAAAACCGCCAACTCGACTGTGATTTTACTTTCCCTTTTTTAATCGGTGGAAGCTCACCTCGAATTGTGATACAGATACTGCAGTGCCTGACTTCTCATCGTACTCCATCCAGTCGGTGCTCAGATCGGCTCCCTCAAACGTCGCGCCTTCCGATACCACAACCCAATTGCTACCGACATCCAGTTCCACGGGTGTTGCGCCCCGCACCTCCATCACAACTAGAGGCGTATCATCTTCACTTTCGGGGTAGTAGGCTCCGTAACTGGACGGGTCCACGTCGACAGTAATAACGGTCTTGCAAAATGAACATTTGAACACTGCGTTACGCGTCCCACCGCCAGCGTTTTCGCGTTCCTCTGTTTCATCCACGTAAATGTAGTTTGGACTAACTTCTCTACAGGAGTCACACTCCACCTTCATTCCCCAGTCACGCGGACGCATCGGCTGGATGCGCTCAACTCCCTCCGTTTCAGCAGACGCCAAAAGACTGTACTGTGGCATCTGTGGCGTAGGATTGCGGCGGCAGGAATTCGAGCCTGGTGGGTAGTAGTGGGCTGCTTGAAGCTGGTCCTTTCTCACGGTGCTGCGCGTGCTTAGGGGTTTTCTAGAAAACGAAAATACCTACGGTAATCGCGTTTTTACATCGTAGCAAAAAAGCAACCACAAAAAATCATGGGGAGTATCAGGATGAAACAGGTTTTTTTCTTTTGGTTGCTTTTATCCCTGCTGTCAAGGGCAAAGGTGGAACTTCGCGGGTCACAGAAGAAGTAAAGGAAGAATTACCACACACGGGCAGCGCAAACGGGTGTGCATACTTCACTCAACAGCAACAAGAACCACTGTAATAGTTCTAGGAAGAATGTAGTGCCGCAGAGCATGGCGATGAGACGCACTGCAGGGAATATTCGTCAATAATTCCAACACATGCCAAGGCAAACTTTCGCGCCATGAATGGGTAATACGACTCCGGTGCGTTAAACGTAACACAATTGGCGGTTATATGCCAAATGGCCTGCTCCAGCTCCTGCAGCGTTCGTATTGCTTGGTTGTCATCCGCATCTGCACCAGGTGGTCTGAAATTGTTCTTCTTACCGGCCGTTTGTATTTCCAGTGGCACCGCGTCACTGTTATGCGCATGTCTTCGTGGATCGGACGGGCCACCAATTGGTGTCGCTTGAGGATACATATTCGCCTGGTGTTTGTGCATTTCATAGTTGCGACGCGCGGCCAGCACCCGCCTTTTTATGCAAAGCAGCGATAGTGGTCGGTGAATTATCGTAGCATACGGCCCGGAGCGAACACCATTAAACTCCATCACTGTTGACGAGGAGACGGGTGCTAAGAACACGGCGGCACCGTCGACAAGCGTGAAACGCTGCAGGAGTTCAACGAGAATGTCGGGGCTGATGGGCTCGTGTCGCAACCGGCGCCACCGCTCTCGCTGCTCCGGTGTTAGTTTGCTCGCCGCCACCCCTGGCTCCCAGAAACCGCTATCGCTCCACACCGCCTCGTCCTGGACCGGGCTCCGGCTTTGAACAGCGGCTCTCGTCATGCCTACAAGTTCACAACTTCCGCTACTTAGCGCAGCGCCGGCAGTGGATATTTCGGCAGTCATCGGCGAGGAATTCACACCAGTTCGACAGATACCCGTTACAGTTGGCGCTGCTGTACTATTAATACTCCGCTGCAGCTTTTCCGACAGCTGTTGAGCAAATACCACACAGGCGGCTTCCATTGCTGGACGGCTCCCGTACGCCTGGAGGTAGCTGTAATATAACTGCCTCACTCGTGGCGCTGGTAGGAGCAACTTTGTAAGAGAGTAGAACACGGATGATATCAGCAGCCAGTCATGGTCCTCTTTCTCCGGATCTACCAGGCGCACCATCAGTGCTTGAAGCACATCTGAGTGACGCATTATTTCTCCGGTACCCTGTCGTCGGAAGGGTACACGGTGCACAAAAACTTTGCTGCAGCCACCCAGCTGGCGGACCTACCCCTTCCTATGATTTCTCTCGCCTTCCGGGTCTTCTTCCTGTAGGATGTGGCTTTGCAAAAGGACTAAGGCACAGTGATGACGTGAACAGAAGTGCGGTTCGAGTTTTGGCAAGCTAAGCAGGAGCACCAAACCGGAGGACAGAAACAACGTTGAAACAGCCACTTCACAAATACCCAGGTACACGCCCTGGCGTACAAGCCCTCACACCCTACTCGGGACCACGCTTACTCTTGTTGATATATATATATATATAATCCATTGTAGGAAAGCGATGGCTCATACGCATTTGCGGCGCACTACCAGGGTCTGTTGCCCTTCCCATTACATAACGTTTTGCTACGGCCCGCACACTGCAGTACCCAACCGTGTCTTACGTTCACTCAGTTCTTCCCTTTCTTGTGCTGCTGATGCGACACTTCCACACGAAGAACTTCGCGTCTGCGCTTCGTTTTAACAGAGAGCGGATTGGGACCTCGTGCCTTTCCTTTGCGGTACAGCCTCCGTGTAGTTCCCTTTGAATTACTTGTAGCAATGACGGGGGCAGCGGCTTTCTGTTGGCCATCACCACCGTTGCATGAAATCGTTCCCACACCCATGTTGCCTGACTTCGTCGTGTCGCCGCGGTTGCACCTGTGGAGATTTGCTTCGTTTCTGCGAGTGGGGATGAGGTCCGGCGAGAGGTGCCGCATGAAGGCGGCATCTGCGGCCGATAACTCCTTGCCTCCCTCGCGCGGACCCACAACTGCCCTATTGCGAGATTTAGCACTTCCATTGGCGATTTCTCTACTGCTTTCGCCGCTCCTGTTCCAGTTTCCGCTCCTCCCTGAGCCATCACTACTGGTTGCATAGTCAAATGAATCGCCATTCCTCTCGATCCATAGAGCCGCGGGCGGTGCTGTGAAACGGATTAGGGCCGCCTCAGCCGGAAGCAGTCGCCTTACGTCGTGCGATTGCGTAGCAACAAAGAAGAAGTGTGAGTTTTTTCCTTCGCGGATGGAGTAGTGACTTATCTGCCCTGCTTTCATGTCAGCAATAAATTGCGCTATCGCCTTCGCTTCGTTCCGGGGCTGTGTCGCGTCCGTAGTTAAATCCGGGTTCTTGTACCTGACGCGTTCCAACCCCTTCAGCAGCACTTCAGCCACAGCGCTTACATCACCCTTCTCGCTGGCGCGCATCCCGCCGTTGCACTTGCCAGTTTGAGTAGCCGCGTTCTTTTCTCCGTGCCCCGGGCGCACTACACGCCGAAGGGTAGTTGCTGTTTCGGGCAGGTAATACAATGAAAGCGTCATTCCCTTTAGCTTAGGCTGTTCAGCGCCCTCAGCCACGGCGCCCTGCGGTGTGTGGGACGTTGCCGCATTAAACGTTTGGTACATAACCGACATCAGCGTCCTCTGCGGTGAGCTGCGGACAGCACCGGGGTCGCCGCAACCGCGCCCTAAATTATGGTTGCAAATGGCATTACTTATTGCCCGCAAGAAGGAAGCATCACAAAGGATGTTGTACTCATCCAGGCAGAGGCCATGCTCTGCGCTGATCAACCGCATTCGCCGCTTGTTGGCATGGGCGCGAAGAACCCTCCGCTTCATGTTTAATTCCCTACAGGCCTTGCATATGAAAAGAAAGACACAAAGGAAGGCACCAGTTGCCCACAAAAGTTTGTTCATCATTTGTTCCTCACTCCACAGGTCAGTGGTTGAAGCTGCGTTAGCTTTACAGCTCCCTGGCATAGTTTCGCCCAGCTAAGACACACTGTTCTAGGAGGGACAATACAAACACAATACAAAATAAGCAGCGTTTGCGTTTATGTGTGGAAGCCGAGAGAAAACAAATTGCACACGCGATGGATCAAAAACATTTGCTTCTTTTGCCTCAAATTTTGCAACCGCCAAAGCTTAAAATATATGAAATACAAAATATGTGGGCATCGTTCCACTCGTTCACTGACAACCACCATAAAAATTCTGCTGCAAACCATTACACGCACACGCAGCTCACCAGAATGATTTCCTCCTCATACGTGAACATACGAAAACAAAACAGGAGAAGCAAAGCACTTCAGAGACTGTTTCTGCAGCATGTTGCCCGATACCTCCTGACGGGCATCCCATACACTCACACTTCTCCTTAGACATCCCACTTTCATAGTTTCTCATCTCTTCATTATTGCCTTGCTTTTTTTTTTTTTTTCAGAACAACTCCGCGATAAAAACAACAACAACCAAACACAAGCGGTCGGCCAACAGTTTTTCACATCCCACGCCGCACACTCGCAGGCGTACATATAATTACATCGGCACCGGCCGTAAGGAACGCATTTGAGACACTGCCATGCACGGTTAACTGACTAGCAATGGGACAAAGATAAAGGGATATGCAATAAAAATACATATACGTTTCTAGAAGTGTAGAATGAGGACTAGAGGGAGAGAGCGGTAGCGGAGGCAGGACGACGCTGTTATTGTTTACAAGCTGTTGCGCAGGTTCCGGTAAAGCATCCACCTAGAATTGTTTCCTCAGTGCCTACCACAGTCTTAGTCTCGACCGCTTGTGCATATCTCCGGTGTCGTCATCGTCATAAGAGTCCATCCCTCCGGAGCTCGCGCTGGCCGCCGTATTGCTGTCGGGTGTTTCTTCATCCGAGTCGCCGAAGTCTGCTGCACGGTGAATGATCGCTTTGAAGAATGAGGCGAAAGTATTGATGCATCCGTTGTTCTCGGTGCTTTTGCATCTACGCCGCTTGCGTTCACCTTCAGTGAAGGCGTTCGCATGAAACAGCGCCGTCTGGCTGTCGGCGTCCTCGTCTTCGTCGTCGTAATAGCCACCCTCAGCGTTACCCTCCCCGCTTTCAGGCTTACCGTAAGTGACTTCATCGCCTTTGCCACCGTCGACATCAGTGGGGCTCGGGAGCATTGGTTCAGCGTCGAGATCAGCAGTCGCCCTTTCCACCCGCGGCACCGAGATAGCAATGGGATCTTCATCCTCGGTGCGATCATCACCAGCCCCCACCGGTGGTTCTGGTCCGTTGCTCATCGGCTCATTCCCACCATCGTCCGCACCAATGTCGATTGGTGGTGGTGATTGTGCCGAGCCACAACGTACTGCGCCTTCATTCACACTGCTCACCGTCACATCGCTACGGGTCTGATGATAGTGGCTACCGGCCCCGTTAGGAAGAGCCAACGTTCCCGCAACTCGCCTAGTTGTGTGCACCGGCGCCGGTGTAGTCGGAGTTTCCAGAGGATAAGTGGCGCGGTGGGTATTGATATCGGCCGTATGTGTGCTTGACGCCACGGATGACATAACACACTCTTCAACAGCTCCGGATCCTGCTGCCCTAAACGGGTGCCATTCTTTTGGCACATCACATTCGATAGGATTGGTTTGGGGATGTGTGACGGGTGCTGCGCAGTCCGACACCGCGAAGCCTGAGTGCAATGCTTCACTTAACTGCACGGCAGACCGTTGGACGTGACTAACTGTTTCCAGCCACCCCTTAACAGTGGCAAGCTCTGCATCAATCTGCCGGCGCCTTGTTTCGTGCTCCTCCACCATCGGGTCGTAGCTGTCCAACGTAGCAAGATGCTCTTCGAGCTTTCCGGCCTCTTCAACGCGGTTGGAGCCGAGACGGGCAATGCGACCCCTCATGGTGCTCAGGCGGAGAAGGGTATCTTCACACAACGCTTTCAGTGCAGCCAACGTGCGCTCGGCATCGTTGTGTTCCTTCAGTCCACGAAGAAGCTTAATACGATCGAAAGTTATGACTTCTTCCCACACTTGCCGCAGCTGCGCAATGCATGTATTAGCGGCAGCGTGCAGATCATCCAGGAGGGACAAGCCTCGCGTTTCTTGCGGGGCGTAGTCCAACAGGTGGCTGGAACAACGTAGACTGTTGTTGGAAGGTGAAGATTTTTCAAGTTCTTCGAGAGCTTCACAGATCCGATGCTGGTCGTCGCGTAGTTTCTTAAGATTCTGGGCAAACAGTCTCACCCGTGCCAACGTTTCCTTGCACTCGGCCAAATCCATTTCCACGCGCCCGCGCCCCCGCTGGGATGCAATCAAACTTGAAGTGCAGTTCAACGTCAAATGCTGTTGTTGCTGTAAAGACGTGAACGCGGGACTCTCCGTCAGAGAAAACGTTGCAGTGCGAAACGCAGCGGCAGCTGATTCAACGCCTCTGTGCAATTCATCCAATTGTCGTAATAGACTTTCCCCTTCTTCCATATGTTGCTTTACTGCTAGTCGCGCGCTCACATAGTGCCCCAAAACAGTGATCAAATGCGCAACAGACTCCTTCTCTTCGTTGCGTACTGAACAATCAGCCATGTACCTTTGCAGCCCTGCAATGCAACCTTGCAGGGCGGGGCTTAAGCCCTGAATGACAGCCGGTGTTGCTGCCGTTGTCAGGGAGAGGGGTTCGGTGGTCCTCGTGTTTCTAGCGGATGTTGCAGTGATGGTCGACTTGCAGTGACCACCGAACTGGTCGAAGAGGTCAGCGGCCGGCGTGACCACACCAGTGGTGCCGGTGGCGCGGCTTTGCTGGGTGAGGCCCGGGAACACCACGTGACCTTCATCGGCGCGACCAAGCGGGGGGAATATGTCATTGATGGAGGCGGTTTTGCCGCCGTTCTCGCCCGCGCGGCAGTTCGACGCTGAGGCAACGGGCTGCACCGAAAGCAAAGACTCCATTTCGAAGCCTGTTGTGCGCGTGAGTGAGCAGGTCTTTCTCTTTCTGATGGGGTAGAGAAGAATTCCCGTTGTAACACCGTGTGCCTGAGGCACACGTGTCGGCGGGAAAAGAAGAAAACATATACAAATGACGGGTGCATTCGCCGTGCAGCAAGGCCATTCAAATCACACTGAATAGCACGCACCTGACGTATTCAGAGATGGACACAGGTATGGCGAAAGAAAAACTCATATGGTGAGGGTGTGTGTGTGGGGCACAGTCCTTCCGCAAAAAGTGATGGAGGGATCCCAAATCCAACACGAGAAATACCCCCACAGTTGACCTCAAACAAGCACACGCCTATCAGCTCAGTAAGGACCAGCAGCATATATTATCCATTTACACAAGTTTGAATAGGCTGGTCAAAAACAAAGAAGAAAAATTCCCAGCGTAGCATGGCACGTCTTGTCACTGCCACGGAACTTAACGTTCTCGTTTGGTGCCGTGATGTAAATGCGTAGATCACTCAAAGGGAAAAAGAAGAGAAAATTGAGGAATAGTGCGATTCAAGTGAGAGAAGTCAGCTCGCTGCAATGTTGAGAAGCGATTGTATAGACAGGGCTACGGAAAGTAGCACAGGGGTGGGCACTGGTAAAATGTACAACAAACAAAACGAGTGAAAAAAAGAAAACCACACACCGTCCGATGTACCGATAACCCGCGCCTCCAGGCATACCGGCACACGCCTCATTGACGTGATATGCCAAAACAAGCCACTTCGAAAGGAAGAAAATGAGAGGCGGCTGCGGCGATGAGTGCAAGTGGTGAGGTGAAAATATACAGGAGAGAGAAGAAAAAAAAAAAAGGAGGCAAAACAAAGAGGTAGGAAAGGAGAGGATGATTTTTAAACGTTGGAACATGAGATCTACACGCATAGACTCGGCAGCCAGGCGGGTCATTGTACAAGCACAAAAGGAATGGACCTCGTCCGATGCGAGGGATCGTAAAGTGAAAGCGGTAATATCGGTACAACAACAACATCAACAGAGATAAAGTCCAGTGCAAAGTTAATCAGCAACGTTCCTTCATATTTTTTGTTAATATTTTATTGCTCATGCAGTGTTGGAGAAATACACGAACATATATCCAAAGGAAGCAAAAGGAGGAACAGGTGCTTCTATTTTTTTCTTTCTTTACGCGTCAAGTGTTTCTTGCTTTGGCCACGAGCACTAACATGACCATACAAGCCGAACTGGAAGTCCGCTCACGCGCTAAATCACGCCTTTCATTTCAAACCCGCTTGTGCGAGGCTCAAAGCCTGATCGAAATGATAAAATTACAACAGAAGATGGACAAGAGGTGACAAACAAAGAGGGGGGTGGAAAATAAAATCATTTCACGAAAACAGCGGAGAATAAAAAAAAAAGGGAGAGAAATAAAGGTGGTGGTGGTAGTGGTGGAGGGAATAGGGCACACGACTGCCAGATCCTGCTACACTGCATGCACTCCTCTCCCTACGAATAAATGAAGGAGGAGAAACACCACCGCGTTTCAGGAGCCAAACACTGCCCTCGGCACAACTGCGTACCTACGGGTAGGTCTACAACTGGACATATTACTCAAAAGAATATATCAGGTATATATATATATATATATATGCGTGCATATACAAAAGGAAATGTGTAGAGAAATGATATAAATGTTTGTTATATAGTGCTTTGTAGAACGTAATACATAGCATCCAGCAAGCGTATGTATACATGTGTGTTACTTGCATCTCTTTCTTCTTGTGTGTTTGTACATGGGCAGGGTACTGCTCTGCAGACATTCATTACCGTGTTTAATAGGTGATTTACCGGTGCGCATACTTTAATGTGCATGTGTCCCACACACGCTAGGCGCCAATGACTTCTCCCTGTCATATTCATTATTTTTGCATTTCCTTTTCACGCTGATTCACTTCTCATTCATTTTGCGCGTTACAAGCGAAACAATCTAAAACCGAAAGAGTTACAAGCTTTTTTGCCCACGTGACGGGCTGACTGAATGTAACCGGGTGCCTGGGCTGCAAAAGAAATACAAAATTTGCCACCAACGGAAAACGAGCAAAAATGAGTTTGGCCGCTTTTCCCACGCCTCGTCCCCCGAGGCATGCGCGGCGCCTACCCGTGTTTTGGTACCACCACCTCATGCACCACTGCCCCCCCACACCCACCCCTGGACGGAGTCTTCTCAACAGGTCACGTCGAGCCGTTGCTGTGGAGGAACCTCAACAAAACAAACAATTACTTGGGCGTGTGGCAAAACACGCCGACCAACTGTCCTCCTCTTTTTTTTTCTTTGCATACCGACCACCCTGGCACTTGTCCTTTTCTTTTCTCTTTTCTTTTATGCCCAACCCACGCATGTTACCACAACCACCACGCGGCAGCAGCGGTGCGGAAAGGGATGGGCAAAAGAAGAACAAGCACGATTTTTTTTTTTTCTAGTTTGGTTCGTGCATAAGCTTCTCGTCTTATTCTTCACACAACTACAAACACAAATACCTTACTTACTTACCCAATCAATACGATGCAAACAATTTTATTCACCTGCGTCCCCTCCGTTCCATATTGAAATTCGTTACTTATCTGTGCCACGCTTTTAGATACAATGCGTGCGAATAAATGTACAAAAGTAAACACACAAATACAAACGTCTCGCTCAATGCTTTCCAATGCAGCAAGGAGGACACAACAACCTACCATTGTGCGAAAGGTATAAAAAATGTAACAAGGCACGGTTGAGGCATGGAGGAGTGGGGAGGTCCCCCCCGCCGCTTCCTTCCTTTGCCGTGGCGGGAGCGCGCATGTCGTTGAAAGGAAGGCAGTGAGAAGCGAATGGGGAGACATCAACGCTGATAAACAACGGAGGATATGTGTATGTGCGTGTTCAGTGGGGGATAATAATAATAATAATAATAATAAAAAATGGTACTAAAATCTTTTCGGTGCTTTTTTTTTTTTAAAAAAAAGAGGAAGTCCAGACGGTAACGAGCAGTGGTGATACATGGGAAAGAAGTAACGAACCAATACCGGGCGACAATCGGTTACTCCTCTTGCTTCGTCCCAGCGCCCCCGGGCACACATTTTTATCTTTTCTACTTCTCTTCCCTCCCCCCATGGCCTCTTTCAAGGGTCCATGTTCTTTTTTCTTCTTTTCCTTTTCCAAATGCCGCTTTCCGTCCTTTCCATATTTACGGATCTTGCGTGTTGTCTTAAGACTTCCTGGCTGGTGTGATTGGATAAGGCCTGCCGGGCTTCTACTGCTGCATCTCCTGTGTGCGGACTTCACATGTCTCCAATATTTTTATTACCTCCCCCTCTCCAGGACCGAAGGCAATCAGGAGAACTCACTCCGCTGGCACCCAACCCACGCCTCACTGTTATGGCCACCGCCATCAGATTTACATTCACCGCTGTTAAGAGAAACATATTTCACATTAAATGGTACTTTTCCTGCTTAATCATTTGCTTTTTCTGTTTTGTTTTGTTTTAAATATTATTTCTTCCTTTCCTTCCAAACCAGCTGATTCACATTAATGTTTAAATTTATGACTTGTCCAAATATTAAGAACAATTCATTACCTCCAACACTTACCGCTTCATAACCAACTAATGAAATGGAAGAAAGTGTAGGCTGCACTGTTTTTTTTTTTTCAGACTTCCCCGTCAGTTCTGAACGCTGCTCCCCCCTCCCCCTGCATATGTCTGGGCGACTTCACTCAATGCAGTAGTTCTGCCGCAGTTCCTGCAGCACAGCCGCCATCGCGGCCCGTCGCATATCCATAAAGCCGGGTATTTTGCGGTGCTCGGCGTACTGCCGCTCAGCGACGCTGCGTGGTGCAGGCGGCTCCATCACGCAGGTGAGGGGTACTCGACTAGCGGGCGTGGAGAACAGAAGCACCGGCATGACTGCACTTTTTGACTTTTTCTTGAAAGGATTTCTTTTTTCCCCACGTTTCCCCGTGTGCGGATGTCTGAGCTGCTCGCTGGTTGACAGGTGATATGCGCTGATGGTCGCGTGTGCGTCTATGTGTGAGTATGGTTGGGGGAAAAAAGGGGAATAGCGACTTGAATAAATAAACATTACACATATTATGTGCACGCAACGCATTACCAAATGATAATAACAATGATAAATAAAGCAATAATTAGTGGTTAGTGAAATTCCCCCACCGCAGTGCGGGGCCTGCAACAAGGAAGCACACGGTGCTGAACTCAGCGACCTCGCCAACGAGACGGTACGACTTATAGAGCGCTCTATTGACGCAGTTGACACGTTCATATAAGGCAGTGGAGCACCGACCTCATACACCACTCGGGGTGCTCCCCGTGCCCTTGTGGTAAATGCTAATCGCATGCACACACAACAGACTGCCTGTTGGTGTGTTTCTGAGGTGTATGTGTGTGTAGGGTGGGGCAGCATTTATTTATTTGGATGGCTGGTTCTTTTTTCCATGTGCGGCTATGTGTTTGAAGCACTGCACGCGAAATAAAGGACCCAACTCACCCAACTGAATGGGTAAGTGCGTAACGAACAACAACAGCAACAACAACAAGAACACATCATCTGCCGTACTCACGCACATGTCCCCACGCCACAACGTTCAATGGGCTCCAACTGCTTACGGCAATGCCTCCTTCCATCGTTTGTGTCACGAACCCACATCAACGATCGCGGCCATTTGTGGCTGGAATGGACTATGCTAAGCTGTGGGGTCATTGAAAAGGCGGCAAAGAGCAAAGTGCGAGCAAAGAGGTGAGTGATGGATTTGAGCGCTCTGAAAAGCCCAGAGGATTAGGGTGTGGTGACACTTTGCTGTTTCAAATTGCATGCGTGTGCATATCATAACGACTTTGTTTTCTTTCTTTCTTTTATTTTTATTTTTTTAAAAAAGGAGGAAAGGAGGAATTGCCCTCACTTTCCCGTGGAAACCAACCGGCATAGTGCGTGGTGGTGGGTGACGCGCCTCTTTTCCCTTACGATATCTCCTACCTTTTACCACTCCAGCCGCCAGTTGGAGTTAAAGCCCCGTGGTGCTACGGCGCGGCAAGGGAGAATGAAGCAAATGGAGAGAAAACTCGTGTGCCTTCAATGCGCTCAACTACAAGAAAACAAAGTAAAAGAGATCAGACACACTAAAGGATATATATATGTATATATGTGTGTGGTATATATAAATATGTATATTTTTTTCTTTTTTTCTTTAAAAGCTCTAAACTGCTGTGATCTTAACCATTTGCACTCATCATAATGGCCACAGCCACAGATATACGATGCCTCCGGGCAATATATAACGGAGGCGACGCTGCATGGAAGCGAGCAGAGTGCGTGAAGAAGTTAATTTCTGAGCTTCGGTGCCGAAGAAAAAAAGGATCTCACCGGTAAAAGTAGTAATGAGGGGCGGATGGGTCGTACATGTGGAAAAGGGCAAGAAGAAATACAAAAGCTGGTCAACACAGGGACAGAGGAAGAAGGATGAATGGAAGGTGTCAATAATGGCAAGGAAAAATAAAGATCCAAACAATCATGCAGTTTTTTTCTTCTTGAGCCACTGAGTGGTGGCGCCGTGTTGTTTGACGGATAAAAAGGTTTTCAGTTCCGTTTGCCATGCCCAGCCACAGGACCCATTCAACGATATGAAAAAAAAAAACCTGAAGGAAAACTGCAATAACGGAGCAAAAACGAAAGAAAAGTTCAGGGCCATGAAAAAAGGAGAACATGACAGTTGGAAAAAGCGTACAGGACGAGGAGTAACGGTGGGGTGAAAAAGAGGGATGGTGGAAAATATAGTGGGAACATTGTGCTCAAATGTAGTCAAAGCAACCTATTCTTTGCGTCACCCCTCTCGCATCTTTCTTTCCCTTCCTTTCACCACCATTTGTTACCTCGCCCCCGTGCCCTCCCATTGCAACCATGCAATCTAGCCCGCGGCAGCACATATTCATGCAAGCTAATCGAACTGAAAGGACATGTACGCCCCGAAGCAGAGTGCCGTGAAAAAAAAAAAAAAGTAGCAACACAATGAGCTGCAAGAACACCATGGAGGGTGATAGCATTTCTAAGAAAAAACATCATTTTCCCTTTCCTCTTTTCTTTGCTTTAACGTTTCTCCTGCTTACTTTTCTACCTGCCCTCTTTTGCTTCCCCATGCCCGTTCCCCTTCCATTTGAAGTGCGCAGGTCGGGGCCACCACAGTGAATCACCAATAAACTGCGTAGTCGGACCAGGCAGACGTGGAGAAACCAGAGCAGAAGCAACGTAGAATAAAAATGAACGAACGAATTTACCTCTGTGCGCATGTATTTGCTCTTGCTAGTGCACACTCTTGTAGTTTTCTCTTTTCAGCAGGCAATGAAGCATGATTGTCAGCCTCGGCATCACGCTGGTTCTAGCAGAGGGGAGGCACGGTAGAAATGGAACAAGGAACAGCACTCCTCTTCCAAAAAAAAAAAAAAGCAAACAAAGGAAAGAAAAATCGGTTATTTGTGGTGTTATGGTGGAGGCTTTGATCAATGGGTGCGCTGCAGCGACGGGGAGGGGGAGGGGGGAACTGGGTGGCAAATGTAAGAGTGAGCGACAAACAGAGAAACCAAGGAGACTCGCCCTTTACGTTGTGTAAGGAATTAAAAGCGTACAAAAGGAAAACAGGGGAAAAGCAAATACTTCGTACTTGGAATAAAGAAAAACGAGGGAAAAAACATCGATGTGTATCACAAATGGGGTTTTAACAACACGCGGTTGCTTGACTGGCGCCTTGAGCCCCCCGCCCGCGTGGGGCTATTTTTTTTTTTCGCATGTTGATGTTTTTTTTTTTTCGAAAAATGTATGGAAGGAAGTGTAAAAATCAGATGCAATCGCTTACCACTCTTCCTCCCAACCTATCCATTTTTTTCTCGTTCATCGCCTTCAAGCCCGGATCGCTTTATTTTCATTTCATTCCGTCTTCCCCGGCTGTAAGCCGTCCTTCACACTTGTGCCACTAGCGGTGCGGTTGAAGAAAATATAGAAAAGCACTAATACATGCACACAAAGCTTATAAGATTGATGATATGAGAGCATCCCCAATAGAACTTAGAGCGCACGCTCTCTCTTTGATGTGCTTCCACGTGTGGGTTTCTCCCCCTCTACACACACCTGTAGCGGTAACAATGTACTGCTTGCTTTATATTTTCAACGGATATGAGAAACACACACATACGTAGAGTAAAAAAGTGACGCACAGTGGACAGCTGTGCCCTAACAAAGCATGCATCTCACATGCGTATAGTACGCCATTTACATATAGGTTAATCAATAACTAAGCACACCTATAAGAGAAGAGTATACGAGCACATATTTACATATATACCTGGCGACGTATATACCACCATCCGCGTTCACACACCCATCACCCTCTGCTCACGCTAAAATGTTGCTTGAGGAAAGTAAAATGGACACTGCCAATGGTGGGTAATACAAAGCCTATAATAGTGGACTCGCGCACAGCTCTCGCCGCGAAAAAGTCCCCTACGATGGTTTTTGCTTACCGGGTACACCTCTAGTTTTCCTTTCACATCTGGGCCACTGGCCGTTATCACTGCGTGCTTCCACTTTCGTTTATGCATTTCTCTTTTCACTCTCAACAGACATTAGCAGCGACAAGGCGGACTGTCATGATCGACAAAGCTGAAAAAAAAGGCGGTAGGATGGGAATGTGATCCTCTCCTCTCCTTTCCGCGCCCGTGAGTCATAACTGATTTCACGTGTACAAAAGGAAATCAAAATAAGGCAAACCAGGTGAATGTATATATATATATATATATATTTATGTATATGGAATACGAGCGCTGCATGGCTGGTACAAACTGTTTTAACAAGATAAAATAAACAACAATAAAAGGATGCAAATGAATAAACAAAACGGGCAAACGAAATGACGCAGTATGAAAAAGTAAGTGAACTTGGAAAAGCACCGGGTACAGTTCAGAGTGCCCCGCTCACGACCCAACGTAGGTGTTTTATAAATGAAGAGAAAAAGGCGGAATATGAGGCCATTGAAAAAAAAGAAAATATATGTAGAGTAGTGGGAGGGGACAGATCGAAGGGGGGAGAATGGGTTGAGCTGACGTGACGGCCAAGATTTAGGCGTCTGGTGTCGAAAATTCTTTCAAACTGAGCAGACTAGAGAGACAGTTGGGACATTTTCTGTTACTGGAAGATGTTGATACTCAAAAGTGAAGACGAGAGAAAACCGCCGGCCCTTTGCCACTCCCTCCAGCCAAAGGGATGTGTCCCTCCATACAATTATATTTCATCGTACCATAACTATTGCTACATATATACGTGTATATGTATATACACGCATCGACGTATATAAACAGCGGATACGTATGCAGATTCATAGGTGTATGTATATACCTGTATATGTACGATTCAATAAGTATATTGTGGTCACGCCGGCAGCCCCGAGTGAGCACTGCGCGAGTTATCACATAACGGTGGCTAGCTGTTGGGAACAACCTTGTAAGTTTAAAAGGTGCAACTATGTAACTTTTCTTATGAGCTCCACTAAATACCATGGACTAGATCCATTTCTGTCTTAGTCTAATTGTTAAATAAGATTCACACACTCATTTTATTGCTCACTATCATATCCCAGATAACAGGGACCATGTATTGGAGGGATGTTGTTACGAGCCCGCTACACTTCCTCTGAAAAGAACAAGCGTAGTCACTCCTCCATCGCTTTCATCCTGTCGACGAGTGGTGCACGATGTATGTAGCTATTTATCAAACACGCGCGAGTAGAGGCGAAATCTGCAAACCGCACATAAAGCATACCATAGGTAGAAGAAAATTAGGCACAAAACGCCACAATAACCAAGCCATCCATATATAGAAGGAACCCATATAAAAGGTGACGTCCAGAACGGGCGGCGCCAGTTTCACCCTCAAATTTCTCCCATTCTCGTGCTGACGATTTTCTGAGTCAATATATCGAGTATGTTGTGACTACTAAACAATTGCATGAACAGAGCGAAAGTGACGTGGAATATATGGCGTACCACACTCCCCTGCCCAATATTTCCCCGCTACGCTCACTCCAGGTATGCACCGTATCGTTGTACGATAAGCGACAGCGCGTTCTCATGGGCATCACGCAGCATGCCATTGTACATTTCAGGATCAAACTGCCGCCGGAGCCCGGTTCTTGGTCTTGTGTCATGCACTGGAAGGGGCTCGAGATAGGTGAAGGTAGGTGGGTAGAAAACAGAACCAGTATCAGGATTTCCTTCACCGGCAGGTATAACGTAGAATGGTTGTGTTAAAGTATCTCTCTCACGTCCTCTCTCCGTGCACAGTGACATCGTCTCGGAACCAAGCGTTTGCTCCTGTACGTTTTCACAGTATATGCTCAGCGCATCCCTCTGGGTGCTACAGTAGCACTCTTCGTTCGACGCAGCTCCTTTTTTCCTTGATGTAGTGGCTCCAACACTGTTTTCACGTACATTTTGGCTTGCAGGAGAAACTGAGCGCGATGGTGCTACCTGTTCAGTTAGATCTGATGAAGATACTTCAGCCGCCCACATCAGGTTTCTTTCCATGCACAGTGCTTCACAGGGAAGGACAATAGATGACGGGATATGTCTCTTTGCCTCAAATTCCTCGCCTTCTGGCCCATCGCTGCACGACGAAATGCCATTATCCGTTATTCTGTCTGAGACAACCTGAGATGACCCTGGCCACCGGATCAACATATCACTTGCTCCATGTTCACTTTCCTGAAAGTTTGACATTCGATGATGCTGTCGCTGTTCTACAATACTTTCAGCCAAACTTGAGCTAGAGGTTCTTATCTTGTGAAGCTTATTGCACTGTAAAGGCACGGGTAATGTAATTGAAACTCTCGGATTGGACGTGCCGTTGGTCCTTCAGCTATTATGGTCCAAATGGGCAGAAATAACTCTTCAGTGTGCAAATTTTCTCACTGGTTTTGTACCTACACCTTGGGTGTGCACTGTTATAACTTTTATTTTTATACCTGGTAAAATGTTCAGAGACGATCCTTAATAGCACTATTTCTGTATGTTCATCATTATCAGCAAAAATGGACAAGAAGGAACGCATTGATACCCAGGCCTCTGGGTATAGATGCACATTTACCTATTCATAACCAGCCCCTAAAATATTTTTCTATTTTTCTCAGATTGGTTGGCCCTGGAACAAAATAAGTGTATGATGACAAAACCAAGGAGGTAAGGTATAGCACCCCCCCAAAAGGCTGAGTAATTATTAGCACTTGCGTTATCCCACTCACACCAAATACTTATGGTTGTTTGTAGGCAAGAGAAAGGAGATAAAATACTCTTCACAAACTAGGGTTTCGCAGACAGGCAAGTTAAAACAACACAAACTCCTAACAGAAGTATTTTTTCTTTTTCTTCAAAATAATAGACGTAACACCAACCGGTCAGTCACTTTTACACAAAAGAAGTCAAACAATTCTATAACCAAACCCTACCTCTTTCACACGCAGATAAAACTTTCCATAACCTACCCCCACAAGAAGAGTTAGTGAGATGTAACCTGATAGCTGCACACCCAAGAGCACATACACAACACTGGAAACTCAGCCTGGCTTAAGTAGAAGACCATATTACCAGAAGGAAATGCATGTTACTAACTGTTTATCACAGTAAGGAGGACGGAGCAGGATAAATCTACATTCATTAGTACCATGTAAACAATGTTTCATTCCATTTATAACGGTTGATTGATTGATGTTTAAGAAATGGAAAAACAACGTCGCTTCCCTCGGTTATTTATAGTTGTAGCGACTTTCTCGAGGCGCCGAACAATTTTATTGAGCACCTGAGTGAGCGTATCTATGGATTCTACTGGCAGCTTGGTGTTGCAGGCCGTAGGATGGCGGTCGTTCCTTGCGCTATCAAAGTCTAAGAGGTCACGCGTTATGACAGCTGTGTCATGATCATGCGCCGGTGGGAGAGACGAACTTGTTCTTTCTGCTGCCCTTATTTGCTGCTTCATTTGATCAATATTTTTCTTCTTCATCTGGAACCATTCTTCACTTCCTTTGAGAATCGCCTCTTCATATTCAAGGTTCTTAATCTGACTATCGAGAACGTGATGAACTTTGGTGAGTAGCTGACCCTTTTGTGAGGACGCCTTTATCCCTTCCTTTTTAGCTAGCATCACATCGCGTTTCCAGCGATTCCGTGCGGCTTTCAGCTGTGCACGTCGCTTATCTAGCTTTGCTCGCTGTTTATCCATAATTTTTTTCACCTCTACAAGCCGCTCCATCTCATTTCCTAGTAGGCTCTTTTGTTCCTGCATGGGGATGGGGAAGCCAAAAAGCTGCTGATCTAACATTATGGGGCTCCCGGGGATAGCTGAAGGTGTGGGAACCTTATCTGATATCATAGATTCCTTCACAGGTGTAATATCCTTATGGTTGAAGCAGGGATACGACGACATATTGACAAACACACTGCGGAACGCGTCAATCAGGGCGTCAGTAAGGTCCTCTTTCCGAATAACCTCAATGGAGGTTGTATTTGAGAGACCATCCCGTCTGCCCCCATCGTCCTTAGGGCTTTCTACTGATGCCTGTTGCACTAGAGCTGGTTCACTTTCCACCCCAACTAATTCTCCCTCAACGACCTGCTGTGGTTCTCGAGTATTACTCTCAGAGATAATTTTTGATACTTCCTCCGCGGGTTCCTTCCTACCACCCCCTAACAACTCCATTAACCTGCTCCTGTCTTCCTTCAGGAGCTCAATAACAGTTCCAATCATTTCCTTGAGGGGCTGCGTGTCACTGTTATCACCACAGGGAGTATTGTTTGCTCTCTCAACTTCGTCGTTACCCCCGTTAGACTCATAAAAATGCTCCCGCTCATACTGGGTGCTGCACGTTTTCGTGGATATTTTTCGGGGTGGAGTTGGCGCGACTGCGCCTCCACAAATTGGTGGTGAATCACCCTCTTGCGTTTTAACATTTTCAAGCGTCTGCTGGCACTCTTTTTCCATTAATGAAATTTTCTCTGCAAATCTGAGCTTGATATTTTCAACTTCCAACGCAAAGCAGTCGTTCATACTGTTTACAGATTTTCTGTATATTTCTGATGCACGGTCAAGCAGTTTAGATAGCGTTGGCTCAATCAGCTTTGAGTGTTTTTCATTGGTATCACATACTACTTCAACAAACGAGTTATACGCGCTCTCATAAGCGCTGATAAATTCCAAAGTATGATTATCTAAACTCTGCTTAATTTGGGTCATTACTGTCAACAATTGACTATCAGCATTCTTCACCTCCTCGATCTCTTTGGTTTTATCATCAATCAAAGCATCTATTTCCGCTTGCCAGCGCTGCCTTGCCTTAGAAAGCTCTTCATTATGTTCCTCTTCTAAAAGTTGATGCTTTTTCTTTTCATTTTCAAGACGAGTAGTGAAGTCGCTAAGCATTTGGTTCATATTGTTAGTGTACTCCTTCTCCAGAATTTCCTTCTCTTCCTGGAATTTCTTTTCAAGATCGCCTTTCAACGATTTTACTCGAATTTTGTATTGCTCCTCCTCCTCCTCCGATACTTTTCCTGAAGGCTGAAGAGGTTCTCTTAAGTTGCCCCCCGATGGTCCTCTTACGTCAGACAAGGGTGCGGAGGTACTGATTGAGGGCTTTGGCTTCCCACTGTTGGGTTTAACTGCTAATACCCCTTTCCCAACAACAGGAAGTGGCGCAACAGATTCTGGCGGCGAGGTAAGCGGTGGAATTTTAGCCCCTGCAAGCCCAGCCGCGGACAGAACACCCTTCAACTTTTGTGCCGTACGGCTTCTTTCGACCGACTCTGAACCGGAATTACTTCCACTTTTGTAGTCAATACGAAGCTCTTCAGGGAGTTCCCTTTTCTGCTTCAGGGTTTTAAGGGCATGTAGCTTTGACTTGCTTCCGGATGTTGTAATCCGCTCCTCTTGATTTGTGCTCCGCTCACAGAGTGGTTTACTTGCCGTGTCTGGTTGGACCGCTGGCTTTTTTGCACCATTCGCAATGCTTTGGGGGCTTGGATTTTCCTTTTCGTTCTTCAGAAGCTCTTTGAAGTGATTATCTAGGGGATGGTCCCAGATACTTTCACCTGTTTTAAAATTAAAGTAATAAAGTTCTCCCTTTTCGCTGCGACATGCTTTCCAGTGCTCCGGTAAGGGTGCTCTTAAACCTTCCCTTGCAATCCAGAGGAAGGGCTTGTCTTCGGGGAGGTTCATACCGAGCCATCGACCATATTCCAGGAGTTCTGACTCCGACGGCTCGTAATTTTCATTTGGAATAACATCCAGCACAACCGACATTGGGTTTTGCTGTGCCACTTTCACAATGAGTAAGCACTATCACCTTCAAAGGCTTAAAGCAAAGAGTTAAAGAGACCATGCCAATAATATCACTAACGTTACTATGTTGACTGACACTATTATTTGTTTCTGTAAGAACAGGCGGTACACTACATCAACTTTGGATGTATAATTCACATATTTCACACACTTACACGAACGACATACACATCACAATAAAAGGCACACATTTTGGAGATTGTATGTACCTTACCACAAAACATGTTGATAATTTCGCACAATACTGTGCATATACCGTTAATCAACTTTTGAGAATAAATTCAACTCCCATTGCTTAACAGTAAAGAAATATAACAGCTATCAGGATTGTCAATTTAATTATTTGCAAAGGCAAAGCACATTCCTTTACAGTACAACAATACCCGTAAACAAAAATACAGTAACTGAATAAAACTATATATTTCCTCGGTAGGCACAAAGCAATGTATAGGTAAGAGAAGTCAACTACGACCAAAAAGAGATGACACAATATCAAAATGATGGCAAAATGGGCGTGCATGATGAACTTGAAAAGAATGCACTATTTTCTTCAGGTAACCATATTATAGATTCTGGTTTCCTACACGGGCAGCATTACAAAAATGAGGACGTACCAATTTTTCAATATGCCAATTAAACGTCCTTAGAACAGGTAGTATATACACACGTATCACTGCGTATTTCAAATGATACTTAAAACGAATTCAGGATGTCATTTTTTTTTTTTCGGCCTAGATATTAAATAAGGAGCAGCGCGTAACTTCCCCATCGGCTAATGGGGTGTTGAGACTGGTTAGTGAACACAGTAATTAAGCAACCGATGCTAGCAAAAAATGATTTAATATTATCTACAATATAAGATGTTTAATATAATACAAACGTAGTATTGGCTGAAAATGTCAAGTACTCCTATAACCGCAAAGAAAGTCACATCGACGTGTGTACAACTATACCCAAATAAGCGACATATATAATAGAAACAAAGACACATCATGGTAAGATACACCACATTGAATCAAATCGTATTTGTCTAACAAATGAATAACCTCTATTTGCACATGTAATTTAAAGTTTCTAGTACCAACATTAAGTCATAGTACAAGAACTACGAAATTTGATATGGCCCAGGTATTCCGTGACGACTGATTGCCGACAAGCTTCACGATGTTTTCTCCAGTGCCTAGCGCTGCGCCCACTTAGCATCAAGAACAATGTCACACGAGCACCGCATGCAAGTACCCCTAGGCTTGCGTAATGTGGGTCAGCGCCATAGTTTTTTTCCATAACTGTGGGTGGCTTGACGCGAGACCACTCTGTAAAGGAATGATGCCACAGATAGAATTACTCTATACGCTCAAGCGCAGTCCGCCCAGACCCATATTTGTACATATACATAATCCGACTTACCGGGCGGTATCTGTCCGTGATACCCTTTTGTAATCAATCGCATCCTCGAACGGAGCACATATCCCCCAAGCGCCCCTCCTGGTGACGCGACTCTCTTTGCTGCATTGATGAACCGTAAGCTACAAACGGGGTTGGATTTCCCGAGTCCATTGTCGGGGTGGCGGGCCCGGCAGAGTATGCACAAGCGGTCTCCCGGCGTCCCGGCGAGGCGCTTCTCCAAGCAACTGGCTCAACTCCGGGATCACCACACTTTATCCCTACTGAGCAGATCACTCATTCAACAGACGTGGTTCGGGGATTCGTGTGCGAGGTCCCCTGTTAGGCCCTCGCACCCAGTGGCGCTGAGAAGTGCTACCAACAAATTTGCCTAAGTCTTGCAGTGCCACTAACAAGGGCTACTCTGTTCGTCCTGGGCCCCCAACTCTGCAGACAGGGTTGCTTTTGGTTCATTCAACGATTTACTAAGTTTGGGCCTCCGTTGCCGTGACGGGGAGATTATCAACCATCCAACGGTGAAATATTTATCCCTGGTTTGACAGGAGGGTCAGTACGCTGGCATCGACGACTGGGTATATCGCCCACTGGGGGATATCGCCTGCAGGCTATTGGCTGACTTGGAATTGGGTGAAGAGTCTGACCTCCACCCTGAATTTACTGTCGAGAACACTTTCACCCGTTTGTTATCATTTTTGGACATCATAATGGCAGCCGAGGCGTTTCCAACAGTGCGACCTTTAGGTTGCATGTTCGGTGTTTGCATGGGCTGCCTCGCGCTCTAGGGTGCAAGCTTTAATTGGTTTGTGGAGTGAGACAATGATGCTCGCCCACGGTACCACTGCTCTTGGGTGGCAGTTGCCGCACTGTCGCTCCGGGGTTTACTACCGGTAGTGTCACGTGCACAGAGGGAATCCAAATTTATCATCGGCTCATGACACGTCAAACGCTGTCAAGGCTGTTCAGGGTAGCAAAGGTCTTCCTCCCTCAATGAGGGGTCATTCTGTTCCGCCTGCGGATAGCCGCCCGCTTTTCGCATCGCGTTTTAACCTCCGAGTTCACCGGCATTGCGTGCGTTACTGGGATACGGTGCTTCCGTGCTGCTCATGAGGGGTGGACAGGGTGACGGGCTCTGATCCCCTTGACCGAGTGGCGGTAACCGAGCGATGAGAAACCGAGCTTGAAGTTCTTCACGGCGGGCGCCTTATGGTATTGTTTATTACAGATAAGGAGAGGAAGCAAAATAAGATGGTCTACGGCGGGTGATGATAAGTGAGAGCTAGGCGCTGGTAGGGAGGTGTGGGGCCTGTAGTGGGAGATCGGCTTGCTGTCGGTTTGTTACGCCTGACACTTGACCAACTATGTATTGCTGTAGTTCTTTGGCTAATGAGATGTTCAGTGAGCAGGGGTTTTGACACCGGGGTGGTGACTTGTGTAGCCGCATGGTCAGTGCCAGAGTGGATATAAGTTCTTCCTTTTCACAGGTACGCCAGGCACCACACATCCCGTGAAAATCATTCTAAAGAAAAAACTACTTTTGTGTACTGACCGTGTAACTGATTTTTTTTCTGAAGCTTCTTATAATCGGAAAAGAGAACTTGCTATTTTCCCTTTACTTTTTGCGTACAAGGCAAATTCAATATGTTCGAGGATACCTCTCGCTTCTTTGCCCGCTCAAATTATCACAAACCGGATGTTCTTAACCGCATCGCAAATGATATAACGTTACTTTGCAGCATGTTTCGGTTTTCCTGCCGTGTCACACAGTGGGGATGTACACAACAACTAAAGTTGTGTATTTATGGAGGATTGCCAATATCAGTGAGTGGCAATACAGAGAGATGTCCGAGAGATAAAAATGACTTGATTAAAAAGCAAATAGTTTTGCCCATTCAGATTTGGTTGACACAGCTATTTCCCGTTGATCCACCGCTTTTGTATACTTTTAGTAGCGAGCCGAGCTGCAGAGTGCTGAGTAACCATAAATATGTGGACGTAACTGGTCGATGTCACACACCTGAACTTGCTGAATGGAAACCAGCCACATCGACACTTTGGGCTGTCATAGGTGGGTTTAAGGAGTTGTTGGAGGAAGAAGACATATCTCCTTTCTGTATCGACAGGAATTTTTTCAACGTTTTATCGCTACAACAGAGCCCATCTACAGCCACACTTGAGGAAGCGGACGTGGAGGCTTCGGGGCAAGACTTGGGTGAATGTAGTCAGTGTGTTATTTGCTTCGGTTCAAGGGACATTGTTTTAGTTCCATGTGGTCATTATTGCTTGTGTGTTTCGTGCGCATCCAATCTATCACAATGCCCACTATGTCGGGAGGTTATCAAATTTCGACAGCGTGTGTTCAGTTAGTCCAAATAGAAAATATTCGCGTCAGAGATATGTATAGTTTACGGATACCTCTCTCTCACCTTCTCTTCTTGTACTACGAGGACCAAATATATATATATATATATATATATATATATATATATTGGGTTGTAGGATTATGCTATCCCTTGCTTCATCTGCTGATTCACAGAGTATTATTCATGATTTTTTCCCTTTTGGTGAGTGACCTTGGTTGATTTGTCTAGGCTCTAAAGTCGCAACTAGTAACATCAGCAATGATAGCATATAAGGCACACTTACCATTACAAGCTTGCATGCGGAAACGTCACGTCATTCTGGTTAAAACGCATTTCTCGTAGATTAGCATCGGTACAGAAAAGTAAAAGGAGGAGTATTATAAATGCGTCTGGAAGGAGTAGATATGTTTTGATGTGCGACCAATATAGGTGATACGTCAGAGAGACTCACGCAACGATGCAGCAATGCAATACAAACATGCAAATTTCAACAGGATTTAATTCATATATAGGAAGGAGATGACCTTTTTCGCTGCCTTTTCTTCTGCCTTCCATCCGTGGTATTTAGGCCTGCTATCAACGACCCGCTTCACTGAGCAGCGGATGGAACCAGTTACTGAGGGAAAAGCGTTTTGCATGTTAGGGGAACGGTTTTTCACACAAAAAGACTCATCATTATTTTCATTTAGGCGTTATCATTTCTTTGCAGCATTAGCACCACAGTCCAAAAAAGATATCTTTTTATTGAAAACCATGTCAACGTGGGCAAGCGACCCTTCAGAGGTCACAAGCAGTATTTACCAGTGAATCGGAGCGAGGGAGGATTTGCACACAACGGTTACCTAAAGTGGCCCCCTAGAGCGGAACTGGAATGTTTTGTTGATCATATTTAGTTTCAATGGCGCAGGCAACCGGCACTCAGGTACACCCTAGGAAAAATATCTTACCGTGGTGACCCCGATGGATTGTTAAATGGAAGCTATGCGACCATTTGGTAATCTCCGCTTGACCATTCGGCCTATTGTTGGTTGATGAAAGTGAAGCATAAACGTTCAATGGATACACCATCCCTATTTTTAAACTGTTGGATTTGCGACTCATTGCGATACTTCTATTCGTCATGTGAATGCTGTCACCCAGTTTTCTTCATATTCGGTGACGCCGCGTGTCTAACAAGTGCCGCTGAGTGGGCGGCTGCAATTCCTTTTAAAGTGGTGATATTTGTATTTCTTCATGAAAGGGACAGTTCATGTACGTATATATATATATATATATATATCCTTAGTACCGTCATTGGTGTGTTGTACACGGAGGAAAGGAACGCGACGAAGACCTTCAATGAAAAAAGCGATGTGTTACCAAAGTGCTATCAGCGGAATGGGCGTACGGGCTCCCTTGTCTACAATATGTGGCATCACTGTTAATTGAGATTTTATTTATTGTATTCAGAGTGTAGTTACCAAACATTGAAAATAAAATCCGGTGTAAAGAACATTCCCAAAGCCCGGCCATGAACTAATTCACTGAATGTTGTGGAAACCTTTTCCCGGACGTGGTTATACGATTGTCATGGATGACTACACAGGGGTAGTAGCGAGCAGACGCCGGAGCCCCACGTATAAGCATATCTTACCCATAGACATATGCAAAACCTATTTTTTATTTCAGTGTTTGAGGCGCTATATTTAAAGGATACTTATAGTGTAGTCTACTTGCATATAACTACGGTGTGTTATCTATGTATTGTTTGCTGTCTTTTAACCAATGTGACGTAGGATAACACACGTGGTATCAGCACTATTACTGCCTAGGTGTGATGGGGGATAGCACCACTACCACTTTACTCGATCCGAAACTTCCTCCAACAAGGGGGGAGTAGAGCTGTCGAGGATGACAGTTTGGAGTTATATTTCACTACCAACATGAATGTGGCACTTGTGGTAATTCTGGGGCTTGCATCTCTTGATATAGTTAATTGTAAAACTCTTTGTGACGGACATCACGTGGTGTCTCTGGCTTTTTTAAATTCTGTTGGTAATATGAGCTTCTTTGCGAAGAGGATAGCCACCTTTCTTTGTAATTGGCAGACTGACGCACCTTGGGATCTCGCTCACAAGCTGACAGTGCGTATGCCAATTAACAATGCATTTGTTCACCAACAAACCTTCTTAAGTCTTTTCTTTGCGTTTACATGTAAAAAAAGTATATGTTGGCCTTGAATAATAGTTCATTCCCCCACAATAATAGGAGGTTCTGCACTACTATTGCCATTAGCAGCTGGTTTGAATACTACCACGCTTCTGACGTTATACGCATTTCGTATCACGGAACGACTGCACTTTCTTGTGAGCTTACGCGTCCATTGCTGCATTTTCCTCCACTGTCCATTCGTGTGGTGTGTGCCTCCCCCTGCTTCCTCCCAATAAGCCATTAACCTAGCTCAAGAGAGACAAAGCGAGAAGGATGTTGCGCCTCGCCGGCTCCCGCGTGGTGTGTCTCTGCGCAGCTCCCCAAGTACGTGCATTGCACTTTCCCATAACTCCGCCGCCGGTTGAGATCGACTACCTGGACGAGGATCCTCTCGAGTTCGCTGTCCGCACGGAGGCGCGGAAGTGGCGGTTTGACGACATGGGTTATATGCGCGAGCTTGCATTTGTGCGTATCAACAACAACCCGACGGTGGGTGACTTCCGGCAGATGTCGACTGACGAGCGGCGCAATCTCTTCTGGGGTAGCGACCGGCAGGACTTCTTCCGACACCTGACGTTCACGCTCACTGGGTCGCCGGAGCATCTCTACCACCGCGGGTGGTAGGGGCTGACCTTACGGCGACGGTTTCGTCTGTGGCGTGTGGTTGGACGCAAGGTCGTTGTACCAATTAGCGCATGGGATGCCCCCTGCATCCACCTAGTGATAGCATAGGTAGTATTATTCATATATTTTAGTGTGACCCTCATGGGGCTGTGGTATGTGGAGAGGGTATTGAGAGTGTATCAAGAAGTGTTCGGGCAATCCATTAGCCTTATTCTTATGATGGGGTTGGTATCGTGAAGGTACTGCTTTTGTTTACCTGCTTTTTCTTTCCTTTTCCATCACCGATGCCATGGTACCCCGCATGCCATGCGTGTGTTTCTGGCGTCCCACCCGATGCCTTCACCGCTTCTATCACTTTCCTTCCTTCTTTCTTTCTCTGCTTCCAGGGTCTGTCCTGGTTTGGTGGCAGCCAAGTAAGGTGCATGGCAAGACGACCCTCGTGTGCGGCTATCCACTGGGTGTATCTACTGTGTTCTGATAAGCACGGCATGAGGAGGTGGCGCATTGGTAAAGACCAGTGTTCTGTTAGTGGCGTGTAGTGCATTGGCCCCGTGCGAGTTAAGCAGCTGTATTATCAACAACTGACGTTGCGTTTTTTTCTGTTATGTGTCGCTAGTTATTTTATTCACTGCAAGGCCAAGTGCTTGGCCAGCTGCTCTTCGGGGTGGCTCTGCATATTCCGAGTCCAATTGCTTGCTCTTTTTAGTTTCACTGTGGGGTGCTTAATTAGGACATATTACGAAAGGTATGAAAGAACTCTATTGGTTTCATGACATAGTAAGCTTATGTTTTATTTTTCTTCAGATGAATGTTTGCGCCGTTCAATCAGCTTTGGAGCTGAAAGTTGTACAGTTGGTACATCGTCACGGAGCTCGATCTCCCATCGTGTCTTACAATCAGAGCACTATATGTGGTAATGTACCATGTGGGCACCTGAATTCCGCAGGTCTATCAATGCTGATTAATGCCGGTAAATTTCTGAGGGCTCACTATACTGAGGGTCCATATGGCTCATTTTTCCCTTCCGAAAGCTACAACCTGAGTGTGTCGTATACGGAATCGACTGACGTTTTACGCACAATTCAAAGCGCAGAGGCTCTTCTAAGCGGACTTTTCCCGAACAAAACATTGTTCTTTCCGGCTGTTCACACAGCGTCCGACGAAGCAAGTGTTCTGTCTCGCGGCTTCTCTGCTCCCTACACCCGTGCCTTCTTAAAGCTGGATACTGAATGGTGGCGTAGGGTGTGTAACCCAAGAGCCGATACCATTCTGGGTTACAAAACCTTACTTTCCATTTCCAGGGAAGTTTTCAGCGAGGGCTTTTGTGCAAACCCACTCAAGATATGTGAGTGCGCACAAGGCTTGTATGACATTGGTGCGGCTATGAATGCTTCTGGACGGATCGTTGACTATCCTTTGCTACAGAAGTATTTGAAGCAGCTTCGCGAGGTTGAAGTGTTTGTTACTAGGATGTGGTTCAGATACAATGCCTCTGACAAAACTCATGTAAACATGGGGAGTCTAGGGCAAGATTTGGCGCAGCAAATCTTGTCTAATGCTAAGAGCTACATGAGTGGCTCATCGTCATTTAAGCTGTACCACTACAGCGGGCACGACACGACCATTGCACCACTTGCATCTACGCTCGGAGATTTTGCCCCAACAGCACTCTCACCTCCATTTGGTCAACTGTACGCGTTTGAACTTCTACACAATCCTGACACAGATGAGTATAGCATGCGGGTGAGACGTGGTGCGCCGGGCCAAGCGCCCGAAAGCAATTATTTGTTTAGCTGGGATAACTACAGACTTAAGTGTATGGAGAAGAGTAACAAGGTTTATTATGCAGCCGACAACACGTGCCCTTTCAGTGACTTCGAGAGGTTTGTTAACTCCACCAAGCCCAGGAGCCCTGCTGGGCTCTGTTACCTTAGCGGTAGGCACCGCAAACTTTTTGACTGCCCGGGTTCAATGAGAAAGCCATCCAACAAGGACTGCAAGATGTTACGGCGGGCATGCCCGGCCTCAGCATGCAACCTGGGATTCACGCTTAACATCGTTACATTGGAGTGCGTATGCAGTTCAAATGAGTGCTTGGGGACACATACTACAGCTTCGCTTATCGCAATTTCACTTGTGGCATGTTGTATTGGGGCTCTTATCGTTCTGTGTGGTATAAGGTTGTTTGAGTTGTGGAAGAGAAGGCGTTATCAGTCTGCTACGACATCCGACATGTAGTGTTTGCTTCTACCCTTCTTTCAATGGATTCTAACACTTTTCCCCTTCTTTATTAGCCACCTGAATGTAGCGCAGTTTTCCTCATTGTTGAAGAAATATTGCGAATAATAATAATAAAAGAAATAGCCGAGTTAACAACTGTTACACATTGTTTGATTCCCGTGGGTCCATTTTCTTCTTAGTTTTACCTTCTTTTTGTGCATCCCGATGCAAGCCTTGATGTTTGTGGGTTGGTTCGCTACTTACCTTTTCCCGTTCCGTAGGTGCGGGAGGAGTGGGGTCAATGCTTTGCCAACTTTCGTAGCGAATTGGGGGACGTGTGATGTTGGAGAAGGAAGGTGTAGTTATTTTTCTTTTTCTTTACCTGTGACCTCTCGCGTGACACTGTGTGGCATTTAAAGTTCTTTTATTTATTTTATCCCGCGTAGGTTCGCGTGATGAGTGGCAAGGAGTTATGTGCATACCGATATGGGGGAGGTGGAATGTTTTACTTCATGTCTCATCTTTGCCTCACGCTTTTATTTGGTTCCTTAAGCACAATGCTAACACAATAATTATGTCTTGAAAATAATGAAGTAACATGTTCTACCACGGCAAAGTATGTTAGTAGCCATAAATTGCAAATCCATGGAAAGTGCTGGCTAAAGAACAATACTGAAAATATGGTGAGCAGTTCTGGGATGTTGCAAACGCATTTCTTTTCCGTGACTCTCACCTCGGCGCCGGGGATTGCATACGCAGTACGTGGGAAATCCATAAATTCTGGCCAAAGGAGATCTCAGGATGTTCCTTGACAATGGACATGTTAATTTTGCTGCGTTGCAAGAGTCCGAACTAAGTTTCAACATCCGTACAAGTGTTTTTTCATTTGACGGTCATTTGAATAGCTCCACGCGGCACTCCAGCGACAGGTGGGTGGCGCTTGGGATGGGCAACCCCCGCTGAAACAGCAGGATGAGATACCGATGACCAAGCGCAGGAAAGTTCTCGCGCAAAGGTGTAAGATGTGTAAATGGGGAGGAATATCAACAGAGCAAAGCGTCAGGTGATCTCAGATAAGCGGGGGAGGGCTATCACTGAGCTGCTGCTGCTGGTTGCTACTGCTTCCCCGACATTGGGTATGGACCCCAATACCTGTTTGGTGCCTGCCCCCCCGGGGCTCCACCTCGCCTGCTACTGCCGTCTCCTTCAACTCCCGAAGCCCATTGACATTCACATGCTCATTAAGAAGTGCCGAAATGGAGAGCAAATGAATTTGTGTAAAGAGGAAAAATAGTTGAGCAGTGGGAAAGGAGTTGACAATGGAGGGATCAGAAGGCGAAGTAGGTGAAAAGTGCGAATGGACCATCGGTCAAAGCGTATTACGACCCTTCCAGTCATTTGATGAGAGCATGGCCAATATCAAAGACCTGCGCCACGATCGGCACACTGATGTGTGACTTTCGAAGACAATTACACTCTGCACGGACAAGGCAGACACAGTCGATGTGGGAATAGAGTGTGGCCTTGCTGAGGAAACTGTACAACTGAGTGGAAAGAAATATTAGAGATATTGAAGAAAATGCCCAACCTGCACTTGTGTTTTTTTTCCCCCAGTATGGCCTAAATCAGTGCAATATTCAGTAACTTTTCCATTTTCCATGGTTGCAGGAAGCCCGGCTCAGACATTAATGGGCGAGTTGCGGACGAAAGCGGCAGTTAACCAAATAAAACAAGTTAGACACATACGGGTGCAGGCGGTTCAGTCCTCTTTATAGTTAATACGAGGAGTGGTGAAACAGATGGAGTTGCCCTGCACTTTTAGTGCAAGACATGACCCCTCGTTGGGAAGGGATCGCGTTGCAGGAGAAGCTTCATATATTTTCATGGAAGGGAACCATCTACCGTTTACTGCGCTCTCATGCCATAAGCATTCAGCAATGACCCCCACAAGGCGCCGTCACGCATGGCTATCGCACGCAAGGACACCACGAAAAGCACCGCGAGGGCCACATCTGAAGTGGACATGACAAGTGCCCCCAGCACCTGCTGTCAAGTATTCCAATCTTACAAAATGACGGTGTGTCCTTTAAAAAGACCGCGCGCTGAGTTGCGTGACGGAGTAAGTGAACACGGGCGACTCCAACTTCCCCCAAAGCTGGATACTCGTACACCTGTGAAATTAACGTGGAGCAACGTTGGGCATCTGGGACCACTAAGTGTTATGTGCTGAGTGAATCACCGCAACTTGCGTCGCGTATGTGGACGAATTGGGCGAGTGAGCCGGTTCACCGTTGGAGGTCCCTCAGCGTAGGAAGGGGTCACCGGCAGGAACGCGTTATTTTTTTCCACAATGAACGAGGGTGTGTCTACCGCATTAAGGGGACTCCATAGGATAAGTAAGGGAAGGTACATCTATGACATGAAAATGGTGGTGCCTCATCCTTGCAGTGGATCAGTGGCTATCCCGGTTTCATATCAATGAACCAATCCAGCGAACTGTGGGAACCCTGTGCATGAGCATGCGAACCAGGAGATCACGGAAGCGGACGCCAACCGCATGAAGCGAGCGGGTGTGGCTGGAGTACGAAAGCATCACTTGGAACCACCATAAGATGGGCAGTCCCCGTCACACCTCTGATGGTAGTTAATGCAAGAGGGGTAATTTATCTCGTGGCTGAGGCCGAAGGAAGTGATCAGCGGAATTGCTGGACCACGGCCTCTCTGTGACATATCGGACTGCCGGTGTGTGGCGCAAAGTGGGGCGGTATCCACTTTGGATTTGAATGCGTTTCTCTCTCAAAAGGTTCCATAAGGAGAGCTGTGCACAAGCTTCCCGTGCTGCGCAAAAGCGGAGGATGCTCTGAGTCCGGCTCGTTTCCCAGTGTACTGCAAGTGTAGCACTGAGAAGCTGCAGACAATGGAAATTGTGGCGGGTGACCTTCGTGCAGCGTGGCAAAATGCACCGTGCCGGCAGTGCTGACGCAACATGTGTTTACACTAACTCTATTCGTATCAAAGGATCGCGGAAGGCTGTAACAAACTGGAGTAAGACAGAAGGAATGGGACGTAACGCGTTGGAAGGGAGGCTCTTTACTTGGAGATATTCATCCGCCTGGATGTGATTAGATCTCGAAGCAACGCCAATGCTCCTAAGCAAGATTGTGGCAAGAAAGCTCAAGGAGGTTGCACTGCTCAGAGAAGCTGCGGCAACGGGGCTGGAGAGTACATCATCTTGTGTAGTGCATGTGGCAGGGGTACGAGCGGAATCGTTTTTTTTTTTTTTTGGAGAGGGGTGTTGTTTCCCTTTTGAT
The DNA here is from genome assembly GCA_002287245.1 of Trypanosoma congolense. Classification (NCBI taxonomy): domain Eukaryota; phylum Euglenozoa; class Kinetoplastea; order Trypanosomatida; family Trypanosomatidae; genus Trypanosoma; species Trypanosoma congolense. The sequence continues at coordinate 370,927 of NHOR01000272.1, read as the reverse complement.
TTTTGGAATCTTTCGGGCTCAGCGGGAAGGTGCTTAGTCCTGTAGGCTTTTCCTCCGTTACGCTCCTAGGAGTGGGCGGGCGATAAGTTGATGCATTGTTGAACAATGGACCCGTTGGACACACGAGGCAGTTGCCAAAACGGTGTGGGTTGTCGGCCGACACCTTTACGCACGAGGAGGCGGTTTTGTCTGAACGAACTTTTGGGAGGCGTTTATTTACTTTTGATAAGTTGGACCAAATGGTGCGTCGTGCTTTGTAGAAGACAGTGTCTCCATACTGCTACTGTTTGTGGGGTATTTTGTATAAATGCGCGGGGAGCACCACAACAATGAGCGTAAGGAGTAGAAAAGTTGTTGTTCGCTCGCAAGTGCTGATGCGAGGGGTCGTGCTTATTGTCGGTGTGTTGCAGCAACTAAATAATCTGGGGGATTACACTGCCTCAGTGTAAAGCTTTCGTGTATCGTTTCGCGGATGGAAGGTGTGGGCGACTTCTACACCTCCCTTCTTGTGTGTGTGTGTGTATTTAAAAGAGGCAAAATTCTTTTTTATCGATTGCGTGGCATCCAAGCAACCTCGGAATCATTAGCAGCGCCCGGATGGTCACGATGACGACAGTGCGGGAGGGCCCGCACGTAACGAAGGTGACGATTTACTGTCTGGTGGGTGTAACACCCTCCGCATCAACTTCGCAATAATGCATTTGCAACGCATCACTTGGCTACAACGATCTGTGCCCGGCCTCCATGGCTGCTGTGTGTGTGTGTGGGAGGACTGTTCCTCGTTTTTCAGGTGTGATTGGTGGTTTAGAGCGACTTGAGAACCCGGAAAGAACGTTGCACTGGCAAAGCACGTACTCGCATCGCCCCACTGGTTTGGGTAAAATATGTATTGGAGTCTGCAGCTTTTATTCCTCACGGAAGTGCGATGTGGCCCGTCACGGTGTATGGTTGTCTCAGTTCTAATTTTCCTGCGGAGGGGATGTGTGGGGAATAGGTAACCTGTGGCTACGTGCGTCACGGTAGTGTTTTTGTAGCTTGGCGTTGCTGCGGCAACGGCTTCTCTGAAAGGTGTGTCTTATTATCGCGCCCAAGCGCTCACAATCGTGTGTTAGCAGTAACCTCCTTTGTATGCACTCAAACGCGGACCAATCTTATGAGGGGATGCGTTATATGAGCGGTTAGTTGGTAAGACGCTGCTCCCTCCTCTTCAGGGTTGTTTGTTGAATACTACCACGCTTCTGACGTTATACGCATTTCGTATCACGGAACGACTGCACTTTCTTGTGAGCTTACGCGTCATTGCTGCATTTTCCTCCACTGTCCATTCGTGTGGTGTGTGCCTCCCCCTGCTTCCTCCCAATAAGCCATTAACCTAGCTCAAGAGAAACAAAGCGAGAAGGATGTTGCGCCTCGCCGGCTCCCGCGTGGTGTGTCTCTGCGCAGCTCCCCAAGCACGTGCATTGCACTTTCCCATAACTCCGCCGCCGGTTGAGATCGACTACCTGGACGAGGATCCTCTCGAGTTCGCTGTCCGCACGGAGGCGCGGAAGTGGCGGTTTGACGACATGGGTTATATGCGCGAGCTTGCATTTGTGCGTATCAACAACAACCCGACGGTGGGTGACTTCCGGCAGATGTCGACTGACGAGCGGCGCAATCTCTTCTGGGGTAGCGACCGGCAGGACTTCTTCCGACACCTGACGTTCACGCTCACTGGGTCGCCGGAGCATCTCTACCACCGCGGGTGGTAGGGGCTGACCTTACGGCGACGGTTTCGTCTGTGGCGTGTGGTTGGACGCAAGGTCGTTGTACCAATTAGCGCATGGGATGCCCCCTGCGTCCACCTAGTGATAGCATAGGTAGTATTATTCATATATTTTAGTGTGACCCTCATGGGGCTGTGGTATGTGGAGAGGGTATTGAGAGTGTATCAAGAAGTGTTCGGGCAATCCATTAGCTTTATTCTTATGATGGGGTTGGTATCGTGAAGGTACTGCTTTTGTTTACCTGCTTTTTCTTTCCTTTTCCATCACCGATGCCATGGTACCCCGCATGCCATGCGTGTGTTTCTGGCGTCCCACCCGATGCCTTCACCGCTTCTATCACTTTCTTTTCTTCTTTCTTTCTCTGCTTCCAGGGTCTGCCCTGGTTTGGTGGCAGCCATGTCCAACACGCCCATTCCAAGTTTCCCCTCCCTGTACTTATCGCTCCTCACAACAAGTCTCCATCTCGCGTTGAACACGGAATTATACGCGCCGTCAAGTTCCACGCCACCTTTGTTGGCGAGGGTCTCCACCCTCACCTCCAATTTAATAACAGTATTTCCAACGTCTTTTATGTCTTACTTCACACTCTCCATTACTTGATTTACATCAAAAAGTGGAGGAGATGAAGTGGGACATAAAAGGTGTTGCTGAAAAGGTTATTAAATTGGAGGTGAGAGTGGAGGCCCTCGCCAACAAAGGTGGCGTGGAACTTGACGGCGCGTATAATTCCGTGTTCAACGCGAGATGGAGACTTGTTGTGAGGAGCGATAAGTACAGGGAGGGGAAACTTGGAATGGGCGTGTTGGACGTGGCGCCGGGAGTGCAGCCCCGTCTGTGGTCCGAGGCGCAGGCGAAAGTCATTTCTGATTCGTGGGACCCGTGGGAGGGCGATGAGGTGCCTGGTGTGAAGGGGAAACTTGTGATGGCGGTCTCTCCTCAGAAAGGGATGGCCGTACAGGTTCTTCGATGAGGAAGAGATACAAATGGAAAAAATGGATACGCTGACGGGGTACAATGCCGCATGTGATGCATACATCCGCAAGGAGGATATGCGGGCGTGGTATTTTGCAAAGGAGAATATCAACAGGTGGAGGATGATCTTTGGAGATTTTTGTCAATTTCTTTTGATTGGCACGTCAGGTATTGGAAGTCCTCCTCCACCGGCTCCTTGCTGCTCTATCAACTGCTGCGTTACCCGTTGGAAGCCTGGAAGTTGTTGCGTACTTTGTGGACGCGGGGGCATACATTTTCCACCGCGAGGAGAGGAGGGTTGTGTACTATGCAAGCAGGGTCGCATTGGAGAAAGCTACGATATGGTAAGTAAAGATTTAAGGGATATCATATTAACATCAGGGGAACGTGTTAAGGAATTGCCTTGATTGGGGCGTTTTGATTTCATCACCCAAGGAGTAATTCCAGAATTTACAACGCAGCGTATCCACGCTTCCAATTTACATAAACTGCTACGAGGACGCTGAGTTGAAGGCGGCGCTTGTGTGGGAGAGACACTGGCAGCTGAGAAGGACCAAATCAAAAAGGAAACTGTCAATATCGCGAATGACTGGGATTGCTAAAGGAGCGCATTGCACGATCGGCCCGCTGCCGCGCTACGTACTTGCAGATAAGGCAACGTATGAGAAGCGTGTGACCGAAGTGGATGGTGCCATGCGATCGATGCGTGATGATCTCGGATATTACATGGATGTGTTTGACAATCAAAGTGAGTGGCGTAAGGACGGCACCACGCACAAACTAGTGAAGCTGGTGTGTCGTAAGGTGAAGGACAAGTTTGAGTGCAGGAACCGAGTCACGTCCATATATGTTCAGGTTGAACTCGTGAAAAAAACTGCGCGCGGCACGCCCTAGAAAAAAATTGACGTATCACATACTTTGTGGTGCACTTGAGGAGTGTGCTTGTTTACTTGAGGAGTTGAGCCTGAGGGCTTTTATCAAGCAGAGATCTGTGGACACGCCGGCCAAACACCTCGAGCGCCCGCCCCGTAGGAATGAAGCAAGACACCAGTCAGTGCTCATGCAGCGGGACGCGTGCCTACGCTCCTTTCCGAGTTCACGTCCAACGGCCCAATGCGGTAGCTGGAGACGGGCTGCACTTACAAACCTCTCATTCCAAACTTCCCTCTTGTGGACGGCTTCTTTGTTGTGGAGGGTGTGGGACCCAATACGATTGCCCTGCTGCAAATAACCAAAGCGAAGGAGCACCACACCAAAAGGACCACAGTGCGTAAGTTCCGCCAGTGCATGGGAAAGGCATTTGAGTGCCGGGAGAAGATTGAAAAGGCTTGCAGCTGGGAAATCATGAACGTCCAACATGTAGACAGCGGGTCTATTAAGAAGCATTGGAAGTGCTGCTCATCCGGGGATGCCGCCGGTGATGAGCACCTCTCCCTGTGGGAGAATACACACCAGTACCGGGTGTCACTAAACACAGACATTGCCAGCGAGTTCATAAGCCGTGGCAGTTGTTGGCGTAGGGATCCGATCAGACGTGTCAGGCAAAGCCGCGCTGCCCTTCTCCCTTGAGCACTATCACATTTGCTCTTACATTATTGTTATTATTATTAATTTCTCTTCCATATGCGTCTTACCAACATATTATTCTTTATTGAACCCTTCTCTCTGGCAACATGAACTGTCCATTACTCGCGCTAATAGTTTTCTCTCCTTGTTCGTCTTCCACGGCACGGAGCCTGTATCGGATATGAATTCCCATTTTAATAACTGATATTGTGTGTGTATGCGTGTTCCCTTATTTGTTGTTTTCATTATTTTCTTTCATTTTTAGTGTGGTGCCTGTGAGAGAGCAGTGAAGACAATCAGTGGAGCGGAGGGCGTCTCACATATCCACTCACTGCCGCAGCAACACGCATTGCTGCATGGCGCGTGGTGGGCAAACTGTTTGCGAAGCGCATTGTGTTTCTTTTACTTCCTCTGATTTAAGCACTCATACGTTTCTCTTTCTTAATTTTATTTCTTCCCTCACATTATTTCATGGTGCATGTGCCATGCATGTGGTGACTGCCGCATATGATGCCTCTCCAACTGCCGTTCCCACGATTTATTAAGTGCGCGGTGGCCATGACACGGCACGCTCTCACCATTCAGGGCTTATCCCCCTTCGTGGTGGCTTGAGTTAACTCTCGCATGCAATACCGTCACCTTCACTCATTGTTTTGTTTACATTTTAACACTTTGGGGCTCTTGTGGGATTTATTTTTTCTATTTTGTAACTGACATTATGTGCGTGTGTGTGATTGCGTGTCGGAGCAGCTGTGTTGTGGCACAGCGGTTGGTGATGTCACTTCATTCGAATAGGACTCTCTTCCCTCAGCACTCCCATCGCCTTCCTTTCTTTTCTCGTTAGGGTTTTGTTGAGATGCGTGGCTGAATGGGCCGAAGCGTTGGGTGGCTGCTGTGGCCGCTTTACGGCCCTTTTGGCGCAGTGCAGCCTGTTCCATCCGACTTTGGCTTTGAAAGGGCCGTCTGTAAACGGAGGCGCTGAGTTGCTTGTCTCGCACCGGCTGGAAGTTGGAGTGGCGGAATCGGACAATTAATTTCGCACTGGGCATTCTTTTTGCCTCCTCCTTTTCTTCATTGTGCGGATTGGCGGTTGAAATAATGATCCCACGCTGGCGAGCAGAAGGAATTACACTCGCGCACACGTCACGCCCTGATGCCATGGCAGTGTGGGACTCAGTTTTGGAAATGGAGCCTGCCTGTTTTGCCAGTGAGTGGTGGCCGCGTCTTACACGTTGGTGCGGAGGGAGTGTCCGCCGTTGTGGCACGGAGCCCCGCCTTGTGGCCGTGGCAGTTCACCCGCTGAAGTCACCCCAAACCCCTCGTGTTGGCGGGCTGCACGTGACATCGGTGGGATCCCTTCAGTCGGGGTAATCAGCCGCGGAACACACAACAGCCACACTTCGGAGAGTAAACTTGCACTGAGCCAAATTTCTTGTTATGGGGCGCTTGAGGTGCATTCGCACTTGCCTCACATTAATTTCCACATGTGATCGATGGCACGGTGCTTCGCATATTGTGGAAAGGAATAAGTATGCCTGACGGATCATACCAATTGGTAGGTGCTGGGCCTTGACGCTGCAATGAGCAGTCTGCCGCAAACATCAGGAAGGTGCTCTGTTTTGAGTGATTGTGCTATGCGGTGCACATAGTGCAATTGAGTGAAATGCTGCACGTGGGTGAGATGGTGAGATGGTGTTGTCCTTTCTCAGCTGAACGCGATTACCCGCTTTGTTCCCAGCTCCCTTCCAAGCATTCTCGATTATTTTGCAAGGTGTCATGCCGAAGATTGAGGGCCGCGTTGTGCTTGGGATGTTGTGGAGGACGGCAGCGTTGTGATTACTGTTGTCTCCGGTGTGGCTTATTTCTATTCCATATTTGGCTGCTGCTGATTGGATTGCAAGTGTTTTCTCTTTTGATAATATTGTTGCGGCCGCTTTGAACTGGTTTATTTTCCCTGCTCCTCCTCATGCCCACAGGCAGGGCGGATGAATTGTTCTCACTCCGCCACCTCCGCTCCTCCACTCGAGGTTCCGTGGGTGGCCGGCTGAAGGCGTGTGGGAAGTGAGGGACCGGGAGTCCGTGTTTGTGACGGTGGAGTAGCCTCCGAATGCCGACTATGTTGGTAATGGTGGTGTGTGTGTGTGGACTTTCACATGAGTTGATGAAATTTGGTTGGCATTTGTCACTCCGGATGCTGAAGGTTCCTGCTGCTCGCAATGCTGCTGTTACACCTCACGTAACACAACACCAAATGGCAGTGGCTCACAACTCGGCGTGCCTGCCTGTGGCCACGGACCTCGTGGTGGGTATGAGATGTGGGACGCCCATTGTTAATTGTGTTGCATTCCAAGTTATTTGATAGTGGCTCTCCCGCTTTACATTTCCGTGGGAGGACTTAAGAAGTGTAGTCGCCCTTAGGACCCCATTAGTCACCGGGGCCCCACATCCTAATTTTTTCCCTGCACGTGTCCTTTCATGTCTGTGGTGGGAGGAGCGATGTGCGTATTGAAGTGCGTGTGGCGATGATGGCAACGCTTGGGAATGGTAGTGAGCACTGTAATGGGAAGGGACCCAATCAACACCGCTTTTGTAGTCGCTAAACCTCAGAAACCGAAGCTCGGAGCAACGCTGGAGAAGCGCCAAGTGCACGCAGAGCTCCAAAAGGCAAATAACCTGAAGCGGATGGGCGAGAGAGGCTGCCAGACAGTGGTGCCATTATCGGAGGCTGCTTTGCGAGACATCAAAGGGGAGGCGGCGGAATATTTGCCCCAGTCCTTTGCATGTAACCAATTCTTCATTGGGATGAGGCGCTCCAATACTGAAGCTGAGCAGCACCTCGCAGGCACGACTGATGCGACCGCTCGGGAGGTGTGAAAAGTTGTGCACGCCACCAAACTTTCCCGCATGGTGCTTGGGCTGCCCACTGTGCCAGTCAAGTGGCTGTAGGTGCAAGAAAATGAGGGCAGCGAGTTCCCGTGGCATAATTCTGAAGCTTCGATTTCGAGGAGGATGGCTTCCAGCAGGGTGCGCTGCACAAATTCAAGAGAGTCACACCAACGAAGGGCCTCGTGGTGCTTGCGTCGCCTTTTGATTGAATTATCGCACTTCAGGGCGATGGTTTGTTGGATGTGGCAACAGCGCTTATTTACCGGGCTAGCAAAATAAATCCAACCATCAACCAAACGGTCACGCGCCGTGACGTGGGACAGGAAAACTCCGAAATGAACAGCTTACATCTCCATCGAGCGACCAGCATAAAAGTGCCTACCGGCCTCCTGACAACCATCAGATATTTGATGGGTGTGCCCCACCAATGAGCGATGAAACAATTACCCAGCGACCAAACAAACGAAAAAAGAAATCATTACTATCCAACTTGCAAGAGATTCTTAAATATAGCTCCCATAAATCCAATAAAATGCTTTAGTCTCATATAAATTACTAAAATATATAAATGTATTTCGAGGTCCAATAACCACGACACTCCCAGTGGCGCTCTTGTAGCGCAAATTACGTTAAATGCATCCAATAAATATGCCGAGGAAATGCAACTCCAAAAACAACCCCCGAGCAGCCCAGCAGGTGCTATAATCCCTTTTCATTCAGTCCAATGGCTGGAAGTGTTCTCCCGATGTCATGAAATATGCATTTCAAGCGCATTCCAGTGGGGGTTATGCATCGCACAATTATTTTTGGAGTAGTTATTCTTTTTTTCATTTCTTTAATCGTGCGGATTAACCAACAAAGGAATCAACCCACACTAGCGAAGGAGAGGAAATGCGTTTGCGTACGTCGCACCTTTTCACATGGTAGCGTGCAGCTCAGCAACCTTAGAGAATGCAGCAATATCTGCTGAACACCTTTGGTGGATATCAAGCCCGCCCATCTTGCGAGTGGATCCTGCCCACATCTCGCAAGTTGCCTCAGGGACATGTTAGCCATTGCGGCAAGAAAACTTTTCGTTTAGTGCTGCGGCGTTGCATTCCATGCGTTCACCCCATACCCTTATGGTGGGCGGCGCGCGCTGGACTTCCGTGGCATCCCTTTACACAAGTTGAACAACCAAAGGGCACACCTTAACAGCACCTCCCAGAAGAAAAAAGTATTACAAAACACCCGGTTACTCAAAATAACACAAAGTCATCAGTAACACAGTGGAAGGGTAAAAAATAATTCATAAAAAATGAAGCTTACCTTCCACATCAGCATGCACAAAAACCATAAATAAAGTTATGTAGCAAGAAAAATTTTCTACAAGCGTCAGGTTATTCTATTGAAAGTGAAATTATGTGATATAGTGGCATTGTGTGAAATGCTGCGCTAGTCTGAGGCAATGCATCAGATTCAAGTACTACAACAGTTTGAAATACTCCCTGAGTTTGAAATGATGCAGTGCTGTGGATTTTTGTAGAGATGCAGATGCCCTAAATGATTGAGGTGTTGCTTTTTAGCGTAATATTATGATGTAGCGTTATATTGGTGTTGAGTCGTATTGTGTTTTGCGTTGTATCGTTTTAATGAGTGGACATTGTTGTCCTCTTTAGTTTTTGTAGTTGGTGAATATTTTCATTTGTTAGTTTTTCCTGACTGTCCTCTTTGCTTTTAGGGCTATGGATGTCCTTTCGCTTCGACTCTTTTTTCCATTTCCAAGAATTTCCGTGTCATATTTCGGCTTGTTAACGTTTATGCAGTGGCTGTTATTGGAAGATGGTGTTGTATTGTTTGCTTGCATATTTTAGTGCATTTCTACGACATTTTCCTTGGGGCGGACGGTGTGGATGCTAATCAAAACTTTTGCTTTTTAGTGTTCTGATTAACTTTGAATTATTTTGACTGATCCTATGTTCTCACGTTTTACTCACCGGAACTACTTTACGTTTTAGAAATGTCTTGGTGAGTTGAGTTCCAGACTAGAAATTTAAAGAAAAAGAGCGTCCACACAAAACGTCTTGAGAATCAAGCGTCAGAGCCACGCAGGAGGCCACTGAGGATGGTCCTGCTTTTTAGGGCTGAATTAGGAAAGTTGAGCTAGCATAGCGGGAAAATTCAATTAGTCAACTTGACATTTTCAAAGCAGTTCTTTTCCTGAAGCTGCTTGTGGCACACTTAACCATTCCTGATTTAGAGGGATGCGTGATGTGCCCTCAGGGGCACAGGCACCTTCACACCCCAGGGTCCAGGAGAGGCTATCATGGTTGAGTTCAGATCCTCTCTTGAGGATGGCAAAAAATCGTACAGAAGGTATTGGAGCTGAAACCATGGGCAGGGAATTGTGTGCTCCGCTACCATAAGGTAAAGTGATATTTTTTTTGTCAAGGGTTAGCAAGTTGGGTTATCCCAAATGCCTGTTGCATCCCCACCCTTAATCCATGTTGTCTTAGCTGTTGGGATTATTGGAGGGAGTTTGTGAGGCAAGTGTTCTCCAGTGACAGGCTGATAGAGGAAGGGGTTCTTATTTCCTCCCATTTCCCATGGTCTCTCAGTTATCTTCAAGTGTTAACTGGGCATGCAATCGTAAAAAAATGAGGATCATTTCCATAATTGACGAAGTTTGATTTTCACCCCTCAGAACCATAATGTTATTTTATGAGGTCCGGCGCCGAAGGCATTTGGAAAGTGTACTGAATGGGATACGATTGTGAGAATTGGATTGTAAACGATGTTATCTGTATTTCTTTCGGGATTATGCGTGGGTTTGTTAAGTTGATATTTCATGGTTTCTTGTGCTGTAGTTATGGTAATGTGGTCAGTGAAGCTCACGCATGTTGCTACACCCCACAATATAGCGTTGTGCATACCGCAGCCCCATGCACCCCTTTCTCCAGGGAATTATGATCATTGGTTACATCATTTAGATGATAATGGAGTTACGTATGAGACAACACCTTATTGCAGATATCTGTCGATTTGACCTCTCTCTCTTTCATTGTCTGTCCTAGGAACAGCACTTATCAACGTCTCCGCGATAGCATTCGATGTTACAACAGTGCCCTGCGAGAGAATAAAATGTAATTGTTAATAAAAAAGAGGCATATGGATATGGAAGGTGAAAGGGAAGCGGTACCAAACTGGACGATGGACAGTGAAGTGGAACAAGTTCTCATCCAGGAATGTAAGACGCTGGACAAGAAAAACATTTCTTATTTCTTTGTGGAGTACTATGGATGGACCGATGGAGAATTGCGCCACCTCACTCTCGTCGAACTTCTTAAACGATCATAGCGCTACATCAAGAATACCAACTGTCGCAGGGAAGTGCAAAAAATCATTCAGCACATGTTAGACAGCTCACATGACAATGCGATCAAAGACGTCCGGTACCTTGTGGGTGATGGCATCATAACTCTTCTTGATTGGGCTCTTCGTGGAGCGAGTACGTTGTTGGACCATGTTCCAAGAGGTGTCTTGGATGAAGCCGTCCGAGAAGCTAGCAAACACCCGCGGCGTGCTATAACAAGCGGAAGCATGTCCATGCAAAGCAGCAACGAGGAAAGTGACAAGCTAACTTATCAAGTAGCCGGCACTCCAAGCACACGGCGCCAACGAGAATTGACTAAGGACAGTGAGCTAGAAGGGATCCTCCCGAAAGCATTCAAATCCTGGGAAGGCGTTCGACTCGTTGATTTTTTGACTCAGGAATATGGGAAAACCCACGGAGCCTGTGACCCCAATGTGACCCTCGCTGCTTCTCTGGAAAACCTATCCCACTACATCGAAAAGGATGCAGAGTGGGAGGAAGTTGTCGAGAGACTTCCCGAGAAGCTGCATCACTTGAAGGGCTGTATCTTCCGCGACGCCACATTCCTGCGGGCTATTGGTATCACGACACGTGGGTAATGGGCCCATCGTCAGTTTTACTGCGAGATGCTCCCTCCAGTCACCAATTGCACTCTTTTACGCGCATATGACCCTCCTCTCGGCCAAGGAACCTATATGGAGGACACACTAACAGTTCACCCATTACTTCATAACTGATGGCTTTTCTAATAGGAATTTTCCATGATTCATATTTTCCATCTAAACGTTTTTTCCTTGTAAAATGGTTTACATACTAACTTACTGTGGGTTATTTTGAGTACTTTCATTGCTCTTAATCTTTTTCTTCCCTATATATATCTCTTTACCAGTTCCGGCGAGGTTTTCTTACCAGCCTCCACAGCAGGCCGTGATACTATCAGGCATCTCCGACCCTCGCTTCACAGGGAGGAAGTGCATATGGACGACCAACCTTGCTATGCCCTACAAGGATTACAAATATGCACCGGCACACCCAATAATGACAAATCCTGTAACTTTCTGTGACTACAATTGCCTTTGCTGCGGGATATGGAGCCATTTGCAATGAGCTCGACCGAACACGCCCAGCTTTGGAGGAGGGACATCAAGCCGTACCTTCTGTCTGGTTGAGAGCACACACGGAAGAACACGATGAACATTATTCCTGACCACGCATCTGGGAGGTGGACGCCAACCGCGATACATGGTGGTGCTCCGAGGCAAAAATATGTATAACACCAAGAAACTTCATGGAGCCAAGCGATGCAAAGGGAAAGCTCTGGCATGTTTATCTTGGTGGCAGCCTACCGCCGAGTCCATGGAACGCAGAAACAACTGGGATATGATTCTGCGCATTTGATTTTCTCTTTTGATCCTGTAGTTGGAGCCACGTGAAAACAGTGCTCATATGTAACTGCATTCTTTCACGGGCCTTGCATGAGGGTGTGGGAAACCCTTAAATATCCAATAGTTGTTTCCTAATTTTCTTTTTGTGTGCTTAGGAGATGGGGAGTGAGGAGGAGTTCATAATAGTTGAAAGTAAGGAGGTTAAAATAGGTCGCGGGGTTAGGACGCACCACACACCTCAATTGCGGTAATGAAAATAACGTATGGGTATACAACAAAGAATGTAAGCGGAGAGAATTCTGGGAATAATAATAGCACCATCCTGGATTGATTTACTTGCGTGATGCATGTGAATTTATAAATACTAGTCCTTTAACTTTCTCATAATTGTCGTGCATGGGCTGCCACCCGAATGGTTACACGCCATCACAACTGGCCGCTGGACAGATTCATTGTCTAAGCGTGCAAATTATGATTGTGTCTTAGGAGTGCGCCCCTTTTTCTCCTGTTAAAAAAATAAAGGGAAAATGATATTGTTAAGCCACCCATATACCCATCATATTCATCACCCGTCTTGAATGTGAAAATTAGACGTTGGAAGTATTTATAAAATTGGATGACCGTGCTTTATTTTATTTTTGCTTATTGGTGAATGTTTATCATTTTAGGAGTCTAAAAAAGGACAAGTGAAGCTTTTGAAACAGTGGACTCAAAATATCAGGCAGAGTTCAAAAAAGTGCAAGGCGACACATAGCCAGAGGTAGGTCGCATTAAGACTCATAAGGCTCAAAATGAAGATCTACGAATAGCTCTCTAGCGGCTTCAGTCCCTCGTAGGCAGTCTGGAACCTGCAAAGTTTGACAAGTCCAGAATGGACGATGTTGTTGGGAGATTACAATCGATTATTTATCGACAACTGTGGAGCACAAGCTTAAATGCTGAGGTGTCTAAGACTGTCGAAGATTTGAAAAGGGTGAAAGAACGTTTGCAATAATTTGTATGCAAGCAGCAATATGGAAATAGAGGAAACAATACGGAAAGTTAATCGGCCTCACTAAAGGGAATCTCGACACCACAAGGCAATGACGGCTAAAGCAGGCACGCTCGAGTTTTCTGTTTTCTTGCTTTCACTGAGGTGCAAACCACGAAACAAAATAGCAAATAAAAGGAGTTAAATGAAAAAATAAACAGTTATTGCCTCGAAGCATGATTGGTTTCAAATCATTTTTCTTTACGTTAAATAGATTTTGGTATTCGAAAAGAACTCAACGGCATCATTTTTTAAATTTATTTTGACACTCTCAACGGTTTCAAGCGATGTCACGAGAAGAGTGTGGAGAGTATTTTTTTCTTGGATTTTTCGGAAAGCGTTCATTTTCTGTCCACCATGTTCCCTAATCTAACTCCAGTTTGGTGAAAATTCAGAAAATGCGTCAGGGAGTAGTTTTTGGTGATTGGTGACATCTCCTCCAGGAAAGGAAAAATCAGCAGCTCTCTCATCAAGGCTGCACAACTCGGAGTGGTGCCGTCTGTGGAGGATAGGCGCACAATTTCAAAGTATTTTCTTATTTAGACGTACGAATTGGTGTGTGAGTGAATGCAATTTCTAGGCTTGCGAACTGTAATTTTAGTGTGTGGATTAAAACGATTAGTTGCAGGAGTACAGCGAAATTGAAATTGATGAGGAGCAACTAAATGGTTACAAATAGGAATGTGGGTGTCGGAGTTATTTATTTATTAGAAGCATACAACCCTCAGAAAATCAAGTAGCATTGGTGCAAAGAAGACGATGATTGCCTGATTGAGGGTTGGTTTTGGGATTTAGTGGCCGGGTTTGTGAGTAAGCCTTTTGCATGCCTTGTTTTTGAGCCTTCTTGAGAGGAGTTTTTATGATAATATAAGGGATGAAACTCAGTATCATTTATGCTACCGTGCACTACCGGTGTAACAGTGAGCAATGTGTTGTGAATGGAAAATTATTGTGACATGCATGCTGGATAGTGGGACAATGTGTTTCCTAAAATTTTATAACAATTCACAGATGACACTAGGAAGTGCAATGCAGGTGGAGCTTAAGCAAAGAATCATTTTCCAAGTTTGAAGGTCGTGTGAGGTGTAAAAACATTTTGTGAGGAACCCATACCAAGCATTGGTTCCTGTGTCCATGTTTGGTACGATGAGGGAGCCGAACAATTTTTCTCCAATGTAATGCGTGAAGATGATTTGTCATGGCGTGAACAAAGAGTGGTAGCGCTTTGAGGAAATGAATTTTGCTGAATCATCTCTATGTGCCATCGATAGGGTAGATGACAAAACAGGCTTTTCAAGAAAGATTATTGACATAAACATTCTAATTGAGTGTTACATGAAAGAAGTAATAAAGCGATAATTCACAATACCTTATTTCCGTGCAGGGTATAAATGTGTTATGTATTGCTATTTTAGCCACACATGTAAAATGAAACAGCCACATAGGAGTCTGGGGGCAAAATTAGGAGCACTGTATGGTTTCGTAGCAAAGTAAAAGTAAACTCAATACTGTCTCACTCGAAGGCTTTTTAGTTTCATTACTTCCCTTGATAGTGACAACCACAATTAATACATGGGCAGTGTTATCGAATAATCGTTTGATTTCTTATCATGGGTGAATGGAGAGTTGAATCCTAGTTGGATAAGCAGTGCTATATCTTTTTAATAGGAAGTGCATGGTATTGAATGGACTCAAAGGCTCTCAGTTAGATGTGAAACATGAAACGTTTAATAAAAGAAATAAATTAGTTGGGTATTGTGTGCTATGGTTAGTTGTTCCTTTAAAAAAATAAAATAAGGTTCAGTATTGTTTTCATTACCGACTTAGTTTGTGACTGTGTGGTTTGGGATTATAGTGACCCAATAGGAGTGCCGCAAAAAAGTAAGAATTTGCTGAGAATATATTGGACAATCATTTTTCCCCAAGTAGATACCTATTCCATGCCATTTCGCTTAACCAAGAATTCAGCATTTGTGTGTGTTCTTTATTTGTTCTCACATATCGTGTACACAAAATTTAATCAACTAATCATGCGATTTATTATTGTGGAATATGTTGGTGGGTTTTTGTCAGCGAGGCGAACAGAGATATAGTTCTACAGAGGATATTTTGTTGGAATTACCTTTGAGTGACTTTAAGAGCAGTAGAAGCTATAACAAAGGATCACCATTCCATTCACGCATTTTTACGCGCAATCACTTTTTTCAGTTAGTCGTCATCTCGAAAACAGTAAGCAAACAATACACTTCACTGTTTTTTCTCCAGCGCATTGGGGTGTGTCCAACAAAGTAGAATGGAGGGAAAGCAGCACACGAGTGCTGAAGGCAAAGTAACAGCACTGGAATTCCCAATGCCGGCAATATGTTGAGTGCACGGGGAGTGTATTGTCATTTTGTGTGTCTCACGAAGGAATTAAGCCTTTATTGGCATTCAGGCGGCAGCGTGGGCAATGTGCTGCTCTCTGCAGTGCCTCATTGTGCTGCACTCAGTGGAATATCTTCCAGCAATCGGTTCACTGGCATGAGATCAGTTTTGTGTAGGCACGGTGCCCATGTGTTGGAGTGAAGGAATTATGAAAGCAAGTGACAGTGGTGGAAGCGATGGGGATGCGGTGGAGCCACTTGATTGATTGGAGTTGGGAGGAGCACTGACCCTCCGTGAGCGGAATACCATTGCATGTCATTTGTGTGCATGGCTGCCTGTGCCATTGAGTGACTTCGCAGTGTGAGGGCAGTCACGTAATGTTGTCGCAGCACACACTCGAAGCAAGCACTGCGATATCAGATGGACCATATTGCCTCAGTGCTGCCTTCACTTCAGAGGGCTTTGATTTCCTCAATGAATGAAGTGGCTTTGCATGAGTGCCTGAAGGTGAGCTGAGCTGTGTGACTGTGAATAATGGTCATTGTACCTTAACAACTTGGAATGCGATTTGTTTGAGTGTTGAACTGCTGGCCGTGCAACTGCTCCGTGACTTATTCCTGTGAGCAGTTGGATGGAGGACGCAGCTGAAAATGGTGCATGCAGTGTTGGTAGCAGGGAGGGATGCGTGATGCCAGCTGACTTTGGCTGCACGCCCCTGTGACAAATGCTGCCTCCAGTGGTGTAATGTGGCAGTGAGCTGAGGAGTGGGGGCCATGCGTGCGTGCGATGTGGCAGTGCGAGTGCGGCCTATTTGTTACAGGCACTTTTCATATTGCTGCACAGCCACACCTTCAGAGCACTGATGTGAGAGGGAGACCATCATTTCATAGACAATCCGTGCGCTAAAGGGGAGGGGCATTTGGATGCTGGAGGACTTTGCGTATAACCCGAACGCTTTGCCCATGGTCATGGTGATGAGAAGGGTCTTAAACCGTGCGGTGTGCCTTGAGCGTGAGGAAGTGCAGCGCGGGAGTAATGAGGAGGGATAGGACGAGCACGATACTCATCTAGTTCCTCTTCCCATCCAATTATGGAGGATTCTGTGTGGGGTCAGCTGTTGATGGAAGAAAAAATGAGAGAAGACACCATTAAATAATATTTTTAATATATATATTTTTTTTGGAATAGTTAACAAATCATAAAAATATATGTGATGAGAAACACTTTTCCCAATCCATCTCTCTTTCTCATCTCAGGAATAGACCCCCCATAAGGAAGGCATGCCGATGCAGAATGCTGTCTTGTTTTTTTCTAACTCTTCTCTTTCTTTTTTCTTGGTAGAAACGCTGAATAAAAGTGTGTCAAATGATGTTTGGTACTCATTGGAAGACGAATCGGCGAACCTCACCCGAGAACACAGGGGAGGTGAGAGTAGTCCAGGGTAAACGGGTGCGTGGAGCCGAGGGGTTCATGCAGGGGATACCAGAGAGGGGAAGGGGAGTAAGATCACAGCGACGGGAGGGGTCTTGGCCAGTGAAGAGAGGGCGGTCTCCCACATGGAGGTGAGCACGGTTCCGCGCTAGTGAGGCCCGGGTGGTCAGCCCAGGGAGACGAGCTTGGGCTTTAGGGGGCGTGTACGCTTGATGGAAGCCAGAGTGTGGCCCTCCGGAAACAACTCCCAAGTTGACGATGGAGAATGAAGTCTGTCAGGCTCTTCTCCAGGGTATGAAGAACATGAATAGCATTATCCTTTTTTATTTTATACGCCCGTTCTACCGGGAAATCCAGCGGGAACTTACCCCTTTCGCCCTGGGTGACGTTCTAAAGAATCCCGAACGGTGTATGGACGATGTTGAGCGCATATATTCTCACGACCATTCCGCATCTTGGTGCGCGCAACGTCGGAGCGCTGCAAGGCTGAGCTGTGGGGCAAGCGTACGAATTGCTTGATGATCATCCACGGAAAGTCCTGGAGAAAGCCAGTCAGGGCACACACCTGTGGCCGGTGTCGCTCTTCCCCACCATCATCAACAGCGCCTCCGATCCCGACGACCTGGAGTTCAGCAGTGACTCTCCTACCCCAGAAGGAAGTGTTCTTCCAGACGACGCCCCGCGGCACGAGAGCTGGACTCTGCTCAGCGGGATCCAAGACATTCTCCAGGAGGGATGTGAGACTTGGGAGCACGTGCCGCTCGCCGATTACTTGTCCAAAGAATGTGGCATCTGCTTCGATGACCAGAGCCCGTCCACTGCTAATCTGCTCGAGTTCCTTCAAAACCAATCCCAGTACATCCCCTATGAGAAATGGAGGAAGCGTGTGCTCAAGGAAACGCAGAAGAAGCTGGATGGGATCAAGACGCGTGTTTTTGGAGAAGTAGAGTTCCTGTGTAATAAGGGCATCAACACCCTGAACATTTGGTGGCGGCCTATGTTCAGCGACGGTGGCCTGGTGTGGCCCACCCGAATGTTGTCGAGTAAGACCAGCGAAAGGGTCTGGGAGCACAGGTACTGGAGGTGACATTCGATACACCCGATCTAAGCGGCAAAGGGAGCATAAGGAAGACTTACCCGGGGAGGGGAAAGTGAGACAGTCCCAGGGGAGTTAAGTGGGCCCACCTCCTGAATACAGCTTATGATAAAGCAAGTCTCTCCTCCTTTCTTTTCGTTACCCTATGAATAAAGTAAAACAAATAAAATCAAGATCAATAACTGAGAAGGCAAAGGCATGTCTAAAAGTCAGTCGCAAGACTAAGGAGAAACAGAAGGGTGCAGGCTACAGAGGCGTGAACGGCCCCCCATGGAAGCTAGGCCGGTCCAGGTCACATAGGCTGGAACGGACCAGCCCCGAAATTGAGGTATTGGAGAACAGCCCCACAAGACCAGACCCCGTCCCCAGGAGATGGAAGGTCCCCAAGAGGAGGTACCGTGTACGATGGAGAGTGTGCTTCGGGACGTGCTTTTCGAAGGTATGAAGGACCCACAAAACCTGAACCTGTTCGACTTTCTCCAATCACACTACCGGGTACTTAAAAAGAGAGCGGCGGGTTTCACCCTGGGGGACTTGCTCCGGCACCCCGAGCTGTGTGGAGGAAACAGCCATGTTGGAAGAAGTGATTCAAGAGCTCTACCGCCTGATGGCCCGGTTGAGGGTGTGCATGCTCGCAACCATTCGGTACTTGGCCGGGCGCAAGATCACAACGTTGCGGGAGTAGGTGGAATTGCAGAATCATACCCGGATGGAAGAACTCCCCCGATTCCTCCTGCAGTACGCCGCCCAGAGCGCTATAGACGAGTCCACGACGCCATTTATCTAAACCTTCACCCTGCGCTTCGCGAGCGGCGCTGACGCCGAAAGTGACGAGAACCTGAACACCACCAGCGGCGGCAGCAGCAGCACCATCCGTGATGCTTCCCGTTTGTATTGGCGTGTTCCCCCGCGGGGACCACTGAGTTGCACGTGGTCGTCTCGGATCCGACAAGTGCTTCAGTCGTGATGTTTGTACTGAGGGGTCTTGCCGTTTTCCGAGCTAATGACCAAAGAGTGGGGCTTCCAATTTGAAAATGGAACACACCCGACAGGGAGTATTGCAGAATTCCTTAAAGAACCCTCCCGGTGCGTGCATGATGAGAAAACGAGTGCTTGAGTGCTGCAGACCATGCCGGCCAAGCTGGAGGCCCTCAAGAATTTTGTGATGCGAGACTGCCAGTACCTGAATCACGTCGGGGTCCACACTCTGGACAAATGGGAGGGTGTGTAGGGGAGTTTTGACTTTGAGATCCTGTAGATCACCCAAGAGATCCTCCGGTCCGCCTGCGAGGAAATCTGGGGATGGTGAACCGTAAGGGGTGGCAGTGACCCAGATTTAAGGACTGCCATAAGAGAAAACGTCCTCGCTTCTTCTTTGGTATTATGGAAAAGGGCACTCATAGTGGAGAGCACCCACCACAGCAATACACCTTGTTTACCAGAAGGAAATTTCTCACCCAAACATTTTCTTATCCCGTTCATTTTTTTTTACGTAAGAACTAGGAAGAAACTAATCATCTATGCCGGAGGATGGCTATGGTGAAGGTAGGTACTTGCCCCCTTATAGCAGTTCCTTGGAGGAGTGGAGCTTTTGTTGGGAGACATCAGTTCTTGTAGTGATGGGAGTGGTATAGACAGTGATGCAATTTTCGGAATGGTTTTCAGGAAGTATGCGGATTTCTTGGAAGAGCGTTTCCCCCTGCCGGTGAGTACCCACTCTGGATAAGGAAGGTGAGGGGGGACTGCAGTGGTCGAGTATGAAAGCAGTAAATTGGAGGGGGAGTGATTTAAACAGTATGCCTCACAACACATTCTCCATGGAATATTCTCATCATTATTGCATTCATTCTGGGAGATGCACCTCCCTCATAAAACTGAACGTTTCCTGCAAACGTGTTTCCATGTCATGGAATTATTGTTTCCTTGAATGAGTGATGGTTGTTCATGGATCCGCTGTTATGGAACCACTCTCTCTTCTAGAAGTGTATTTCTCGCCCCAGAATATTCTTCTCTGGGAACAATTTGTGGGAGTAGGCATTATAAGCGCGGTAAACGGGAGTTGGTTTTGTTGGTATATTTGAGTGGGAGAGGTGATCTTTGTTATACTAGTTTTGTTTGTGCATGGGTGTTTTATTGCTTGATGTGTGAGAAATTGTTTTTGTCATTCACAGATTGTTTTTCCTGTTTTGATACAGGGAGAGATATTAAGATACGAGGAAAGGGGATAGTGGAGGATGATGATGAGGATGGCTGAATATTTCGTGTGGTGGATTACGGTGGTGTTGTTTATGACATGGTCCCCGACACCATGTGCGTCTTCAAATTATCCCAAAGCCATCCCCACGGAGGCAGGTGAGTCCATTTGAAGCATGAGCCGGAAATTGAAGAATGTCGCGCCATGGACGGCGTGGCAGCTGGAAGAGTCAAGGAAAAATCGGGACGTGTTCGCATCCAAACTTCTGGACTGGCAGCCTCACTTTCATGGTTCTGTGGAGTGTGAGGTAAACGAAAGTATCTTAGAGGAAATTCGGACAGAAATCGAAACAGTTAACAAGGAAATTCAAACACTTCCCACAAAAGCCATCCGTGCCGGGGCCCCTGCCGCCAAGCCTTCGGGGTGATTAGATGAATTCATCACGGTGTTTGCGAATGCAAGAAATAAGAGTGGTACAGGCTTCTGCCTAGGAGATGACAAGCCGGCCACCAATGAAGAAGTGAAAAACTGCTTTAGCGGAAAGAATTTCAGCGAAGAAAGTTTAGTCGACATCAGAGAAAAAGCAAGTGAGAAGGAACCTGACTTGGATACGGCAATCGAGGGTATCAAGCACACAAGCTTGAAAGACAGCTTTGCGGGACGCAGCAGCACAAACGCCGGCTGCAACCTTATCAAGGGGAAGACTGGTGGAATCCTCGGAAAAAACGACTTGGAAAAGTCCCTCTGGTGGGGCGGTGGGATTTTGACAATAGGGAAAGATTTTGACGGGAACTTTGGAAGTGGTACACTCACTGCTGGTGAAATTGCAGACGCCGCAGCAAACAAGGAAAAGGCATTTTGGACAGAAGACCCAGCCAAACAAATCGTGCATCTCAAGAACGCCTCGGATGCCTTCAAGGCTTTCAAAGCCGTACAGGAAAAAATCAAGGAAAAAGTTGAAAGTATCGAGCAGAAAATTCAAGCATGCATAGGGAGACAGGAATCAGGTGAGAATAGCACGGAGCAAAATGCCACGGAACAAACAACCGCTGACCAAACAGGAAACTCACCCACATGCTTTGACAACGTCGCCAAGATCGCCACCGATTTGAAAGAGAAAAGAGCGCTTCTGGCACGGTACCAGAAAGTGAGAGGATGGATCCCGCCGAGTAGCGCCCTCAACGCAAAAAACCCTGTCAACCACTTTGGTATCTTGCTCATCCTATTTTAATGGTTCTGGTAAGAAAATTGGTTAAGGGTTTGGAGTTCCGGTAACGGGGTACGGCGTATTGCCTCGTCTGCATGCATTCCCTAAGCCGTCAAAAAAGTATTGTTTTCCCCAAATTATTTCTATTAAAGGATAGGGTGGTAGTGTGTATAAGGTTACAAGGTGGTTATTATGAGGATGAAGGTTTGGATGGTGGTGTGGTTTGTGGTTATGGGAGTGGGGGCAGAGAGTGGTGGTATTTGCCATAATGGCGCCGAGCACAAGACGCTTTGTGATTAACTAAAGGCGGCAGTGGCTTTAATAAAGAGTGACAGTGGAAATGATGCATTGAAAAAGGCTTTGAATAAAACTATCTTCGGGAATGCGAGCGGGGGGAATCTTGACACTTTAATAGAGACATTACCTGATGCATAAAGTACTCTTTATGGAGCATATCGCATCAACCGGTGCGGTCAGAATCCCAGTGATGAGGAAAAGCCTCTGAAGGACCGTTGGCCCGGTCACTCCGGTCCACACGACCTGCTTTGTCTGTGCACGCCCGGAGTAGACGGTTGGCCATTAAATAAGGGTGAGGACAAAAAGCTTTGTGGGAAAGATAAAAGTGCTTGGGGCGACGGAAATGCAGGTTGGACTAGCAGTGGAGAGGAGAAAAAACAAATGAAAGCAATGTGGACCGATGTCTCCAGAGAGTGCTTGCAAGACGGTGGAAAAGCTGGGGATCTACAAAAGGCACTTGGGGATTTCATTACGAAATTAACGCAAAAGCCGGATGATGTTCCCAAAGTGTGTACCAACTAGGGAAAGGTGAAAATGTCGATTAAACGTGCAGCGGGAAAAATAAAGTGTGCATCATGTACTACAACAGCACGGACGCCATAAAACCCAAGCACAACGCGCTGGTGGACGGACTTAGAAGAGCCCATCAAAATAGAGTAGAAAACACAAGAAACAAAAGATAAACTGGAAGATGAAAAGCAAAAAAACGAAAAGGAAAAACAATCACAACAAATGAAAAATCAAAAACCATCACAACCACAACAGGGATCTCGCATCGCCGCAATAAAATACGCAACAAAGGACACCGAAGAGACCGAGCAAGACAACACGGAAAATATCTCCGCCCCACTGGCAACAATGGAGAACACAAGCGGCACACCCATAACCGCGCCATCCTCATGGCTCCTCGGTGCCGTCCTTCTCGTCTAAAGAGAATTCCCCCTGATTCTTCCCCATAAACAAGATGCGCTGCACCCTGATCCATATTTACCATTCTCTCATCTTTTGTTAGGAACTCATGAAAAGAACTGAGAAGGAACAAGAATATAAGGAGAGGAGTGTATCATGAAGCCCATCACGCCTTTATTGCAATGCCTATCGATCATCAAGCTCCTACAGCTCATCACGTTTATTCCCACCCAAAATATCTTTCCCTATAACTTCATTTTAGGGTTAGTTTGATGTAAATTGCATCCCTATGAAACCGTATTTCATGTGGTGGTGTCTATCATCACCGCACAATGAGGAAAAGGAAACCATGTGTCATGGGAGGGGGAAACAGTGGGAGCGAGTGATACACACTTCCAGAGGAATGGATAAAATTCGAGAAGGAATGAAAATTTTGGGGAATTATTTAAGACTGTGTGCCGCACCAAAATATCCATTGTGTGTTGGTTTCAGTATTAGATTCATTTTAAGAGGTTAGCCTTTCCCAGTTAAATTAAATTCCATAAACACATTTTCATGTAATGATATTACGTTTTTTTATTGGGATCGTTGTGTGTCCATGGATCTTCTATTATTGAACCATTCCCTTTCATGGATAGAAGGTTCTCCCCTCCAGAATATTTTCTTGAAAAAATTTGGGGATGAAGTATGAGAAAAACTACTGACGGCATTTTGTGTTGGTTATTGTGGGGGATTTGTTTTTAAGGCAAGTGTGGTGAGGGGGATGATTGGATGGGAGAGGTGAGCTTTGTTATCTGCGAGTTGTATTTTTGTACGGTAGTGGCTCAATAATTGATGGGTAAGAAATATTTTTTCCTCTCCCTCTTTTGAATAGGGATGGAAAATTGGAAACCAAGGAGAATGGGAAATGGGATAATGGTCATGGTGATGTCCATGCCCGTGGTAAAGGAATGGGTGTGGTGGAGTGTTGAGGATTACAACGAGGGGTATAATTTCAATGGAGCTGAGCCCGATGCACTCTGCGCGGTGTTCTGGGCCTCTGCAGACTTGTGGAACGCATCAAGGAACTCAGATAGGAGGCTTACTAAAGGAGTGGAGAAATACCTAGGCCAAGCCCTTTTTGGGAATACAGGTAGTAGAAAGCTCGAAACTATTACTGATGCCTTACCCAAAGATTACAATAACCATAAAATAAGTCAACGCGGTGTTTTTGTGTGGTACATATAAATAAAGAGAATAGGCCCACTACCCCGGGCAGACCATCCCCCATGACCTCGTGTGTCTCTGCAGGCCCGGGAAATAGGGGGAGCCGTTTTACGGCTACTGGTTCTTCGAGCTAATCTTCGAGGATACGGATTTCAAGCTTTGTGGAAAAGAAAAAGCGGATATGGTAAATAATAAAGACGACGGGTGGTATGAGGATGGAAAAATGAAAGAAAAGAAAGGTTTAGAGAAGCCGTGGAAGGCTGTCATCTGGGGGTGCTTAAGCCAGTGGAAAAATAAAGTCACAACAGAAAGTCACGATTCGAAAGAAAAATTAGCCAGATTGATCGAAACCGTGAGAACCTTTACAACTGTGATTAAAGAATCCAAAGGTCGCAGTAAGCATGGTGGAATGCATGATCATCATACGGCAAGCAACGGAAAATATGAGAAAAGCATGCACGCACACTACGATACTTGCACAGGAATAAGAAGACCATGGTGTAAAAAATTAAACGAGACCCTGAATGGGAGAGAATCGGAAGCTCTCCTCGTAGATCGTTCAGCCCCCACGCCATCAGCAGAAGCTATGGAAGATACAGAGGAAGAGAGTGAGTTATTAGAAGGAGGGCAGAATACGGAACCCGAAGACCCAACACCCCAGGCAGACTCATCTCGACAAAGCATCGGCGGCATCCAGATGCAGGGGTGCACCAACAGCACAGAGAGCACCATGAGCCCTTTTAACACCACAGCATCAGGAAACAGCACTCATTCACGTTTCGAGATGCTTCGGAGCGGCAAGCCTATAACCACAGCAGCATCGTGGCTCATAACTTCCGCCTTCATGATCATCTAAAGAAAATTCGTACATAAGCCTCCCTCATGAAAAAGAGGTTCCTCTACTATATATCTCTTTTTTCACACATCAACTTCTATCTAGCTTTCAAAGCTGAAAAAGATTTACCACGGAAAACAATCGCGCACAAGAACCAACGTTCAGTCCCTGGAACATGGGAAGTACGGTGTAGCCCATTTTGGAGACGGTTCGAGGAATGGGGTACCGTCAATGCCTGGAACTTTTTCAGCGTCTACTACGTGGATCCATACGGCATGCAATACCACCCCTCCGTGACCATGCAGCAGTACCTGGAGGAGCCGGAATACTATGTTCCAGATTCTGTAACGCGGAGACACGTTCAACTCTGTGTGAAACTCAGACGCACCCGCATTCAAAAGCACCTCGAACGCGACCTCGACAAACTGAAGGCTGAAAATATTATTTCCCTGGAAGACTAGCAACGTAACGGAGACCGTGTGGACCTCGTACCGATGACGCGCACTGTCTTAGCCAATGCCTTCGTCCAAGCGTTCCAACAGAGTCCGCCAAAGGGTATTCTCAAGAAGAAAGTCAACCAATAAAAGGCTCATAAAAAAGGAAACATTATTGAATTGGATGGAATAAGGGTTCCTTGTGTGTTTTGTAAATAGCCTTAGTAGTAGCACATCCTACATCCTAATTGTTATTCCATGTGAGGTTTTCTTTCCCATAATAATTTCCCTAACCCATTCCTTTTGATTCCAAGGAGCCACGATGTCTGGTAGTCCATCCTCGCTGTCACCTGAAGGCATGGCCCGAGAGGACACCCCATGGAGCATGGAAAAGAATGTGGTGGAGGTGCTGTTGGAAGGTATTGGAGATCCTGATAAAATCAACTTGCACCGTTTTCTGGAGCCCGCGTATCCATTTATTCATTCTTACGTTTCCCGGTTTACTGTGAGAGACTTTGCCCAGAACCCGTGGCGATGCGTGGGAGAAGCCGACGGAAGAGAAAATCTTTGGGAACATTTTCCCCGCCTCCTGTGGCAATTCCGGGTGCTGGCCTTGCGGTTGGTAGATTTTGCGGGACCTCCGGAAAGTTGGGGGCCACGGGAATGCGAGGTGTGGCGGGAGTTTCTCAAGGTGGATGAGATGGATCCTGAAATCATCGACGTGTGGGTATGGGGGATTTGTCGTATGCCACCGCAGGTCCGTGGAATGCTCGAAGCGCCGTACCCGATTGGTCATATGGGGCCGATTCCCATGCCTCCCCCACCAGAGCCTGGTTTCTCCCCATAGAGAAAGTGTTCTCCAAAGTTTGTTTCCGTCACCATGTTTTATGTGCGTGTGATTATAATGGGATGGGAAGGAATTGTCTTCCTATCCTGTTCTTAGTTCTCTTGTTATTTTTGAGGAAAGGGTAAAAAGGGAAACATAATGTTAAAAGGACATGATGGCGAGGGGAACGTGTTTTCTGATAGCCGTTCATTGGAGGAAGAGAGTGGGTGGGTGAGGAGGGATTAGTGGTACACACTCTCCGAGAATGGATCACGTGTTGAGGAGGGAGTGCTACTTGGGGGGGGGGTGATGAAGACAGTGTGTCACATCAAATTTTGTTCGAGTATGGTTTTCGTGTTTGCATTCACACCAAACAAGTTCTGTTTCATGGGATTATTGTTGTTATGGGACAGGTGTATGTTTCCACTAGTCATCGTTTATGCATCCACTCGTGTTCTGGGATCGTACACTTCTTCCCAACTACATTCTTTTTTGGAAGCATTTTGGATTAAGCGCTCGAAGAGGAGGGTGATTGTGACTCCACGTGGAAAGGAGAGTCGCGGCGTGGATTTGTTTTTTATGGTCTTTAAAAAAATGGAACATGTGTGAGCCTGCATTATTTTCATGAAGCGGACACTGTGGAGACCTGTCGAGGTTAGTGTTTTTTATTTTTAAATTTTCGTGTAGGAAGGGATCACTATGGTGATAAGGAAGTTTCTTCTGGTGGCATTGCTGTTTTGCGTTGGCGCTTTGAGCCAGAGTCCCAGTTCCGACGAGTTTAACTTGTTTTGCAAGTTTTTGGGAGAGGCAAATTACATGACGCACGGTCCGGGCTACGTCTACGATGAAGACAAGGACAAAGAAGTTTTGAAAGAAATGCAGGTGCTGCACAATGCTACCACGGAAAACATGAATGAATTTCGAAAGAGGTTGTGGGTGACGAAAGACTTTTTCGAGGAGTATCCGCCCCCCACGCGGCCGGAGAACTGGGAAAAAACGCACAACGAAATTGGCCAGCTGATTAAGGAGGGTGATAAGGTAATTGACGAAAACCGAAACCTCGCGAAACAGGCCAACGAGAAAATCGAGGCGGCGAAACTTCTTCTGGCGCAGGGAATTTACGGGGATCATGTGATGGAGCTCCCAAAGAATGATGGGAATTATACGAAAGTCCTAGAAAATACGAGTAGTATTTTTGGCAACCATACAAGCGCGAAAGAGAGCTGTAGGGACAGAGGAAAAGCCGGGAAAACTCTCATCAACGATCTTTTCTGTGTGTGCGTGGGGGATGCAGACGACGCCAAAGGGCCATGCCACCAGAAGATTTGGCCACCAAAAAGTTGGGGTTATACGGGAAGTACAGGCAACTGGACCCAAATCAAATATGGCCCTGGCTATCCAACACTCATTCCATCCTTCAGCGAGTCTTTCCACATAATCGAACAGGTGTGCTGGGAAAACATGACGGAGAATAACATCAAGTCCGAAAACATAACCGCCTTGCTGGAGCAGTACGTGAGCTTGATTGGGAAGGGAAATGACGGTGTAAAACAGAATAAAAATATTTTCGGACACAGTACGCGAAGTAAGAATCGAGGTCAGGTTAAAGAGTGTGATGGAAAACAAGGGAATTGGCAACACAACGGCCCAGAAAAAAAAAACGATAAAATCTGCGTCGACTACACTCACAATTTACAAGGAAAAAAATACGACATCCCCTGGCACAACAGATTCAAGGAGGCTGCCGAAAAAATGCAGGAAGCCAAAAAAATTGAAGACAGAATATTAGAAAACAGCGCCGCTCTTCTTCTCAAAACCAAGGCGTGGGCCGCATACAGCCGTGAAAAGGAAGACGAAAATTCCAACCTCGACGACATGAATATTTCCAATGTTTTGGATGTGGCCCAAATACCTCCCTCATTGCCCCTCTCCTGCTTATCTATTTTTCTCTAAAGCAAGCACCCAATACAACGCGCACACCATCCTAGAACTCCTATACCTTCTTGTGAATTGTTCTTTGTCTTTCTCCCTTGTTTCTGAAGAGGTACCGTTCCCTGACTCCCTTTTTTTTTGACATCTCCAAGCTATCCAAGATTGACCATGGAAAACAACACCATCTCCACGAGGACCATTCCCTGGAGCATGGAAAAGAATGTGGTGGAGGTGCTGTTGGAAGGTATTGGAGATCCTGATAAAATCAACTTGCACCGTTTTCTGGAGCCCGCGTATCCATTTATTCATTCTTACGTTTCCCGGTTTACTGTGAGAGACTTTGCCCAGAACCCGTGGCGATGCGTGGGAGAAGCCGACGGAAGAGAAAATCTTTGGGAACATTTTCCCCGCCTCCTGTGGCAATTCCGGGTGCTGGCCTTGCGGTTGGTAGATTTTGCGGGACCTCCGGAAAGTTGGGGCCCACGGGAATGCGAGGTGTGGCGGGAGTTTCTCAAGGTGGATGAGATGGATCCTGACATTATGGAGGGATGGTATGGGTGGTTTGTCGCATGCCACCGCAAACACGTGGGGTCCTGGAAGCGCCGTACCCGATTGGACGTATGGGGCCGATTCCCATGCCTCCCCCAGAAATGCCTGGGTTATAAGTTACACTTTTTATCTTCCATGAGCAAGTTGCTTTTGAAAAATGTTGCTTTTGTCGTAATACCTTGGTGTAATTTTTATACCAAAAAATGGATTCCCTCTTTTTAGGCTTCATTTTGTTTTCGAGAGGGTTAAGGGGGAGACAGTAGTCACCCATTTCCAGAAGCTGTTCAAGTTGGCACTTGTCTCCTGTTAGCAGTTCCATGGAGGAGGAGAGCTTTTGGGGGAGACAGACATCAGTTCCTGGAGTGATGGGAGTGGGATAAGGAGTGAATCACTGTTTGGGAGGACATTAAGGAAGTACGCGGATTACTTGGAAACCATGTTTCATTTGTCAATGACTACACACTTGGGAGAAGACAACTGAGGAGACCACACTTTCCGAGAAGGAATACCATGAAGGTCGAATAATAAAGACAGTTTTCCTCATCACGCATTATGCATGGAGTATTTTCTTCATTAAAACATTTTCTCCGAGAGGTGCACTTTGCTTGTGAGAAAGTGAATTCCACAAAACAAATTTCCATGTCATGGTTTTTTATGGTGATGGGAATGAATGTCCATGGATTCTCTCTCCTGAAACCACTCCCGGTTTGAGAAGTACATTTCTCCATCCCAAACATTTTCCTCTGTGGGACACTTTGGGGGTGGGGTGAAAATTAGAAACACAAAGAACGGGAGTTTTTTGTGGTAAATTGTGTGAGAGAGGTGATCATTGATTTGCGAGTTGCGTTTCATGGTGGTGGTGGTGGTCGTGTGTTGGTGCTTGTTGGTGGAGAAATGATCCTTTTTCTTCTGTCTTATAGGGGCAGGAATGAGGAAACCAAGGAGGGTAGGGAAGGGGAGATTGGCGGTGGCGCTGGTGATGGTCATGGTTGTGGAGGGTGTGAGGGGTGATTTCTATCCGGATGTGACGGTATTTAATGGGCGCGATCATGATGCACTGTGGGGTCTTTAAAAGCTCGGCAGACTTGTGTAATGCGTCAAAGAAGTCTGTGAAGAGGTTTGCTAATGTATTAGAAAAAACCAGAGCCAAGCCGTTTTTTCGAATTATGGTAATAAAAATCTCGAAGGCGCTACTGACGCCTTGACAGAAGACTACAAAAAACTAAGGCATCGCGGCTTGTGCTGTAGCACTTGCCATAAAGAGGAAAGGTACTACCCTGGACTCCATCACACAACCTGAATTACTTCTACATGCCTGGTCAGACGGTGTGGCCAATGAAGTCTGACAGGAACGAAAAAATATGCTGAAGAAATCAAAATAATTGGGAAGTCTCTGACAGCAAGCAAAAGGGCTGGTATACTGGATGGGATGGGTGAGAAAAAGATATAGGAAGAGGATACAAAAAATACATGGATCGAAATTGTCCAAAGCTGTTTGCAAGGTGAAGTTAACAACAATTTGGAACCAGTACTGACAAAATACACAAAGAACGCAAGACAAAAAAACGAGCACCGAATAAGGGGGAAATCCGATTACGATGGCAGAACTGGCCATGGTGCCTGTGTTCTGTGCCCTCAAGAATGCGAAAAGAATAGCTAGTGATCACAATTGAGAGAAGGAATCAAGAAACACAATGAGAATAAAAAGAAAGATACGGAAAACTCGACGAAGCCGAGAGAGATCGACAAGCGAAACCCTCCAAGGAAGAACAAAACCCTCGACAAAATCCAGCTCAAACTACAAAAAAACCAAGAGTTGACTGTAAACTACAGACTGAAAAAGCAAATGATATTCTAATATCAGAAAAACTGGTCACCAACATCACCGCAATACACAACGAAGACGAATCGCCTCTAGCCATGCCAGGATCGTTCCTCCTTGTTGCTCTATTAAACTGAAGACACATTTGAAAGTATACACACCATTCAAATCAATACGTGAGTCGACCATCTCTGATTTTCTATTATTGCCATTTATCGTAAAAAAGGTATAATAAGAAGTACCGCAAACAGATGCCATCAATGCACAAGAAAGGCACTAATTGATGTGGTTGATGGTGAGCGATAGTAAGAGCTTCACATTGGGACCACTCATTCCCAAGATCAGGCTAGACAAAAACTTCAATCTCAGAGATAGAATGCCATTTCCATCCGAAACCCAAGGCATAAAGTTAAAGAAGATGCTTTTCAAGCACTGCACAAATTACAAAGCAAGCTGTAACAATATAGTATTATTGATGACAGTATGTTTGATTGGAGGATTTACATGAAGGCGATACGGAAGCTTTTCATGCACTGTTTATTATTATTGTCATTATTATTATTATTATTTTATAATTAAAGTGATGTGGTGAGGGGTTGAGACAAATATATCAACAGAATAAGCCATTGATTTCGTGACAAAAACAAAGGTTTTCCAACAATCATTTTCAATTTGCTTTCATGTCTTGGCCTACTCTTAACATCAAACATAAAAACTGATCAATCCATACATCTTCATTCTACTATTATCTTCTCAAATTCAATTTGTTAATGAGTGAAGCAGGGGTTAGGGTAGAGGACGATGTACGTTGAAGACTGTGTCTGTGCAGCAAATAATCCCGAAAGGAGAGATAGGACAGCCAACATAAAAAGAGATGAATGTTTCTAATATTTCTGAAGTATTAAATAACTTCTTTATTTTTACTGCCATTTTATTTTCTCCAAATAAACAAAAATAAGTATTTCCACAAGATAAAATGACCCAATACCACGAGCATGTTTTCAATAACCACAATAACTATTTTTCACTTACAGTTATTTATTAGTGACTATGTGTTAGGGATACGGTAAATAGCCTCAAAATGATATTGTATTTCTAGTGGTAATCTTCACTATCACTCACTGCAAAATGAGTGAGAGGTGCAGTGATTATCATGGGGAATTGTACCACAAAAAAATCACATTTTCAGAGCTTCCCGTGAGTTTAAGGGGAAGACCTCCCAACAGATAAAATTTTCTGCACAACACGTCATGATAACTAATCCCCCTCAATCTGTATGGAATAACATTTCAAATCTCATCGAGCACTCGAATGGTAAATGGAAAATACACACGCAAAATATAAAGTGTGAGTTTCCCTGTCTACTTAGGGTTAAATAATGTTAATGTCAGGAATCATGGAGAACTTGGTGAACTTATTAGTACTGCAGTGTTATGTAGTTGTCACGTAGTGGCAAATGGTCAGGGGCAGCACCTCCTGTAATATCCCACATTACATTATGAGAGTTTCAAACCTTACTCTAATAATAAGAAAATAGTATTTTTTCAGTAACTGGTTACCGATAGGAAAGGAGAAGCACTGATTAGTGAGTAGGATTAATAACAGAATGGAAATGTCTCGAAAATATCCTAGTGCATTCATATTGGATATCGTTTTATAAGCCGATCTGTTCAAAAGTAAAAGGGTGAAAAAAATCTATACTGCCCTTAGTTCTTTTTTTTTCGGTTTTGATGATTCTTGTAGGATGATGAATGTGTTAAAGATTGTGAAGTTAATGATGATGCTGAAGGTGTTTGTTATTGGGTTAACACGGTCAGAAGTGAATAAAAATGGAGATGAACATGACAAGCTATGCGCCGTCTTGAAAGCAGCAGTTTCAAAGTACGACGTGTTGAAAAATTAAGGAAGCCCACTAAAACAAGCCTTAGAAAAAACTATTTTTTGAATAATGAAGTTAGGGAAGACACTAGTGGTTTTCCGATGCCGTTAGATTACACAAAAAATGGAACAAACACCACGATGAACAGCCGCAAAAAATGGTGTGGAGGCTGCAACAGGGATGGCCAGATGCACAACCCTGGGGAATCTGCCACTCACGACTTGGTTTGTCTGTGCGCACCTGGTCAAAACGGTTTCCCAATTAGTGGCCGTAGCGATACAAAGCTATGCGGGAAATATCAAGACGCTTTTGGAGGCGGTAGTAATGGTTAGTACACCAAGTTGTATGGTGACATGGATCAGGAGAGAGAGCATTTAAGTGAGACGTGAGAAACGGTTGTCAAAGATTGTTTGAAAAGTGGACATAGCGACGAATTGGTAAAAGCCCTGAATGAATTCAAAGGGAAGCTTAACAAGGAAAACAAACAATATCTAGGGGAACAAAGTGAAGACTCTAAATGTGAAGGAACAAGCGTGGAAGGAGTTCGCGTAAAATACCATACCGAATGTGCACAGAACAGTTGGTGGAAGAACTTGGAGGAATCAATCCCTAAAAATAATACATGAGAAGAACAGAAAAAGATCCAAGCCAAGAAATATCGACAAGAGATAGACGCTAAGGGGACACAAACAGCTTCAAAAAAAAAACCGGCTCAAACTCCAAAAGCGTCACCAATAGTCGATCGTACGTTGAAAACTGAAGAAGCACATTATCCCTCAATAGCGGATAAACTGATCGCCAACATCACCGCGACCCATGTCGAAGACGGATTGCCCATAAACAAACCACAACGGTTCCTCCTGACCGCTTCTATTATTTAATATTACAATTTTACTCTTTACATTCCAAAGATGTGTCTTACACATTGGTATTTCATAAGCCTTCTACACACCTTTCTCTCATAAACGGAACCATTTTACTCCCAAATTTTTTTCTTAAAATTAGGAAAAAGTGATAGGAGTAAAAACGCACTGATGACCTTTTTTTCCAATTTTAATAGTGCTTTTCGATTATTTGTTTTCATTTCTCATGGAACCTCTCCTTCCTTAATATTTTACTGCTTAACATGTGACTTTTAGGAGGGCTGACATCTCGTGGGCATTTTCTTCTACGGTTAGTGCCTATCACCATGCTCACAGTGATCACAGGAATGTTTTTCACACGGGAACCATAGATGTTCACAAATGCCAGTTGAAAACTGAGACACCATGACATCTCGGTGCCACTACAACCAGAAAACTGAATAACATTGAACAGTAACGCGAAATTGAAATGTTTTCCTTGTTCTAAACATTCAGCAGCACAGTCATGGTCAGTCTTATGGAAGAACCCAATCGTCTATGGGGAGACGGAAATGGGAGAACAGTGCCTTCATAGGTGAAGAAAAGCAACAACCAAAAGGGCAAAAGTGAAAACCAGAAGTGTGGTACGGATGTGAAAAGCCGATGCCCGATGACTGAAAATAGCAATAAAAAGTAACTGCAAATAAAGTTATCGCTGATCAGAGTGGCTTTCCAGAGAGGGAAATTGCAATAAAAACGGAAACTTGAAAAAAAACACTTGACAAAAACGAAGGAAGCCAAGAAACTCGAGGGGCAGATACTGCAAAACATAGTTGAGATAATCAAAAACAAAGCAAAGTACGAACTACGCACAGTCGTGAAAAGAAAAATACACCGCCAATCTCTATGACGTAAGTGTCTCAAATATTTTTTGTTCTTTAGGTGAACAAAAACAATATTTTTCACAAAAAATATAATAAACAGTTGAAAAAAACACATTTCCACGAACAATAATCACCGCATTCCTTATAACTATCTCTTAGTAATTAGCTGTTGGGATTACTAAAAATTTTCCATAAAATAAATTTATATTACATATGCTACATATCACTATTACTAACTGTAACATGAGAGGGGGGGTCACCGATTATCACGGGGGATAATGCTACACCGAGAAGCACACTATTAGAAATTTAGGATGGCTACTGGGGAGATCTTTTCCAAAAAAAGATGAAACAGTATGCACATAATCCCACATGATTATTTCTCCATTTATTACTGGAAAAAAGAATATTTCAAGTCTTATCGAGCTTTAAGATATCAGATGGATAATTCTCACACAAAAATATAAGGTGTGGGAGCTACATTTTCGGGATTTTTGAGAGGAAGCGATAATAATGGGAAATTCCATGAAGATTTTTTTGAATTTGCGTATTACAGTGGTTTGTATTTGTAAGTCAGTGGCTAATGGTTATTGGTGCTATCTTTCAACATACCTCCACAGCAGTCTGCAAGTTTGACATTCAATTCTATAATGAGCATAAAACAGTGACTTTGTAGTGAGTAGGTATGAGGAGGAATGGTTTCGGATTGAATTTTTACTAGAATGTAATGTTGAGAAAAAATATTTTCACAGCATTAGTGGCTTTTCCTATATTACTATTCCAAGTTACTCTAGTTAACTACTCGAGAGTATGATTACTTCTCTAATTGCATGGTGTATATTTACTGATAACGTGTTTGAAAAATAAAACCAACCCTCATACTTGTAAAAGATTTACCCATCATTGTTTTGATACGGTTTTTTTGTTAGGTAGACCAAGTTCTTTTATTGCTTGGTGATTATGACTTTAAATACATTTTTTTTATTGGCGTTATCGAGATTTTATCTCTTTTTTTCGTGACTGTCTTAAACTGCTGTTATAATGCTTTCAGAGAATCGTTAATTTACTACATTTTCGTGTTGTAGATAGAAACATATCGTGTAAGTTTTTTTAATACTCCACAAGTGGCTTATTGTGAAGTTTTTTTTTGCTAGCTAAATATGTCAGTGTTTTCTATTGTTTCTTTCCATCGGTGTTCTAGAGGTGGTTTGAATATTTAAGAAGCACTTATGTCATGGGGGCTGCATTTGCAATGGCGTATTGCATATACGACTTTGGTTTTATTCACTGTGGACAGCAAAGGAGTTCCAGGACAGGCAAAAGTCCACCGGGAAATCCCCACAAAGGCCGCTGCAGCCTTATGCAAGCTGAGCAAAAAAAAATGAAGGAAGTTACCCCTTGGGTTGTGAAGCAAGTAAAATTTGATGCGTCGAAAATTAAAGACCTCGAATAGAACTTTTTAGAATGGCAGTCAGAATATCTCCAGTCAAACTCCGGACTCAGTGAGGAATGCTCGATAAGATGTAACATTTTCAGAGAGGTGCAGAGTAAACAGAAAGAGACACATGAGACACCGGAAGAAGCGGAAAAAGGTGTCTCCAAAACCGTTTCGTTTGCCTCAAATCATGCGGGGTGTCTTGACGAGTTCATCACTGTGTTTGCAAGTTCAAAGGGGAGCAACAAATAATGCATGTTTAGTGGTAATTCAACCGCAACGGGATCGTACTTAAAAGACTGCTTTAGCGGCAGTACAGATACTTTCAGCGAATTTTACACAAAAAACCCCGTACCACAGAGAAAAAAGGTGAATTTAACTTGACCACCGAAATTGGCTGGATCACGCACAATAGTTTGAAAAGCCACTCCTCTGTATCCGGCTCAGACAGCACAGCCAGCTGCAATCTAGTCAAAGGAGCATCGGTAATCGTTGTCGGCGCTCTCAACGGCCCGCTTTAGTGGGGCATTGGCATCTCAACAATCGGGAAAAGTTTTTCCGGCGACTTTAAAAGCAACTTCGTTTCTGGCGAAATGGCAAGCGCCACAGGACCCAAAATCTGTAGCGACGGCAAGGCCTTCTGGACAGCAAACCCTTCCACAGCCACCCCACACATCAAAAGCTCCTTGGATGCACTTGAAAATATCAAAACTGTTAAGAGTCAGATTTAAAAAATTCTCTTTGAAATGTGGAATAACCCTGGTAACGCCGGCCACCTCAACGTGGTGCCAGGGTCTAGTACTCCGTCCAGAAGGAAGCCAAGCGCCCGCATTATGCCCGGTTGGACAGGACGGGGGCGGGCAAGAGGCTGAAGGCTACCAGAGAGGAAGTATGCAGCATCACCGGCACTCTGGGGTGAATGAAGTTGGTCGAATACTTCCCTGCACGTGCGGGCGTGCTACGTTGGATGCGCGGCGTATCCTGCTGCTTGTCAGCGGAGACGTTGAACGTAATCCAGGACCCATGAGTCGTGGAGCCCAGTGGAATGCTGGGGGTCTCTCCCCGGCGAAGCGAATTGCCTTGGAGAGGAAGCTTCACGAGGACATGGTTTTGTTTTGTCTCTTGCAGGAGACACACCTGGCGTCGGCAGAGTGTGCCGCGCTAAAAATAGACGGATACCAGCACGTGGGGCAGGCGAGAACTCCTCACGGGGGCGGGGTATCTATTTTGGTGAGAGATAAAGTTGGAGTAGAGGTGGGCATACTAGAGAAGGAAGTTCCCGAGAGAGCGACAGTGACACTGAGGTTCTCGGCCGATGTGAGTCTCACGATCGCATCGGCTTACATCCCCAGGAAGGCTGATGTTTCCAGCGAGGCGCTGGACACCTTGCTGGGAGCAAACGGGGCAATGGTGATAGGAGTAGACGTGAACTCACACCACGTGTTGTGGGATCCGTTGCGTCCGAGTGGTGCCAAGGGAGAGTGCATTGTGGATTGGTGTGTCCAGAACGATATGAGGATCGCCAATACCGGATTGGCCACCAGGCGACAGCGTGGCACGGCAGCACTGTCGTCACCGGACATAATGCTGTGCAGAGATTGTGAGATCTCTAACTGGAAGTCCGCATTGAGCCCGGACAGTGATCACCATTGGATCACGTTCGATGTTTTTGTGGGCACCAGCCTAGACGTGATTGCTCCCTCCAAACCTGTACGTGCACTGTACTCGTGGAACAAGGCGCGTTGGAATGATTTTAAAAAATTGAGTGACGATTTTATTTTACGAGGAATGAAGAGATCGGCCAAGGGCGCGGATGCCCTGAATGAGGCGGTGACGAGAGGCATTAGGATGGCAGCGAAGAGGACGATCCCAAAGGGCAAGGGCGTAGCACCGCCGTATTGGACACCAGAACTGACAAAACTCGACAAGATGGTTCAGGAGTGCAAGAATGAGCGGAAGAGAGATGCATTGATCCGCTGGAGGAGGAAGGTGCTAGTGGACACGGCCATGGGACGGTGGAAGGAGAATGTGTCAAGGCTGTCCACCACGGATTCAGCGAGCTGGAACCTGGTGAAGTCGATATATGCGCCACGGCCGCTGACATCGCCGGTGCTGGTGGTGGATGGCCATCCATTGACCAAGCGTCAGCAGGCGCAAGCATTGGCCAAAATGTACATGGCCAGGTCAACGAAGGCACCGCATGCACCGGAAATGAGGATACTCAGCACTAGGCGCAGCACTTTCCGACCCATCACCAAGGCAGAGCTGGACGTTGCGCTGCGGGAGCTCGCTTCCGGCACAGCGCCGGGTGATGACGAGATACACTGCGAGGAGCTGAAGGAGCTAGGCAGGGTAGCAAAGAAGTGCGTGTTGCGACTGTTTAATTGTAGTTTGCGCACAGGACAGGTGCCTGCCAAGTGGAAACACGGAATCATCGTACCACTGCTGAAGCCGAACAAGCAAGCAAGCAGCATGGCGTCCTTTACACTGGTCACGCTCACCAGCACACTGTGCAAGTTGATGGAACGCATCGTGGCGCGTAGGGCAGGGGACTGCATTGAAGACAAGTTGCAACCACAGCAGGCCGGGTTCAGGCCGGCGCGATCGTCACTGGATACGCTCATGCAGGTGACGAGTGCAGTGCGACGAAGGAGGGATGGTGAGAAGACGGCAGCAGTGTTCATTGATTACGCGCGTGCCTTTGATTCAGTCGATCATAATTGCATTGTCAAGGCGCTAATGTCCTTTGGTGTTGAGATGCACTTGGTGGCATGGATAGCGGACTTTCTGCAGGGGCGTACGGCGCAGGTGAGGGTGAACAACACGCTGTCGGAGGATATCAGTCTTACCTGCGGTGTTCCTCAAGGATCGGTGCTGGGGCCGCTGTTGTTCATTGTGACGGGGGATTCGCTGAGCAAACGGCTGAATCGTATCCCTGGATTGCAACATGGGAACTTTGAGGATGACCTCACCATTGTGTGCACGAGCGCTGATCTGAGTGCAATCCAGCAGACCATTCAGCACGGGCTAGATTGCATCAACAGTTGGTCAGAGGAGCAGTTTATGGAGGTCTCAGCGGAGAGGACGGTGTACACGTTGTTTGGATCACGCGACAAAAATATGCTGAAGCTGGAAGTTTGCGGGACTGCTGTAAATGAACGCGATCGCGAAAACTACTGGCCTTGAAAATGCGGCACCACAACGGACTGAGCAAATACGTGCATGAAAGTAAAAGCAGCGGCTAATATTGCAGCTAATGAAACTGAGGGCGATCGCCTCTCCAGAATGGGGTCCGGGAACGGAGGTACGACGGGCGTCCCACCTGACTGCATTGCAGGCGAAAGTGTTCTACGGCATTGCGCTGTGGTGCTGTAGCGCATCGCCATCGGAAGGAGAGAAGCTGGAGTAAAAAACACACATGTAGCGCGCATTGTGGCAGGCATCCGAAAAAGAAGCTAATCCCACAGATGCTCCACTGAAAGCTCCGTTGAAACCAATAATTTAGGCGGCACACAGCGGAGCCATTGAGTGTTACCCACGAATGAAGGTGTGCGAGCCTCAGTATGCAAAGGCTTCTGATAAAATGTTTCCCCCACAGCATGCCATATATTCCAAACTGGAGAAAGTAAGGCACATGTGTAACACAATCGAAGTGTCCGTCAGGCAACACGAGGCGACCGTATTGCAATGGGCGAAGGAAGTATATTTTAACACCACAGCGCCAGGAGCACTCAAGGCTGAAACACCAAAGGAGGAAAGGAAAGTTCATACCATGAGGAGAGTACAGCGGTTCAATGATTATGACTATCAGGCATGGACAGATGGACCAGTGGTATTGGGCGTTTCATCTGGTGCCGAGGTGCTGGTGTACCCTCCGACTGGAAAGAAAGTAAGAAAGTCACTCTGCGTTGTGGAAACATGGATTTCAGCTTCAGGGCGGAATGTATGGCAATAGATGCAGGACTAAGAAGACTGTTGCGGACCATTAAAATGAACGAGTTACGCAAGACGAAAACATTCACCTCCACGGACTCGCCGCCGCTGTTAGTGGCACTGGGAAAGGGACCTGCGGTTGTAAAGGAAGCGCTACTGGGGAAAGTGTGGAACCTGATTCTGCACCTTGTACGGCCGAGGGTGGTTGTTAATTTTTCAGTTCGTGCTCTCGAGCTGCGGCATCCCGCGAAACGAAGCCACCAACGGAAAAGAAGAGGAAGAGAATGGTAATACCAAGCCACAGTCACATCCAGCCTGGATTACAGACGTTGTCACGGGCATTGAAAGACAGATCGGAAAAAGAAAATGAAGGCCTTCGAGGAGGGACAGATGTCAAATACGTACCAAAGCGCACTGCTTAATCACATCAGACCAGCGCCAGGGAACAAGCTTGATCGGTTGAGTGAGTCACTGCTTGTGCAGTTTAGAACAGGCACCTCGAAATACTTTGGATGGCTTCATCGTGTGCTCACACAAGAAAGCGGATCGATTGGAATACAGGTGGTGCGGCGGAGAATGCTAAGTCACAGAAAACACCGAGAGTGCACCAGTGAAGGCCACAACGGAAGAAAATACGGAGCACTCGCAGCCATCTCATGTGGCTGCGCGACAGAGTGACCCCGTCACATGTCCGTTGTGCTATGTGGCGAGCGCGCATTGCCAGGCGGGTGTGGTTTACCGGATGAAAATGCACGGTATTGCTAGAGAGAGGGCGTTGATACTTACAAAGGTGGGAAGAAAGGCGGTGTATGCATGCAATGGGGACTGCAGTTGCCATGTTTATGTGTGGAGGAATTCGAGAGGTGCGACTTACTGCTGGAGCAGAAGAACAACCACTCTCTGGAAGAGACACCACGTGTGGTAGAAAGGCAGAAGAGGAACAGAGAGAAAGGGATAACGTTGTGAAGTTAAAGTGTCCTTGGTATTGTAAAACGTACGCATCGTACGGATGGTTGAAAAGTCACATGTTAGAAAAACACCCGGACAAGAAACTACCGGAAGGCAATATCAATGACCGGGCCGCGGATCCTAGTGAGGATGAAGTTGACCAAGATGAGGAAGTAATAGAGTGCCCACGGTGTAAGCATGTGAAGAGCATAGTATGACGCACCCGAAACCAATGCGTGCAGCAGTTCGATAGGAGTCAAGATTACTCTACTGAACTGAAGCAACCATCCAGAAACAAGTGCCCCGTAAGCGGCAAAGAGTATCATTACAAAAGGTTGATTCGTCACATGCAAGAGAAACATCCAGACCACAGCGGGTCGCAGTGGCCAACGCCGTGGTCCCAACCTCCCCATACAAAGAAAAAGAGCAAAATGAGTAAGAAACGGAAACGGAGAGGGTGTACAGGAGGCAGAGGTGAATGTGGATGGGAAGAGACCGAGGAAGCGTCGACGAATAGGCCGGTACATGGTAGCGGAGAAAGGAAGATACTTTGTGTGTGCAAGATGCGGGAGCGCATACAAGAACAATAGCACCCGCTTGAGAGGCACACGCGCGCATGTCACAAGAAAGATGAAGGATGAGTCTGTGGTGATCACCTTCACGATGCGCCACACACTCCAGTGCCCATACTGCCCAATGAAGTGTGAACGGGAGCAGTGTCTCACCGCAATGCATCTTCAGGCAAAGCACAGGCAGCCGAAGTAGGAAGTCGAGAAAAACGCCCTGAAGGCCATGTGTAAGGAATCATCTGCTTACCTGCTAGTGTCTCCGTCTCTGTTGCCACTACGATAAAGGCATGGTCTGGAACGCCTGAAGGAAGAGGAAGTGTACCATAGTGAACCACTGACACGATTTCTGGCAGACTGGCTGAACGTGCATTCTACCTCTCCGCTGCCGTTGGTAGTACCCCAGTGGTTTCCAATAAGGACGGAGAAAAATGCCTTCCCATTGCAAGCAGTCTGTTCCACAATTAAACTGGAGGGAGCGAGGACGAGGCCGGCGTTATGATCAAAATACCCTGCTTGTTTGAGGAGCACAGGGAATAGCCGAGCATCAAGCGGAGCACGTGCAGGGTGAAAACACAGCGAAAAAGCTGACAATAAAGTAGAAAACGTCATGGGGTATTTTTTGAGTTTGTTAGTGTTACAGTGATGTGCATTCGCCAAGTAATTGCAACTTGAACCAACTCCTAGCACTAAAGATAGTTTGCATTTCTCATACCATATTTCACAATCTTTAAAACAGTAGCATGTTAGTGACGATGTCCTGTTTCAAGAGGTGGTGGACCGAGTGGTGAATTATTTGTTTACGTCATTTATCTTACTTTTTTCACTTTCTTAATGCTTTTATTAGTTGTTCGACACCACTCTGGAAATTAATTTTCATGAGTGAAGATTTGTTCTACAGCCATTATCTTTTTTTTAACATGTAGTCAGATAACTTTCCTTTCTTCATCGTTTTATTCTCATGGTATAAATAGGAGAAACAAGTCGGAGGATAGTTAAAAAAGACACACGTTAATTTCGAGGAAGCGAATGATATATATTTAGATATGTGGAAAAACGTTTTCTTTTTGACCATCATTTTACATATTCTTTGTTTCAGTACACGTTCCGAAACATACGATAACGATACGGAACGTAAGTTGCTCTGCAAAATATTTATCTCGGCCACAAACGTAATGAAAAAATCTGAGGAAAATAAAATTCTAAAAGAATCGATTTACGGTACAAGAGGCAGGGCGCTGTTTAATGAGCGTGGGACGGTAGAACTCCCTTGGAGCTGCGGTTTGAGTGGAACTGGGCGTGGTTCGCTATGCGACTATTACCATGGGGGTGGGTGCTTCGCCGACAGCCTCGTTGGTACATTTATGTGCCTGTGTACGCATGGGAGGAATAGTTATAGCAAAAACTTCTGTAGATTGGGAAATGTGGGAGGAGTTGAAATATGGTCAGGATGGGAAACAAAGGAGAGCACAAAAGATTTGTTCGAAAAAGTGTGGAAAAAAGTCCGAGAGAGTTGCTTTAAAGAAAGCAGGAGCTCCCCAGGCAGTGAAGATGCTCTGAGAAACCTAAGGGAAGTCATGAAGAATGTAAGGGAACAGTTAAGACAAGGAAACGAGTATTTCTATTTAGGAGGAAAAGAAGAAAGGAGCGGTTGTAGTGGTGTGAACGGAGACGACGTTTGTGTGCGGTACACAGGTGTATCAAAGGACAATGTGATTATTCCCTGGATGAAGAAAATCGATGGTGCATTAGAGAAACTATAAAACACTGAACAATACTCCCTAAAAGATGCACTTCAGTCACCAACCTCTGGATCAATCCCTTCCGCATACATAGAGTCAGGAGAAGATTCATCAGAAGGGAAATATAAAAAGCCAACAGGCCGATCACCATCAACAGCAGAGAATATCAGCGACCAAAAGGGAAATGGAGAATCGCAACCTCAGAGCATCGGAAACAATGGGGACTCGAGTGCATCGCGGTCAAGAAATAAGAGAAACACTGAAGGATATCCAATGATCAACGTTGCATCACTTTCCGCTGATGTTACTGACGACGGTCCCATCATAGCTAGCCCGAAATGGCTCCTCTGGGCCGCCTTATTCCACTAAAAAATTACCCCCCAAAAAACACTCTCTCATATAATGATAATCTCAATCCACGGAATGTGTCTCCTTTGTACTTCTGTTTTATTTTCTTTTGTTTTATCAATGAAAGAACAATGGAAATATGGGTGTTGAAAAATGTGATGATGGTGATGGTGGTGATGGTAGTGATGGGTATTCATGCGGTTGAGGAGGAAATTGTTTTAAACACGAGCCACTTTGGTGCGCTGTGTAACATTACTAAGGCAGCGACAAAACTATGGAGCGCCGCTAATGTCCAAGCACATTTATTTGACAAAATGGAGAAGAT
The DNA here is from genome assembly GCA_002287245.1 of Trypanosoma congolense. Taxonomy (NCBI): domain Eukaryota; phylum Euglenozoa; class Kinetoplastea; order Trypanosomatida; family Trypanosomatidae; genus Trypanosoma; species Trypanosoma congolense. The sequence goes on along the minus strand of NHOR01000272.1, from coordinate 327,966 downwards.
AACCCAAATAATTGACGGAATATTTTTCGGCCTTAATTGTGAAGCTTCAAGCGGGGGAATTTGGAACCTTCCGCAAAATTTCATCGGAACTAATCCGAAGAGAAGTGTGATTTGCGGATCCAAAGATACATCTGCCCATATGCCGTCAGCATCGGACACCCTAGCTTCGACAATCCTTTGCTTGTGTACACCGACAACTGAGGATAAGAAAGAATTGTGTGGTTACCCTGTTGATGGCCATGGAAAATGGTCAGACTCTGAGAGCGAAGATGTAGAAGAATTATTCAAAAAAGTGTGGGGCGATTGGGAGGATGGTATGTTCATCAAAAATTGTATTCACTATGATACGTACGGAGACTTCGAAGGAGCAAAGAAAAATCTTAACGTAGAGGTTGAATCACTAAAGATAACACTAGAGAAGGAAAAAGGCGTAATATTAGTCCCAAAGAGGACCACTTGTGGCGTATCGGATGTTTGCGCCAACGTCAACCGAAAACCCGCTTGGCTGGAAAAATTGGAAATTCTCATAGAAAACACAAAAATTACTATCCCTCTCATGGTTATCCAGGAAGCCCCGCAAGAAAAAATGCCCAAATCCGAAAGCACGGATACACTCTTACCCATACGCGAACCCACAAACATAAACACACATACGAGCCCCACAGCACGGGAGGATCACAAAAAACAAGAATCGCCAAAATATCCTGAAAACCAACCGGAAGCTAAAGCACGACCGGAGCCGGAGCCGACCAGGAAGGCCACAGAGATACCCAGAAAGAGAGAAGAGTACATTAATCCAGTTTCAGAAGCCAACGAAACAAATGGCTGCTTATTAACCAGCAAGAAATGGCTGATCCTGTCTTTATTACCTACCTAGAAGAAATATTTTTAAAATTACTCATGAGAAGAATAAAAAGTGCTCTAAAAGGTAGCTTCCTTCAAAAAATATTTTCGATTTCATGATTGATGTTGAAAAGATATCAGGAAGAAAATGATATGTGCTAGAAATGTTTGGGTGGCGGTAGTTGTAATCGTAGAGGCTGTGAGAGGGGCATCAGAGGTCAATACAGATAAAATATATCATAATAGCGACAAACATGGATTACTCTGCAACGTACTAGCATCGACAGTGAGCTTGTTTCTCAGTAAAAGGGGAGGAATGCAGTTGCAGGAAGCAGTATGAGAATCCATTTTTGGTATCGGTAACCGCGGTGAAGAGGATGCTATCAACCTCAAGTTGCCAACCAAGTACGATAGCCAAGGAAGTCTCGAGAATTTGTGTGGGTCTTGCGGAGATTCAGAACACCACCCAGGAGGATCCATCCCTCACGACATCCTCTGCCTATGTACAGTCGGGAGGGAGGAGCTCCATTCAGTGGAGACAAATATTACTCCCTGTGTGGATTAAGTGGTGAACACTGGGGATGCAAAAAGTATTCAGCAGGCAATCAGTATGTGGGAACTGGGCAACAATGGGAGTGCATAGACAAAAACTGGGATTCAGGTTGGGATCAACCCAGAAGACACACGGCATGGGAAAAAGTTGTTAAACCCTGTTTGGAAAAAGGAAAAACACTGAGTTTCACAGACGCCTTGAACAATTTGGAAGCAGCATTAAATGGATGGGAGCACCCCAAGTGGGGGGCCAGTCATGAGGGTTGTGGGGGAAACGGCTTCGGTGACATATGTGTGGAATACAGTCAGTGGTGTTACACGTCGACGTGGTGGGCACAATTAAAGGAAGGCCTCAAGCAGATAGACTTAAGCGAACCAGAAATCACCTCATCAAGAACCAACGCGAATAACGAAAGCGTAGAAAACAATCATTTCTCAAGAGTGAATAGAGGAGCCACGTCATTGGATACGACACACGGAAATAAACGGTTGATCTTTTCCACAACTCACAGAGAACACGAAAAAGACAGCCTCCCGCTCAACAACCTCTCCTCACACGAAAGCGACCCTACAATAATTTCGTCACTTTTTCCTGTCCTAGCCATCTTCGCTTTCTAAGGATAACAATCTTTCTTCACAACGCTAATTCTTATGCTAACTTACCGCCCTCATTGGTATTTCAAAGGTATGCTATCAATTTCTCTCCAGACAATGCAACCATTTCCACTCATTTTTCTTTAGCGCCAAAAGGTTAGAGGTCAAGGGATAGGGAGAAGAGTCGCACAACTCCAACCTGAAAGCGTCCTTTTGAGGGATGCTTTCGAATCCTGTGTTCTCACTCCACAGAGCGCCCCATCTACTTCCATACTCCCTTCCACAACAAGTCATTGTGGGGGAGGACCATGCCGTTGTCATTTCTTCTCATGGTTAGGTGCAATCACCATGCCCATGGTGGTCATGGAAAACTCCCAGCCCTCCGCCGAGGCAGAGTAACCACTGACACACCTGACAGCTCCTCACCATTATCACACGGTGACTGAACAAAACTAAAAATAGTGTGTGAAATTGTTCCATTTTGCCTTTCCTCAACATTCAGCATTATGGCATATAAAGTTTTAATGAACATACCAAACCACCGTAGGGAAACGGAAATGAAAAAGTAGTGGGCTGAAAAGGGTAGAGAGAAAAGACAACCCAAAATCAAAAAGAGGAGTGTGGGTACGAATGAAATGGGGAAATCAAATTCTTTAAAATAGTAATAAGTACAAGGCCCAGAAATTGAAGTGATCTTTGTTCAAAACGGTATTCCGTGGAGAAAGCTTTTAATGATAATAAAAAAAAATACAAAAAAACATCCAATCATGAATGAAGCCAATAACATCGAGGACAAGATGTTACGGAATCGTGCGGAGGTTGTACCTCCCAAAACGAAATCATGGACCGTATACGGCCCTGAGAAATGATGTAAGACATACAATCTCGATGACATGAATGTCTCAAATTTTTTTTAATAAAGCCCAATTGCTTTTCTCATTACTATGCCCATATCTATTTTTGATTATCTAAATCAACAGTAACAATTGCTAGTTCTTTTCCTCACAAAATCACTCAAGAAAACAGACACATTTTCAGTAAAAATAATTGCCATTTTTTCCTTATTACTATTTGCTTAGTGATGGTTTTTGGGAGTTATGGAGAATGGGAAAAAAATCGTATTGTATTGCTTGTAGCATATGTTACCATCGTTCGCTGCAAAATGAATGAGGGTGTCACTGATTTCCATGGGGAAGATTGCCACCCCAGAAGTCGGTGTCAGAAATTTCTATCGTGTTAAGGGGTAACAAAGCAATTCACAACAAACCATTATCATCTTCACCCCCACCATCGCTAGAGAGAGAACATATCAAATCCCATCGAGCGGTCGGGTAGAAAATGGGAAATACCCCTTCGAAATATCAGTATGGAAATTACCTTGTGTATTTTAGGGGAATAATAATGGTAACATTAGTGGAAAATGCCATGGTGTACCTGGTGATTTGTGAGTATTGCAAGGTGTGTATTTGTCAAGTGATAGTTGATTATCAATGATCGTATACCTCATAACAGTCTGCACGTTTCACACCAAATCCTAAAGTCATCAGTAAAAAGTGACTTTTTCACGACGAGGTCCGTCACCGCCGGCAGATGAAGTGAGTTCTAAATTAATGTAATTCGTATGATGAGTTGAGAGGGTGTCATTGAGATGGTCTCTCATATCTTTTTATTATATGTTATATTTTTTTTAATCAGCAAGATTATGACTATACTCATAGTCGCTTAGCGTACATTTACTGATTAATGGTTAGAAAAATAACATCAATTCCTCCCCTGCTCCTGAAAGATTTTCTTATTTTTGATTAGGCCTTGCACTTTTGTGGGTCTGTGGAGTTCTGACATTGCTTGCTGAGTAACTTGTGATTAAATTTTTTATTTTTTATTGGTGTTACAGATATTTCATCTTTTTGGCTATTTTCTGCAAACTTATTGACTATTTATCCAGGAAATCGTTACTTTATCAATTCGGTTTCATTTTGCGGATAGAAGTAAAGCTTATCATTTAATGCTTCTTCTACATCATTGCGCAGCTGCTTTTTCGTTACCTATTGCGGTGCCCTGAAGTGAAAGTGTCTCGCCTTATTTGCCTTACGTGCCTGTTGCACCATAGAAGTGACTGGAGAAACTTCAAAAGAATGAATGAGGAATCGCGTTTGTTGTATCGGTTACTCGCTTGGTTTTTGATGTGTTCTGTCGGGGTATGGGGGTCTTATTATCCCAAATCCATCCCCACAGATGCAGGAGAATCTATCTGCAGCCTCAGCAGGAAATTGAAAGACGTCGCTCCCTGGACGGTAGGGCAAGTGGCAGCGTTAAAGAAAAAGCGTGACGAGTACGAATCAAAATTCACCGACTCAAAGCTTCGTTTTCACGAGTCCCTTGGCTGTGGAGGAAACGAAAGTCTCCTGGATGGAATTCGGACGGCGCTAGAGAAAGTTAACGAGGAAATTAAGACACTTCCGGCAAAGGCTATCCGTGCAGGGGCCCTTGCAGCCAAGTCCGCCGGCCGCTTGGACGAGTTCATCATGGTTTTCGCGAATGCAAATGGTGGTCACAGATATTGTTTGGGGAGCGGTGGTCACCCAGCGAAAAGGAGGGATTTGTATGATTGTTTTCCGGAGGGCAAGAAATTTGAAATAGGGGAAAAAAACTTAGCCAAAATCCCCGAAAGCGTGACGGAGGAAAGTGAGCCAACTCTCAATGCCGTAATTGACCATATCAACCATAGCACCATGACCACACACGTTAAAAGATTCGGAGGTGACAGTAACGCTGATTGCAACCTTATCAAAGGAAAAGGGGGGCTGATCCCTGGAGAAGGGACGGCGCTCTGCGGACCGCTTTGGTGGGGTGGTGGTGTTTTGACTATCGGCAAAAGTTTCACTGGCTCGCTCTCAGGAAAAGAGAACTTCTTTGCAGGCGAAATAACAAACACCACAAGTGACTTGAGTGGCACAAAAGCATTCTGGACAGAAAAACCTTCCGAGAAAATACCGCACCTCCAGAAAACCCTCACCGCCTTCCAAGCTTTCAAAGACGCTGCAGCAAGAATTACTCAAATATTCTCTGAAATCGAAAAAATAGAGAAACAAATTGAACCCTGCCTTTCCAACGAAACCATGGAGGATGGGCCCGCTCAACCCTGCTTCAAAACTGCTGTGAAGCTCAATGCGGAGCTGCAGGCAGCAAACGCACTGCTAGCGCGCTATCATAAAGAAAAGGGGCCACTTCCGTCGGGAAGCGCCTTGATACTCCACCAAAGCGTCATGACGTTTTTGTATCTCATTGCTTTTCTACTCTAACAATGATTCAAACTGAAAATACAAGCTTCGACATTGTAGCATAATTTGTTTCCTGTCGTATTTACTGCAAAACGATACAATTATTCGTTAACCTTTTTCATGTTTACCTATAGGAAAGCAAGCGCACTAAGCAAATTAGCTCAAGGCAATGTTTATGGAACTGCGTTCAACGTGG
>NHOR01000272.1:255000-317500 GCA_002287245.1 Trypanosoma congolense | reverse complement strand
GAGCATGTCGCAGACGGGATCGAGCTCCCAACGCAGCATGGGGCGAGCCTGCCTTATGGGATCCCCTCCTACCAATCTGAAAAGTCCGGCTAACAACATCCGCGCTGGTGAGTGCTCTGCCGCCAATATGGAAGGCAGTGTCCTTCTGTACTGAATTGCGCTGCTCTTTGTAGGCTGCAAACTTACGATAAAAATGGCGGCTGTAGCTTCCACCGCCGGCACTTCGAGTCTGTTGGCGAACACATAATATATTCGGGTTACGCCCGGCTTCTGATCTCATGCTGTACGAGCACACATCTTCTTTGCTACCTTATTGGCTTCTGAAGCCAGTGCTGCGATGTACGGATCGTATGTGGGAGGTTGAATGAGGGTGACATCATTACTCGATGCCTTTTCTGGGTGTTGAAATCCGCTTCATTTCTCTCAGTCCCCGTGGAAGACCCCAAGCCGTTGAGGAGCCGTTGACTTTGCTACACGTAAGAGCCATGCTCTTCCTGTTTGTGTTGGGGGACCCTCCCGAACACGAGGAATATTGCACCATATGGCTTCCTCCTTTTCGCTTCCCCTGTTGAGTATGAGAAGAGGTATTAAATGCCACCAAAGTCATTGCTTCAGGGGCCTGAAACCGTTTGCTGGGTAGCTGTCTGGTTTCTTCTCGAATACACGGCAAGCGAGGTGCTGCAGTGCCACACGCAGCCACGTGTGAAACACCGGCCCCAGCTCGGAAGGATCGTGGATTGATTTCTTTTTGCCTTCAGAGCCGCCTGAATGAACGAACATGTCGTCTCTTTTTGTGTGGGTACTCAATTGCCGCCACTTATGGCCTCAATCCCAACGAGATGCTGGTCTTTGACTGTTTGTATTATGCGCAGTCGGTTATATAACCACATTCCGAGTTGTAGCTGCTCCTCCGATATGCCCCTTCTGGGCGCAGCCACAATATAGCCGTGAGACGAAGTTTTTCCACGCCCCTGTGTAAGCCTGTCCCGGTGATGCCGGTGGGAGGAACACATGCGAATATGCCGCGATCAATTGTTCGGGGGTATCTGCCATCAAGATGCTCCACCGCTCGCTCAAATGTGCGAGTTGTCTCCTCGGGTCTCACTCCTGACATCCAAGCGTTTCCTCGTAACTCCCGGATTCCCCGAATGCCAACACCGCCTGATGAAGGTCGAGGCACTTGCACAGCTTTCCAGCGTATTCGCCCATACGCTTGGTATCCCCGTGCTCAGCTTTCCATGGTGTCCCTGGCACTCTTTGGTACTACTATCCGCACGTTGAGCAGTCAATTGCTGCCGTAACGTAGCATTCGTTTAGGCATATCCTCTCAACTGTGCCGCTTCCTGTGCAATAATCTCTTGCACATGCGCAAGCTGCCGTTGCATCACGCACAACTGCTCATTTGCATTTTGCCGCACTTGTAAATTCTCGTCTGCCAGTTGCGCGCGTGCACTCTCAGGCGGATTACAGGGCGCTGATTCCGTGGCTTCTAAAACCGTCCATTCCGCACGGAGTGCTCCTCCCGCCTCTTCAAACGCTCTGAGAAAATCGGAGATTCCAGGCGGCGTGAAACATACCATCGATTGCCTCAGTGATACGAAATCCATTTGATGCTCGCAGTCGATGTAGGCCGTGAGGTTTCCATCCTCAATCGGCAGAAGCCCGCACACATGAGACGCGACTCCCGGGTTCTTTACTCGACGAAAGTCAAACGGAAACGGGGCTGGTCCCATTTGCCGAGCAAACTCCACTAAAGCCCTGACACTCGTCGCCCGCTCCACCTCAGGGAGGGACGGCCGTGTGGAGGTGAGCGTCTTTGATGAAACGAAAACTTACATTTCTGAAACTCACACGTTTTGCAGATAACTGCATGTGGTAGGGACATGTGTCATGAGACAGTAACTCCGCAACCATCTCAGCGCAGGCCTCCAAAACAACATGTTCACATTAGCAAAAAGAACAAAACGAAAAGCTGAGAAACCTAAAAGCGGCCCGAATAGGCCCTTTGTGAAACTGCGAGGCTCACATGCGAGCACAGTTTCATCGTGTCGCGGCAGGAAGGCGGGGCCTGTGATAAAAGTGACGGGAGAGAGCGGCTAAAAAGGATGGCACAAGTTGCTGTCCACCTTTCCGCGTAACCCACCGAGGGGAAGACCCGTCGCAAACAATAAAATGTACGAAACAAAGTGGCGAAAATATTGCACTGGGGTCTGGCAAAGAAACTTTAACTGTGTCTACCGGTGTGAGCGGTGGAGGTGGCGGTGCATGACAAACGTAAGAAACCAAATGGCAAAACAAATAATAACACAAAACTATTCACACAATCTACTCACCATTTCGAATAACTTTCCTGCTTTTTTCAGATGTCTTTCATGTATTTACATTCGCCGGCTGAGTAGGCAAACGACCAAGCGGCATAAACACAACAAACATTTTGCCCTATGCACATTAACGAGAGGCTATGAATGCCGAAAAAATAAAATAAAATTGAAAGCGTGGTACATGGGTCTACTCACACTGTTAAGCATCTACGCATCCAAAGGGAAGGCCTTCGCCTGAACATACACACATTTATGCGTGTGTTTGTGTGTGGCTGTGGGAGGGAAAGAGGAAGCAGCCGTCGCATTGATGATATCAACATGGTTTGGATGACAAATGAAACGGAGGTGCGTGTGGGAAATGCTTATCGGAGTGGAGGTAAATGAAGATAAAAGGTAAAGAAATATCATTCTGTTCAAGGCGGCCGTGTGGATCGCGCCGGTGATAAATCGGCCGTGAAACCCGTGAGGCTCAATACCCGGGGATGTCAGCCCTGCGGCAGGGAATCAATATGACTGATGCGCTGCTTGACGCGCCGGTGGAGTGGTCACGGTCTGCAGCGTACAGATCCATGGCATGACCAACCCTCAACGCAATGCGCCGTATAACGTTTTGGCAATAGTCCTCGTCCCACCCAGCTTCAGGCTTGCTCGGCGGTGACACTCGCCAGCGCTCACAAATGGCTACCAGGAGGCTGCGGCGCCCGGCGGGGGCGAATGTACCAAGAACAGATTCCAGACAGCGGGCGACCATCTGAGAGGTTTCGCACAGTGTGGCGGTGCTGGAGCTCGAGTCGCTCGGGGAGCTGCCTGTTGCATCGCTTTCGTCGTTTATCAAGTTCACCTTCCTGTCGAGGTGCCGCGCCGCGAAGATGCGGCCAGGCACGGCATTAGGTCAAGTTGTGCACGCTCCGCTGCGCTCAGCGAGTAATATGTGGCGCCCGTCAACAGCACCTGCCCACCATTCGCCACGCTCTCCGCGCGCGCAGCCATGTTCGTTGCCTGCCCGTAGTAATCGTAGCCTTTCGTCACCTCGTCGTGCCGAATGTCGCACAGCCCCGTGTGGATGCCAACCCGCACCCGCAACCCGTTCCACAGTTTGCCGTACACAGCAGGATCCAGGCGTGCAGTAGGCGGCTCATACTCGGAAACCTCGAGCGCACACTCCTCCTCCAGCCCGCGATACGACTCGTCCGGTGCCGCTGTGTCCCAGTCATGATGCAACAGCGCCACCTGCAGGTCACGCGCGAGCTCTACAGCCGCAGTTACACTTCGGCACGCGATCATAAACGAGTCCCCAACCGTCTTCACTTCGTAGGCGTCATGCTGCACAATCGTCGAGCGAATCAGCCGATGGTGTGTCGCAACAGCATCGGGCATTAAATTTGGATGCGCAGCCCACAGTGCCGTGCTGCTTTCAATGTCTGTGAAAATTAGCGTCACGGGGCCTGTGGGTTCCTTCGGTGCGCTTTCATTGTCACGGGTATGGCGCATAGCCTCACAGCGTACAAGCAGCGTGGTTGCCATAGAGAAAAAGAGCAGCATGACGATGGAACCAACGATGATCCCAGCCAGGTGAGCGGGCGTGAGCCCCGAGGCGTCCGGAACCGAATATGTAATTGACGGTGTCACGGGCGACGTGAGCGGCGGGGCGGAGACATTCAACACACGAGTCATCGACCAAATGGAAATTTGTGTTGCTCCGTAATTAGCAGCACAGCCCTTTGATCTGAAGCACCGTTTAGAAAGCAACTGTCATCGTCAAATGGGCCATATCGCATATCGTCAACGGCAACCATGTACTCTGCGAAGACGGCCTCGACCACGGCATCCGCATTTACGACTCTCATAGGGGATATAACAGCCTTTGCGAAGCGTGAAGCCGCATACCCGAGCAGGGTAAGCGGTGTCCACCTTGACGAATTCTTTTCGGCCTTGTGAAATTGCTGAACAAACTCTGACCTCGTGTTACGGTCTGCCCAGTGCGGCAAATTGGTTGCAAACAAAAGCCGGTCGGCACTTGCTTTTCCCTCGAAAGCACTGACAAACTCCTTGTGGCGAAGGATCATGTCGAGGAAGGGAACCACAACAAGCAGACTGCCATGCCTTTGTAAATGATCTGCGATCAGCTCGGCATCACCCGTGTTGAGTCCCATGACATACACAGTTCCACGATCTGGAAGACGGTCCCTCATTGAGGCATTGCCGCTCATGATGATCGTAGACTGCGGCACCATACCAAACGTCACCAGTGTGGTACTCAGCAGGTCTCCAATATCATCCCCTTCGCTGCTGCGGATAACTGCGTGAAAGCTCTCACAAGCTTTGTCTGCAAGGTACGACACAACTACGTATAATTGTTGCTCTAATGTGGGCGATAAATGAATAACATGCCGCCTGTACTTGTTCAGACGGGGCTCGAGAACCACTGGGTCGATGAAAGCAACGCCGGGCACATCCAGTACTGAGCCGCTCACCACGCCGAGTACAGCGTCCGTGATCCTCTTAGACAGCTCAGATTTCAGCCCGCTGACAATACCACTGGAAGGCAAAGCGATGGCATTGATAAATAACCGACCCTCCTCACCGAGACGAATGATTTGCAGGAGAGAGGATCCTCCGTCCATTTCTTCAGCAGCATTCATCGCAACAGGATCGTCCATCACCTTGAAAAGCACAGCACTGAACGGAGCCCGAACATCAACCCTGTTGCTGTAACCCTGGGAAGAGTCAAACATCATCATGCCACTGTCCGCATCCCGCAGCCGGTAGCCATCGGTCAGCACCCGCACGTGCACCACTTTCCCTCCTTGATTGCAACGACACATTGCACCGTGAGCGGCCGCTAAACCAACACACTCGTTCCCATAATCACCGAAGACAAGGTCATCAACGACATATCGGCGCTGATCGTACAGTGATTCCATGAACGCTTCTCTACTTGACAGCCACTCAGGTGCGTTCAGGGCCTGTGAAAGAACCTCGCCAACTAGCCATCCATAAACCATTAGCTATCCATCGATATCATCGTGGTCAAAGTCGTCACAACTGTTGAAAACCGTGACGCCCGGATGCGATTTCAGATATGACCTTACGTTTTCTTGAAACCGCTTGATTGCGTGGTACTGCGTATCTGTTGCAAGAGGATTGATTCCCGCCAGCACCACCTGCCCTGACACAAAAGGAGCACTAACAACGTTTAGTGCCTCACGCCACATTCTTTCCATGACAAGCTGAAGGATTGAGGGTGCGAGAAGAAAAGCTTTGTTGGTGCGAGCATCGGAGACCACCATCCGTACGAACTTCTCTGTGTCTTTTGAGGGAGGAGCAAACAATGTCACTGCTTGCGGATTCCTCTTGGTGAACGCTATCCACGCAGATCGGAAGCCATCATCGAGACCCTGCCCTGTCAATGAGCTCTTCACAGTGAAAACACAGCAGAATTCATGTCCCATACGATACATGATGCGTACAGCCAAGGAGTATTCCTCTTCCCCGAAGGAAACGTCTTGCAAATACATAAAGCCCAGTCGAAGAGTGCGAAGCTGGCCTATTGCGTAGCGAATGAGGGCTAATAGCTCCGCAGTGGCAGAGACACGCAGAAAGTAAAGATTAGGATTCCAACCGCGGCTGGCAGTCGACGCAGTCAGGGGCGCGAAAGCAACCAAGTTCTGACTTTTCAGCGTGGGAACGAAAGACAGGTTGGTGGTAAAGTCACCCATCGGTCCCAGTAACAAGAAAAAACTTCCTTCATTTTCCTTGATTGCATTTTCAAGAGCGACAATTGGTGGAGTGCTGGTAGTTCGGGGGACAGTGACCTTCACACGTGTTATGAGCAACGGTCCACTGGCGCGATGCCAGCGAGGCGTTGAACCCAGCATTAACCGCCTCAACAAAATTGTCTGGTACGTTCTCGTGGTACATCAGAGAGTAAACTCTCACCGTTGTATTAGCATCTACGCGTCCCGTTGACAGAAATAATAACAGTGATGTCGCTAACAGCTCAACGGCGCGGAAACAGAGAGAACGCCTCACAGAATTGCCTGTGGCTGATATTCTTGATGCGTTGAATATGTACACGGCCATGATCACCCCTACACCTTGGGCAGTACTTGCTTAGCTACACGTGTCTGTAAGGAAAGGAGATAAGATATTACTTAGCCACACGCATATCAGCGGTACCACTCACCACAGAAACAAATGCTGCGATACACGACACGCGGTTAAAACAATCAGCGGTGACATTTTTTACGGCAGTGGTGACGGAAGTGGATAAACAAAGAGAAGTGCAGTGTGAGTTTTTCACGCACAGTATTTGAACAAGCGATAACACGGATGCTGCCCCACGTCACTCACACAATCACACAGGCATCGTTAGTGGAGTTGTATATCACAACAGCCTGACACACGTCAGTCAACAGCGCGATCCATTTTTGATAAAGAGGACATCGCACAGTGGGAGGCATGTCCGCATGCGTATTGAAACTTACAGTCACAACAAAAGGTCCTCACCACGCGCAAAGCTCCATCTGGAACCCGTTCATCCCACTGACACGTCACATCTAGATCAGAACGGTGCCTGTAATAAATAAGCAATACACCAAGCAGAGCAGCCAGAGCTCGCAAAAACCAAATAGTACAGCAATTAAAAGCGTAAAGCGGTTATTCATGAAACAACGCCCAGCAGTGGGAGTAACAATCTTTGCTGAGAGCAGTATCAAAGACGCGATGCAACGTATCGTTTATGTGAAATAAAAACTTAGCGGTCAAAATGAGAGGAAAGTAATGAGATATTCGGTGGCTCCATATGCACAGACTGGAGTCAGAGGCGAGTGGTTTGTGGTTGCGATGGCAGCCGTTCAAATTACTGTGTGCCACAGGTTTTACCCTCGTTGATTGAGTGCAGAGGGCATTAGCGCCTGGATACTACAGCACGCGTGAATCGCATAGCAGAGGCTTCCAACGACATGTGTACGATATACTAACGGCCATGGGTAGGCTAAAAATGCAAGCAAGCGCAGTGTGCTGAATATCTGTTGCACTTCTTACGAGGACCTTACGCACCAGTAGCAATTTCAACAACGCTTGGGCGATCCACATTAAGCACATGGCCTCGAACAAAAATAAGACACGAACACTGTGACAATAGTGACTCGGCCAACATGGCACCATGCCAAGCACTCTTCCCTGCTGCTATATAATGCTCTATCACAGTGCTGAGGGTAATTGCTGTACGGTGTTTCACGGCACACGATTAAGCCAAATCAACATCGCACCCCATGACGCTGGAGATCAAACAGTATAATAATAACAATAATGCTTTTGTGTTTGTGCGTGCATGCGAATCAATACTAGGGAGCACACATTATATTCCGTACAGTGATAAGAGGCAGGGGGTAATCCAACCGCTGCAACAATAATGCAGAAATCAAAGGCAGTCAAGCACACTCTGCTCACAGCTAGAAACCAGTCGGGAGTAAAGCAAGCTACTCCAGTGAACTGGATGTAATGAGATCCAATACAACGTACGAAGCATTATATCAATATGTATAAAAATGAAGCTCAATCCTTTCGTCAGCTTGCAAGCACTAATAACGACCCACCAGGACGCGACTGCGCGTGAGTTTTCATTGGATGACTTTTTTGAGTTATTGCTTTTCCAGTGGCGAGTCCTGTGTAGCATTGATGGTTCCTAGCCGGGATGCTTGCACACATTTCATAGCTGGAAACGGCCATTGCGTGGTCATAAGGTTACAATGTGGACGCGTGGTGGCGGGAAAACAAGTGAATATTTTTACCCAATGGTTTATGCGGGCGTGTGCTTAAGGCTGCAGCAACCCAAAATAGCCATGCAGGGGACACATCAATCAAACTATTGTTTGAACAAGACGCGTTTCCACAAAAAGTATATGTAAACTAAATCCTGACATCTGCCAAGTATACCCTTTGGCCGAAACTGAGTTTCACACATTCCTTTGCAAACATTATAATCGTTACACAATGCTGGTCGATTGAGGACATTCGCTCCACTAAATCACCGAACTGTCCGTGTCTCTGCTAGTGTAGCGAATCCCTTTTCTATCCTTGTGCTGCACGATGAAACCACAGTGTTCTCAAACACAACAGCACTGTAAGAATTTCACACGCATCTACCGCAGCATCATACACTTCCATTGGTAAACAATTCCAAGGGCTGCAACACTCTGTACAAAGAAAAAGCCCAGCAATTCCATAACATAATCCACCAAAGGGTAGATCATACCCTATACGTCAATGAAACCATTTATATCCTTGTTTACACCTGTCAGCAACACGTATTGCGTTCCGTGGTCAATATTTGACAAGTGTGTCAATATTTGCTATTCAGTGATTGTGATAATTGACACTCTGGACACGCGCTTAATGGATGCTCGTTTTGTTTCCTCCTGACTAGAGACATTGTGACAAACACGCTAACAGGGCGTATGCTACATATGCAATACAACCGACGCCATGTCATGAACAGCATCAGATGAGAGTGTGGAACGACCTTAACGAGCTTCAGCTCAGATGCTTAATTCATGTCACGGAAACACCGCAGCGTGTCGAGCTGCCAATGCATCACTGGCACTGGTCATCGACCTGCATCAGTGAGACCCACATAGTCACCTTCGTTATTCCCTAAACCAAAAACGCCCTGCGTGAAACTGGTTAAGCTGCCCAATCATCACACCATGAGGGGAAGTAAACCCCTGTGTGGGTATCCAGGTCTGCCTGATGCAATCCCATCGAGCTGCGCGGCTTGCATCCATTGATGCTTCTGCCTAGGGGGACGCAAATAAATGGGCATGTCGCTCGGAATTATTTCAGTGGAGGCAAGATATAGACTAAAATCAAGTGGAACCAGCATTTCCGTCTACCCTTTGTCACGCATTTCAGGGATTGCCCACCCAAAACAGATAATCGCACAGTCCTGTTTACTTGTTGGGACACCATCATAAATAAGCAATCAAACTGTGGCACATATGCATTTGGGGGAAGGTTGAATTATAAAGCAATTATTACGTCAGTGCAAGCGCTTAGCACTGTTTTAATACCAAGGCAAGCCATCCATGTAAGGGGAAATGGCACATGCTGCTTTTGTTCTGGAGCACCTTGCCTGTATTAAATGTTATTAACACTGCACAGAAGTGCGTCACGACAAGGCCTTATCCCTGTCAACATATTCCTAGAAGGAAGCCATGAGCAATGTTTTGACATGCAGACACGTCACTCAAACACAGACGGCATCACATAGTGCACCTCGACCTGACGGTTCACAATAATGGAAATGGCAGCCACGGTGAAATCTATCCAAGGGTGCCCCAGCCTTTCCACCGCCTCCCACACAACATGGATATGGAAAATATAATCCTTGGCGACACCAAGCGCTGTATGGCGCACGACAATAGCGCCCATCAAGCACACATCAGCACAGAATCCCACCTGACAAGCGCGATCCCGACCAATGAGTTGCTGCTGCAGAAGAGGAAAGTAACGTACCTTGTTGAGGCGCCCCATCACCAACGGTTTGAACCGAGACGTCATCCGCTCAATGCAGTTTCGAAGCATGCCATAATGCGGTCTCTTCTTGTGGTACATCCGTTACCAGGTTGTTTCAAATCACCTTCTCATCCGATTGTCCTTCTGCATTCACCAATCAGAGACTATCGAATGAAAAAAACATTATTATCCTTACTACTGTTGCTGTTGTCATTATCGTTTACAGGACCCAGTTTGACTGACTGCGGTAGCCACTGGAACACCATTATGCTCTTCTTCCCCTTGGAAATGAAACAAGCTCTTTATTGCTGCCGGCCCAGCACTTGGGAAATACATTGGTGCCACTCATCATACTATATTGGCGATGGGTCAAAGCCTCTAATGAGCTAGGCCGTCACCCAATTCCCAATCCTGTTCACGTGGGGATTACATTGGAAGCCACAAGGCATCTGATAACCACCAATAGCACGCAGTGATCAATAAAATCAGAAAATATACCTGACTTTGTTGTACTCTGGTCAGTAATAACTAAAGGATTACTCCCAGTGCTCCTTAATTTCATATCATCCTCCTCCAATAAATGTTTGCGCAAATGTTACGAACGCCTCGAGTGTGACAATGCCAGGGAAAATAATGAGGGTATTGTGGTAGCCAATAAGTGTTAAATGTGTCGTGCTTATACACAGTTTGCCTCCATCCAAATTTCAAGGAAATGAAAGGTCCGTCTCAAACACACGCCGATGAGGTCATGTGCGATTGCTGCTCAAAACCGATTCTCGCTTGTGGGTGCACCGCGTATCAGATTACAAAACAGCAGCATAATGCGTGCGCTGATATGAAATATACGATTAAGGATGCGTATGTATGTTGCACCGTTATCTCGAATGGAATGAGAAACAATGCTCAATATGCACACGTCACGTTGATTAACCTTCTCACCACCTTTACCTCTCTTGTGTCATGAAGTGAGCGATACTTCATTCTTATTCCTTTCACTCTATTTGGAAAACCTGGTGAGCGCTTGCCGGCGGCCCCACTTGGCTCCGTAGCATTAGCACTGCCTGAAACACCCCAACACACCACAAGACGTTTGGGCAATATGTGAAATTGTAAAACGGTTCTTTACCTTTAAACTATCATACGGACACATCTCCCTGGCAACAGAACGATGAATTATGCGTATTAGGCACCTTGCCAAAGCTCCGTAAACTTATTTCCCTTTGATGGATGTTGCTGTGGAAAGGGCAATGCCAATAGGGCTTAACCATTTAGCCTTTGCACTGCAATCAGGGATGTCCACTTCAGTCACATACATACTTTACACGTGCTGCGCCATTATCTTCAAATGTTTGCGCTGTGTGGCATTTGCGAGAGTTGAACTGCGCACAATTGCTGGAGGGCTATTCCACTTTTCACTCAAGAGGTATACCCGGCACGCATGGTCTCCGACGCTTGTTGTACATATCTCAACTTCTCCAGAAGGCGAGGAGTGTACGTCAATTTTATGTTGGAAGCCTGTGAAGGAGTGTGGCTACTCCACGGCATCAGGCACCCGACACGAAAGCGGCGTATATATGTGTGTCTGTTGCATCTGATATCGCCGCTAAATGCGCATGTTGTGCTGGCTTTCTATAATGGTGAAACGGCCCAATGCATGCAAAGCGTAACACTACAATTGGTTCGTTTATGTAATACGTTGCTTCACCAGTTCAGGCAATGAGCGATACACGCCAACACAGCGTGTTCCTACACTCGCTTGGTGGAGCAAACAATTTCTCCCAGAAAGTGAATTGACGGATTCCCAACACTCATAAAACATCACATTCTAAGCTACTCCGCAACATGGCCACACACACTGCATAAAACCATAGACCATGTTAGAGTTACCTAACGTGCCCATAAACAGTCACAGCCACACATACCATCCGCCCAAACTGCAGCTCAGAAAAGCTGCAGGAATTTCAAATGCAGAGTTTCAGCACACGGAGGTGAAAATAGTTCCCTGTGCATCGCTCCAATGCCACTCAACATGCGCCATCTGAAGAGAAAATACGCAAACCCCAGACACCTGAACGACACACCAAAGAGGTAGGGCCACCACGTGGTGCGCCTATATCTCTTGTTGGCACGGATGGGTGTTCTAATGCGCCTGCAACTGCCATTTTCCATGAGTGATCAAGTCGATGAAACAGTTCAACGAAACTAAGGGAAAGGGATGAACTTGGATAACTTCATCTCTTTGCCGCACTTTACCTCAAGCGGGGTATGTGGAGCGCCCCCAAATATACCGGTCCAACACAAATGGAGCTGAAGGGATCGATGGGGATGGAAAACAGATAGAAAATAGAGCCAACGACTCCACCGCCTTGCAACGGAGTAGGGTGTAGATATATTCTCGTGTTCCATGCGGAGACACGCTTGCATGGGGACTCTCAGCCTTCTTTTGCTCCTTAGCAGTGTCGCAAGGCAAGGCAATATTCCTATCAGGCGTCAAGCGCGATAGAACACCAGGAACCTATGAGCCACAAGCCGAAGTGCTTACAGAGTTGCTGTGTGATGATATGGCATTCCTCTTTCTTGCCTTACGCAGGGAATCTGCCTGATGACTGGAGATTGGCGGCTTTAAAGCAAGTGATTTAAATCGGGCGGGTCCGGCAAATGTTTGTGACGAGGTAAACCACACGTCGCAGTTAGGGACAGGCTGTGATTGGAATGAATCCATCGTGAAGGGGCTGTCGGAGGGAATCCCAACAATAACAATGTGGTTGGCCAAGCCGTCTGTTTATCTCAAGTTGGCGCATTTCCCCTTAGGCTAATAGGACACATAAAGCACGAGAGACACAAAACGACCGTATGGTGCGCTGTCTTTAAGTGCAGCCACTAACGTCATGGCATCTGCAGCCCGCCACGCCCAAATGACTGGTGCTCGCGCGTCGTGGCCCGGCAGTGTGCCAGTGAGGACACAAGTATGGAGGAGGAGAGTCCCTTGGGATGCAGGCTCATTCAGCAACCAAACTGTTACCGTACATCACACAGCGGGCTGTCTTTATGGACCATCCGGAGAGACAATATTTGGATCTGCTTGTGGTCAATATTGGACCCCGTTTGGCGCAGGCATTAGGAGCGGTACTTGGAGGGCTTACATTCGTAAAATTATGAAGGACACTGATTGTCTCGAACAAGAGCAGCTGAAGATTATTCAAGGAAGAGTGGTGTGTGAGAATGCCTGCAGTGCGAAAGTCTTACAGGAATCCGCTTGCGATGGGTGGAGATACGGCGAAGTGCGTACTCGAGTTCACAAACTCAACGCTACCAAAAGGTGGGAGGGCAGTGCAAGCCCTCTCGATTCTAGGCGACAATAATTTGATAGAAGCATTAGTGCATGTTGCGGTGTTGGAGGACAAATGCCTCAGAAGCGGTGAAAAGAAAATGGGATGCTACAGACACGCCTTTAAGGGCAGGGTGATGGGTCATACGAAAAGCGCTGGCAGTGAGCCAGAGGTGTTGGATTCTGATAAAGATCTTGCGTGCTCCATGGCATCTGGCACTGTCCGTGACGTTAACATGCGGTCATTCACTAATGGGAAGGCAGCGGGACGATATTCCTGTGAGTGTATGCTGAAAGGAGGATTGGCAGAAACGCTTGGCGTCAAGCCTATGGAGGCTTTGCATCGAGGAGGGAAATCTTCAGTTCAGTGAACATGGCGGCGCCGCACGCTGTGGCTGCAGAAATACCATTAAATGCTACATCGGAAGACAACAGACCTTGCGGACGGTTGGTGGAGACAAGGAGCGTCAGTTAAGGGGGGACTATTAAAGTAGTTCAATTACAACCCCATTCACATCAAAGTTGTAACCTCATCGCTAACGTATAGTGAGGCAGCCCAGAGCATGACACACCGGGGTTCTAAGAGAAATCACGAATGCACGATGCGAGTTTGCTACCGCTACCACTATTATTATTATTATCTCCTTCAAAACAGATAGTGTATAACAACACTCAAAACATCTCAGTGAACGAAAAGGAGAACAGTATCAGCAGACACAGCTTAGGAAAGGAAGCGGCCAGTAACTGCAGATACAGTGGTGGCAATAATATAGGGAGCCCTTATGTGCAAAGCGAGGGCCAGGGGTGTGGCAGCGGTATTCATTTCATTCCACAAGGGTTACCATGGGCCTGTAAACATTGATGCGCATGGAAGGTGCATGAAGGACATGCACTGAAAATATATTGGATAGTGTTGACAGATAAGCTGCTGGAGTGGAGAGTTGCGGCGGTAGGACTGGGTGCCATATATTTGGAAAGCATGCAACCCATGCGTAGAAAGGTGATGAGGATTCGTGCAAATGCCCTTGTCAGTCATTCCAGCATTACATTCATTAGGTGTCCGCTCGACTGCCATAGTGCCGTCAGGAACCGTTTCTCTTGACCATACCGACATGACGTACTACAGCACAGGAACAATGCCGGAAGAACACTTATGGAAGTTCCAGCAATCTAAATGGAATGCATGTACTGTTCTTCCCGCTGCTAGAAGCAAGTGACCTGCTATGTGTGTATTGATGGTAAGGTATGATCCAGGAATGGTGATAAAGGAAAAACACTACGGTATGATTTGTTGCACGATAGAGGAAATAGCATTTTAGTCAGGCACTTAGAAATTGAAACATGCTTCAGATGGACGTAGTTGAAAGCTGTAGCATTAGTGTGCTTCGGAGTTGATCGAGAGTGACATTTGTTATGGCCCCGCTCAATGTTCATTGAAACAGTGATGCTTCGTGAAAGCACGGCACAATGCTTTAATGCACTTTTGTTGGAATAGTAAGAACTGAGCGTATCAAATGATTAACAAACACACCTGAATACCGGGAGGCTGAAGCAATGAACGTGGTGGCATGGGGGAAAGCGCGTAGTGAAAATGAAATAATACATTACAACATGGAAAGGAAGCTGCCACAGTAGACCCCAATAACAAGCAGCAACGAAAGGTTTTCACGTGCTACAATGAGCGTATGAAGGCCAGAGAGTATTATAACCTGCAAGAGGTGGAAAGGCAAAATATGATGGAGCACATGGACCAAACACAGCTCCTCTGACACAAGGAACTCACTGTGGCACTGCATAGCCGTGTGAGTACAGTTTGGATGATTTAGATAAAGGGAAAGTGCATGACTCACCTCTTATGGGCACCAGTTGGGGGCTGCTCAACACGACTATGAAGTTCGGATGGACAGATCCAGTGTGTGGTACGGGCAGTCATACTCCACCGCGATGTCACAAGCAATGGGAAAAGCTAAGAAACAAGGGCCGTGCAATACTCGCGAGGGCAGTCGTACGAATAAAAACGAGTATTCAACGGAAGGGGAGGAACTAACTGCGTAACTTTAAAGAAGCGACAGAGTTGAGCTAGAAGGCTATGAATAGAACCATAACAAACGCGAAAAGTTCTTGAATGCTTCGCGCTCGCCTCCAGTAGCACTGAAAATAGTTACACGCCCATCAGATAACTGGAATGAAGACCATTACGGACCGTGGTACTCCGCATAACAGTGAAGAAGAAGCGATATACAAATACTTTGACTCATATGATGGATCAACAACGAGCGTGAGACTGGACGCATTTGTTCATGAGGCAAACCAGCTGCTGCAGGGTTTCTAGGTTAGCAGGCAACAGAACAAATTGTTAGTAGTAGGAAAAGGTCCCATGCACATGACAAGGCAGACTGACAAACCGTATCCGATCATCAAACACACATGAGGAGCTAGTCGGAGTGGGTGTGACACATTGCGAGACTGTTTTGGAGTAAGATTGTTGAAGCAGCTCTGCCTGTAACATGTGGTCCTTCTCTTTCCAAAGAGAGCGGGCGGCAGTGCACTGTGATATCGGCGATATGGTGGCAAGATGCAGAAGCGCAAACAACTGAGCACAATACTTTAGTCACTCAACAGTTGGATAATGATAGATGCATCGCCCTATTCAATAAGAAATGTATCCCTTTGGGCAGTGCGGCTAGCAATAAAATATTCCACTATGAAGCATGGGACATGTACGCTAATAGCATATGTTATACAAATTCCAGCAAAGATTGACAGCATTGCTTATGATACGACTACTAACACTTAAGATTTCTTATACAACATGAACAACCAATGAGATATATACAGGCACACTGGAAAATACCTTTCACGTGCGAGCAGTCCCCCTAAACGTGCGGGGAAGCCAAATTCCCAGGCCTGAGTTGAGTGTCATCCTTACAAGTTTGTGTGGCCGCACGTGCCGGCGGTGCGCGGTGAGCAGCTTCGTTTGGTATCAGCGGATGTTGTTTGCTGTAAGTGTCATTTGGGCTCACTTGCGGGGTGTGTGTTAGTTTGAGGAGGGAGTGGAATTCCCGTGGGATAATTCTCAGTGAAGTGGAAATATGCGGTGGGAGCGGTTTGTGTGGCAGTGTGGCTGGAGGATCTCACAATGTGATTGAAGGGAGGCTGCGATAAGCGAGGAGTGGCGGTGTGCACTGTGGAGCGCAGGATGGAGCGGGAGCAGCACACGAGAGCTGAAGGCAAAATAACAGCACTGGAATTTCCAATGGCGGCAATGTGTTGAGTGCACGGGAAGTGTATTGTCATTTTGTGTGTCTCACGAGGGAATTAAGCTTTATTGGCATTCAGGCGGCAGCGTGGGGGGAAATGTGCTGCTCTCTGCAGTGCCTCATTGTGCTGCACTCAGTAGAATATCTTCCAGCAATCGGTTCACTGGCATGAGATCAGTTTTGTGTAGGTACGGTGCCCATGTGTTGGAGTGAAGGATTATGAAAGCAAGTGACAGTGGTGGGAGCGAGGGGGGTGCGATGGAGCCACTTGATTGATTGGAGTCGGGAGGAGCACTGACATCTTTGTACGGAATACCGCTGCATGTCATTGGTGTGCATGGCTGCCTGTGCCATGGAGTGACTTCGCGGTGTGAGGGCAGTTGTGTAATGTGGTCGCAGCACACACTCGAAGAAAGCACTGCGATATCAAATGGACCATATCGCCTCAGCGGTGCCTTAGCTTCAGAGGGCTCTGATTTCCTCAATGAATGAAGTGGCTTTGCATGAGTGCCTGAAGGTGAGCTGTGCTGTATGACTGTGAGAAATAGTCATTGTACCTTAACAACTTGGAATGCGATTTGTTTGAGTGTCGAACCGCTGGCCGTGCAACTGCTCCGTGACTTATTCCTGTGAGCAGTTGGACGGAGGACGCAGCTGAGAATGGTGCATGCAGTGTTGGTAGCACGGAGGGATGCGTGATGCCAGCTGACTTTGGCTGCACGCCCCTGCAACGAATGTAGCCTCCAGTGGTGTAATGTGGCAGTGAGCTGAGGAGTGAGAGCCATGCGTGCGTGCGATGTGGCAGTGCGAGTGCGGCCCATTTGTCACAGGCACTTTTCATATTGCTGCACAGCCACACCTTCCTAGCACTGATGTGAGAGGGAGGCCCATTGCGCTCGAGTGCGTGACGCGGTGCGGCTTAACAGCCTCCACGCATGGCATTGGTCTGCCACTTTCTCACATAAACCATTATTCCCATTGAAGGGATGTTTATTCCCTTTTGAATGTGTGTGTGCTTTATTGCTGTACATTGCCTGTGTTTGTACCGCTGCTCACTCGCCCTCCCTTTTATTTCCTTAACTCTCTGATTGTACGCATTGCACTGAAAACAAGACATAAACACAAGCGGGTTATACTTAAGGAAATAATGAGACCGATGCGGGAGAGTGCTGAGATGGAAAGAACACGTGTTGCCGCTACGAGCCGTGAAGTCGTTGCACGGCCGAGTGTTCAATGGACGCTGGACAACGTTGTGGAGGATGTTTTGATGGAGGACTGCGGCGGATTGGGTGACATGGGCCTGCACGACTTCCTGATGGAGCACTTTGAGAAGACGTTTGGGACGCTTGATGTTTCCATGTGTGCGTTCATTCACAATCCAGGAGCTTGTATTGGAGATGAGTGCTCGCGAGAGGAGGTAACAGATTTAGAGCCGTACAAGGAGCTCTTGGGGAAATACGAATTATATAAGACAATGAGGGAAGGAGTGACAGTCTTCATGACATGCGGATTTTCAGTCTACGCCACTGGGAAGTGCGGCTGCCGCTAATGAGGTGGAAGGTATTGATGATTCTTTGAGGGGCAAACTGAATGCCGCACTTCTCAGTGCGAGGCGTAATGAGGAACGCATGATGGTTGGCAACGCAAGCAGTGGCGTGGAAATTGATGGTGCATACGATGCCGTGTTCAACGCGAGGTGGAGTTATGTGTGAGGAGTGATGAGTACGGCGAAGGGACGCTTGGGATGGGCGTGTTGGACGTGGCGCCGGAGAGCAGGTACACTTCTGGTCCGAGGCGCAGGCGAATGTCATTCCTGATCCGTGGAAGCCGTGGGAGGGCGATGAGGTGCCGGGTGTGAGCGGGAAACTTGTGATGGCGGTTCTCTCCTCACAGAAGGGATGGCCGTACATGCTGTTCAGTGCGGATGAGGTACGGAAGGAAAAAGTGAGATCGCTGACTGAGTACAATGCCGTGTGTGACGCTTACATCCGCAAGGAGGATCTGCGAGTGTGGCACATTGTTAAAAAGAATATCGACGAGTGGAGTAGTGGCGTAGGAATATTTCTTCCATTTCTTTTGATTGGCACGCGGGGTATTGGGAAATCCTGTGGCACCGGCTCCTTGTTGCTCTATCAACTGCTGCATTCCCCGTTGGAAAGGCTGGAAGTCATTGCCTACTTCGTTAGTGAGAAGGCGTATCTTTTCCACCGCAAGGAGAGGAGGGTTGTGTACTACCGAAAGCAGAGTGCTGCTGTGGGCAAAATCAAAGGGATGACAAGACGAGGCATATGCGGTTATATAATATTTGACACAGGCAAGGAATCCATCGGCGCTGGGGATTTGGTAGGTAGATGGGGTATTATTCTGATTTCATCACCTAACGAGAAGAAATTCCAAAAAATTATACCACAGCGGCTGCACGCTCTCCAGATTTACATAAACTGCTACGAGGATGCTGAGTTCAAGGCTGCGCTTGTGTGGGAGAGGCACTCGCAGTTGGAAAAGAAACTAATTAAATTGGAGGATGTCAAATCGGAATGACTGGGAAGTGCTAAAGGAGCGCATTGGCAGGTGGGCCCGCTGCCGCGCTACGTGCTTGCAAATAAGGCAACGTATGAGAAGCGTTTGAAAGATGTGAAAAGTGCCTTGGGATTGATTTCCCACGACATTGGTCGCTACTCGGAGTTGTTGTGTAATCCGCATAAGTGGCATGAGAATGGCACCACGCACAAGCTGATGAAGGTGACTCGCCGCAGAGTGCACGGTAAGTCGATGTGCTGGGACGAGCCCATATCCACGTACGTGTGGAAGGAGCTCCAAAAGAGGGCGTTCACGGCACCCCTCACGGAAGATGTGATACGCCGCGTGCTTTTTAGTAAGCAGGCGCAGAGCGATTGACTTTCGGGACGGTGGGCCAAAAGGCTTTCATCAATCAGAGATATGTGGACACGCCGGCCAAACACCTCGAGCGCCCGCCCCGTAGGAATGAAGCAAGACACCAGTCAGTGCTCATGCAGCGGGACGCGTGCCTACGCTCCTTTCCGAGTTCGCGTCCAACGGCCCAATGCGGGAGCTGGTGACGGGCTGCACTTACAAACCTCTCATTCCAAACTTCCCTCCTGTGGACGGCTTCTTTGTTGTGGAGGGTGTGGGACCCAATACGATTGCCCTGCTGCAATAACCAAGCAAAGGAGCACCACACCAAAAGGACCACAGTGCGTAAGTTCCGCCAGTGCATGGGAAAGGCATTTGAGTGCCGGGAGAAGGTTGAGAAGGCTTGCAGCTGGGAAATCATGAACGTCCAACATGTAGACAGCGGGTCTATTAAGAAGCGTTGGAAGTGCTGCTCTCATCCGGGGATGCCGCCGGTGATGAGCACCTCGCCCTGTGGGAGAATACACACCAGTACCGGGTGTCACTAAACACAGACATTGCCAGTGAGTTCCTATGTCGTGGCAGTAACACGCGTGAGACCTAAGCCGTCAACAGCAGGTGAAGCTCCGATTGCCAAACTGATTTTGCAAGGAATGTATGGCGCCAAAATGACAGAGGACGTTGCAGCTATTGTTCGAGACTTGCGTGGCGTCAATATAATAACAGGGCTGGTGCTGGTAGCAAATGAGTATGTATGCCGGTTCCCATTGTGATTTCCTCATATTTACGTTGTTTCCCCCTTGTGTGTATGCGTGTTCCCTTATTTGTTGTTTTCATTATTTTCTTTCATTTTTAGTGTGGGGCCTGTGAGAGAGCAGTGAAGGCAATCAGTGGAGCGGAGGGCGTCTCACATATCCACACACCGCCACAGCAACACGCATTGCTGCTTGGCGCGTGGTGGGCAAACTGTTTTAGAAGCGCATTGTGTTTCTTTTACTTCCTCTGATTTAAGCACTCATATGTTTCCCTTTCTTAATTTTATTTCTTCCCTCACATTATTTCATGGTGCATGTGCCATGCGTGTGGTGACTGCCGCATATGATGCCTGTCCAGCTGCCGTTCCCACGATTTATTAAATGCGCGGTGACCATGGCACGGCACGCCCTCACCATTTAGGGCTTATCCCCCTTCGTGGTGGCTTGAGTTAACTCTCGCATGCAATATCGTTACTTTCATTCATTGTTTGTGTTTACATTTTAACACTTTGGGGCTCTTGTGGGATTTATTTTTTCTATTTTGTTAACTGACATTATGTGCGTGTGTATCAGAGCAGCTGTGTTGTGTCACAGCGGTTGGTGTTGTCGCTTCATTCGAATGGGACTCTTTTCCCTCAGCACTCCCATTGCCTTCCTTTTAGTACAGGCATGTAGAAGGAGCGCACTGCCGCCAACGGTCCGTGATTGGGTTGACTTTTGGTATCGCATTTGCGTTTTGTGAAAGCGGCAAAGCGGCTGAGGGCTGCTTGGTGAGCACTGAGGCAATACGTCAGCCGTCCTCATTTGGATTTACTGAAACGGCGCGTGACTGCAGGAGTGGCTTTGATGCCGCATACGGTTGAGCCGTGAAAGGAGTTGTGAGGCTGTTGGCAGGACCGTGTGCGCGCGCAGGGACACTCCCCTGTGGCTTTGGCCGCAAAAGGCCGTGGTACGTCATTTGAGTTTGAGGCCTTTGGATCGGTGGATTGGGCGGAACTCGCTTTCGTGTGGACGCCCTGATTTGGTTTCGCTGTTGAGAGCCGAATTACCGCCCTGCAAGCCTCAGCCACGCCACAGGTTCAGTGCTCATTGCATCATCGGTCGTTTGGGTGGAAAGGGGCTTGCTGTGCTTATGGAGGGTGCAGTGCGCCGGAGTGGCTGTGACAGCGAGAGGCTTTTGTTGGAGTGTGGCACTGTCTTTTAGGAGCGATGGGAGGAGGACAGCACCAGGCGCCCCAGCACGATTTCTCTCATGAGGCTGTTAGGGAGGTGCTGCACTGTCTGATGTTAGTGATAGCGGACAGCATTGCGGGAGGAGCGGGAAAGTGAACGGCGCGGTGCTGAAGGAGAGTTTGGAGTATTTGGTGTTACTGCATGGGTGCCCTGCCTTCAGGCTGGCGGGATTGCGGCTTGACAGACACCATTACGGGATGAGTTGTTTTTTTGAATATTCTTCGCAGTTGTGCGGTGACCCGTACTTTATTTATACCGCCATGGCCTCTGAAAGTCTAATATCACCAAACGCCCGCGACGAGTGTCCGTGAAAATTGTAGTAAGCGGGGCACTTGGTTCTATTTAGCCGCCGGCCCATATCGTTTTGTGCGGCCTGACGCATGCCTCAGAGCAGGGTGGCTCTTGTTTCTTTACTCCGCCCGCAACCACATCATTCGGCTGGCGTGCCCAGCCACAGGGGTACGTTCCCTCTCATTCCTCATGGCTCGGATGCCTATTGAAACATTCTCATCCGAGTGAGCAGCCGGCTTGTGCTGCATGGATCTCAGTTTCTATACCTTACATCTCTCATGTAACCGCACGGCCTCCTCAAGAATCCCGAAAGGCTTATAACCTCCCGGTGTCAATGCCATAGGCTCTGGGGATAGCCTTAAGGGACAAAATGATTACGTGGGGAGTGAGAAGCAGCTTGGAAAGACCGTGGCTCTTGTGAATTGCAAGCTGGCTCTCTTGCATGCGGATGTCTCCCACAACAACTGGAGTCATGCGTGCCCGGGTGGGACAGGACCTTGGCGACTGGGCGTGTCTGCCGCACGACTTGGATTTTAATCGCGTGGCGATGGATATTTTGGTTGGTGCTGTGGAGGCTCCCCGGGGCCCGTCTGTCCAGGGATCTGCCGAGGCGGAATGGCCGGCTCATTACCAGTTTATTCAGACACTCTTCCAGGGCTTCACGAATGTTGGGCATTTAGGTGGCGCGGCTCAGAAGCGTGCCCCCCGGAGGTGCGGGGGCCAATGGACGGGGTCCGTGCTCGAAAGGACTGAAACTTCTTTAAGGCCCGACAGTCCCTCGAGTGTATTTTGCTGCTCTGTCGCGGGGAGTGGAGAGGCGGGGCATGAAACATGAGGGGTTGCTGAACACCCCTCTGCTTGTGCTCCCACTTGTGTGCTTTTTTCTTTTTGTGGAAAGTGGAATGAGAGGAAGAGAAGCAACACCGTGCCCCTCATGCTGTGGCGGAGTTAACACCTCGACTGCCCGTTGTGAATGCTGTGGTGCTCGGAACATTTTGTAAGGGGACAAACAAGTTGCTTTGGACTTGTAATTCCTTTGCCCCCATCGAGGACTGGGGGATTATTTATTCTCGCAGCTCCTCTGGGGTTTTACTGTCGCGGAGAGTGGAAGTGGAGCACTCGCCGGACCCTGTGAGGGATATTTCTGAGGAATGGAGGGCCGCACTACGGAGAATATTTTATGAAAACCAACTGGTACTCGATGCGGAGGGTATCGGTAATGCCTACGGTGGGACCGTGAGATTCCTTCCCGGTGAAGCCTCCCTGCCGTGTGGCGAATTGCTCTTTGACGACTTGTGGTTTGAGGTGGCAACGTGTTAAGGTTGTGAGCCACCTGCGCATGACATTATTAATCCGTTTTGTTGCCACTCATAAATACGGTCCTTGTAATGATGCGAACTCCCCCCCTGCGAGCAGCGTAGCTTTTGTGCCTTTCCTCCATCTTTCCTTCTCTTGTCACTCGCTTCCAATGCCTTTTCCCGCGGAGTTCGGGTGTTTCTCATCGAAGTGGCCGTCACCGAAATCCTTCCAAAAGGAGGACGGGACGCACGGCCCACCTCGGAATGTTTTTAATTTATGTTTAGTTTCACAAGGCAGCACTGAGGGGTGCTGGTGAGTTGGTTGGCACTCGCCTTGTAGAGCTCCGTGCACTTGAGTATACGCCTTCAATTCAGTGGAAATAAATCAGTAGGCATTTTCATGTGAGCGTGGACAGTGGCTTTTTTTGAGTGCGGTGCCTGAGGGTGTGGCGCACATCCCTCTCTGCCATGTATGGCCCGTATAAATGTTATTCCTGTGCATATCCTCCTTTGCTTTTCCTCGGTTTCTTTTTTTTTTTATCCCTCCTGTTCGTATTCTGACGCGATATTATCTTGTACTGATGCTTTGTTGTAGCCTTTCTGTGCAGGTGCGCTGAGACCCAACACTTGTTTCTTCCCTTCTGTCTTCCTTCACGTGTGTGTGTGCGTGTGCGCGCGCTTTATTGAGTTTCCACAGACTTTACACACACACACACACAAACAGACACAGGCACAGGCACAGACACAAACACATGCCGGAGGGGTTGGTGCGTTTACTTTAATTTTCCCTTTTTACTCGTGGCACTGTTTGCAGTGAACCCCCCACCTTTCACTCCGCTTGCCCTTCCATTCCTCTGTGCGGTAGTTAGACTCATACAAGCAACGGAAATATTTTCTGATGAGCAAAGGAACACACGCAGTGCCGCATGTGTTGGTGATGGCGCTCCTGTGCGTGGTGCATCCGCTGCAGGTGGCGGCCTCAGCCGAAGAGGGGTCGACTGTTTCTACGAAGGATTACATAATTTTGTCCGATGAGAAGTTCCAAGAATTAGGCCCAAACATGGCCGGCCATGGGCTGTCCAAACGTGCCTGCCGTGAGGAAGGTGCCACACTCGCCACGGACCACTCAGAAGCCACAGGCGCTGCTATCACAAAGATTTTAAAGGAATTGCCGTATTTTTTTCCGATCAGCTACCTTGGGGGCGACGCCACCCTCAGCGCGAGCGAGGCGCAGGATGCGGGCAGCAGATGTAGAAGCGGTGACAAGAGCACTTCAATTCATTGTGTCTACCGCTGGAACACGGGGCTATTTGAGGCGACTACGACCAACGGCATAGGCGAGGCTTTCTGGCGCGGCTCGTACAAGCGCATGCCAGGCGCTGGCTCCATGAATGATTTCCCTCCACGATGGCATCCTCAATTTCCCGGTGCTGGACTTCTGTACGTTGACTCGGGGTATGCAAAAATTTTTGCAGGGAGTGTATGGTTTGATAAGAACGAAACACAACAAGCCCTTATTTATGAAGGATTCGGATTTAGGACTACTCATCTCATACTTTGCCAATTACAAAATAAAAAACCAGCTCCCCTACCACCATCCCCTGGACCTGCAACTGCTGACAATGAGGAGCTCAATGGTACCAATGCCAATGAAACAGCGAGTGAGGAGCTCAATGGTACCAATGCCAATGAAACAGCGAGTGAGGAGCTCAATGGCACCGATGCCAATGAAACAGCGAGTGAGGAGCTCAATGGTACCAATGCCAATGAAACAGCGAGTGAGGAGCTCAATGGTACCAATGCCAATGAAACAGCGAGTGATGAGCTCAATGGTACCAATGCCAATGAAACAGCGAGTGAGGAGCTCAATGGTACCAATGCCAATGAAACAGCGAGTGAGGAGCTCAATGGTACCAATGCCAATGAAACAGAGAGTGAGGAGCTCAATGGTACCAATGCCAATGAAACAGCGAGTGATGAGCTCAATGGTACGGATGCCAACGAAACAGCGAGTGAAGAGCTCGATGGTACTAATGCCAATGAAACAGCGAGTGAGGAGCTCAATGGCACCGATGCCAATGAAACAGAAAGTGAGGAGCTCAATGGTACCAATGCCAATGAAACAGCGAGTGATGAGCTCAATGGTACGGATGCCAACGAAACAGCGAGTGAAGAGCTCGATGGTACTAATGCCAATGAAACAGCGAGTGAGGAGCTCAATGGCACCGATGCCAATGAAACAGAAAGTGAGGAGCTCAATGGTACCAATGCCAATGAAACAGCGAGTGAGGAGCTCAATGGTACCAATGCCAATGAAACAGAAAGTGAGGAGCTCAATGGCACCAATGCCAATGAAACAGAAAGTGAGGAGCTCAATGGTACCAATGCCAATGAAACAGCGAGTGAGGAGCTCAATGGTACCAATGCCAATGAAACAGAAAGTGAGGAGCTCAATGGTACCAATGCCAATGAAACAGAAAGTGAGGACAGCCCGAGCGGTGTTTCTTCAACTGCAGCTCCTGCTGGGAAGGTTAATGGCGGTGTATTAGCTCTTGCCATTCTTCTTCCCATCATCGCTATTGTGCTGTTGCTGCTTGCATGGTACTTTTGTGTTGGATGGAAAAACGATAAGGAAATTACATGTATGAGGCTTCGTGAGACTTTCTTGTCACCCGCGTGTTTGTCTCCTGCAGAGGTGCCGCTGACGAATGGAGGTGGTGGAGTAGCCAAGGCGGGTTCACCCAATGCATCTCCGATGGGTGCCCATTAGCAACAGCCCGGCCTCAGCGCCTCCATTGTGTTGCAGCCTGTGGCCGATTATTTTTCCCGCTGCTGGGCTTGTGCCCGAGTTACAGGCCCTCTATTGAAGGCAACGGCTCAAGTCCTCGGCCTAACAGCCCCTTAGGCTTCGCTTTGTGTGGTTTCACGAATTCCCCAATCAAAGCTGCTTTTGTATTTCAATACCCCTCAGGCTGGTTCCTGTTCCTGCTGTACGCCACGCATTGCGTTATATGGCCTTCAAAATCCCTTATTTGACTTTTACACCTGTGTGACACTATTCATTACTCAATGTGATGCCTTTGTATTATCGCTGCTTACTTAATTTCCCTCTCTTTTTCTTTGTCTCCCTTAATGTGTGAAACGTTTTCCCATGTGAATACTCACCGGATGTGCCTGTGCAGTGTGGGGGCCATGCGGTGCCTGAGGGTGTGGCGCACATCCCTCTCTGCCATGTATGGCCCGTATAAATGTTATTCCTGTGCATATCCTCCTTTGCTTTTCCTTGGTTTCTTTTCTTTATTCCTCCTGTTCGTATTCTGACGCGATATTATCTTGTACTGATGCCTTGTTGTAGCCCTTCTGTACGGGTGGCGGCCTCGACCAAAGAGGGATCGACTGTTTCCACGAAGTTTTTTTGTTTTGTTTTTCTTTTTGGCGGGGAATTTTTTATTTATTATTATTTTCCCCGCCGGCAGGTGCTTCTCATGTTACTGTGGTGTGTTTACGTGAGCATCGTGAGTGTACTGTTTTCCACTCTTATACACTTTTAATATATAAATATAAATGTGTATGTGTATGTGTATTATGATACTTTTGTTTCTTCATTGCTTGTTGTTGTGATGTTAAATGATGGTTTGGGTGTATTTGTCTCACATGTTTTATTTTTTTTTATTTTCTCTCTCGCACCGTTGTGGCATCTTTTTGAAATACTTTTGACATTTTTTTTTGTTCTTTTTTTTGAGTTTCACGTGATGAGGCTGCTGCTCGGTTTGCCTTGAAAGTGCTCCTGCTGTGTCAGGTGCGCTGGAGGTGGGCGCGTGTTGTGAGGAGTTGTGCGCTGCAGTGCCGATACATTTTGAGTTAATTGCGCGCCGCTTGATTTAAGAAGGACGAGTCGTGTTGAGGGCGGAAAATAAATGAGCGCACGAGACGTGCAGAGTGGCTATTTATGTGCGCTTCTTTTTTTTTTTCTGTTTGTTTGTGTTACGTTTCGCCTTTAATACGACAGCCGTTACAGCAGGCATTGCAGCCGCCAAGGAGCCCACAAGTCAATGAGGGATTGGCCCCCCTTCGACAGGCGCATGTCATCGTTGAAAAGAGCGAATGTTTTGTTTTTCATGTTTTTGTGTGCCCATCTCCCCGCCACCCCTCACCACCGCTGTGTGTTACCGCCCATGCGTTCTCGAGTGCGGAGGGCGGCCGCCTCGCAGTGGCGCTGTGGCGTGTCACTGAAGAAATGCGGTGTTTGGCGGCGTTTCACTTTCCGCTTCTCCGTACTGTGCGATGAATGTGCGATATTTGCCTTCTGCAGCAGTGTTAATACTTCCACCGCAGTAACCTCTGTGAGTACTCTCCACATTTGTTTATTATTACCCTTATTTTATTATGGCCATTACATTATTGTTATTATTGTTATTAAGTCCTGTCTGTTATTTCCTGTAACGTCGTTGTATTGCGAGCCGGTCAATGCCCGAGCTCTCCACATTTACCCGCCCGAGCGGTGGTGGGTCGCCTTACGTTTTATCCGTTGCAGCGATAAACTGCGCGCGGGGCTCCCATTTCACGACCTCAGTCGTTTTTATATCGTTCTGTTTTTCCTTTTTCGGATTTACTTTTCACAGCCCGTTCCCTCTGCGCTGTCCGGCCACACTTTTTTTTTATTTTTAGTTTTCACTCCCCACTGCACGCGTGAGGGTGTCGCAAGCTTCATGTGCGTGTGTGTGGTGTGGTATCCCCATTAGTTACACACATGGGAGGCATTTGTATAACATTCCATTTTATTTGTATAACATTTTGTTGTTTTGTTAATATTTATTTTTTAAGGCTCGCTCGTCGGCGCACTGTTACCAGACGCAGGTGGCATGCGCGCGTTGTTGCGGGACCAAAATTGTCGTTTCATGTCTTTTCGTCAGGTACCTCGATCCTTCTTTTCTGCGCGTTGTTACTTTCGCCGTGCGGCGTGGCAGAAGCACACATCCGCGAGTGATGCAACTGAGAGGTGTTCAACCGCTTTTTTCCCCTTTTTGCACCTCCTCCCTCCCTTAAGGAATATATAACTGACTTGATGCAATGTCAGTCAAAAATATGGCAAACGCGCTGTGGTGCGTGCCATGCGGGCGGGGGATGAGACGGAAGGAGAGGCCGCTGCTCGTGTTGTGCAGGCTCCCGCACATGGGGAAGTGACAACTGCAACTGATGCCGCTGTGAGCCATGGGAATGCAGTGCGGCCGGGTGTTCAATGGACGCTGGACAGCGTCGTGGAGGATGTTTTGATGGAGAGATGCGGCAGATTGAGTGACATGGGCCTGCACGACTTCCTGATGAGGCACTTTGGCGAGACATTTGGCTCTCCATGTGTTTCCATGCGTGTGTTTATGGATAATCCGTCACTTTGTGTGGAAGTGATGAGGCAGTGTTTAGGAGGATAACAAACTCGTAGCCGTACAGGGAATATAAGGCAATGAGGAAAGTAGTGGACAGGCTGAGTGCTAAAGGTATTATTTCCCTCCGTCAGTGGGAAAGTGCGGCTGCCGCTAATGAGGTGGAAGATGTTGATGCGTATGTGAGAGGTGTGCTTAATGCTGCGCTCCTCAGTGCGAGGCGTAATGAAGAAACCATGAGGGTTGGCAACGCTCCCGGTGGCGAAGAAGTTAATGGCGTGTACGATGCCGTAGTCAATGCGAGATGGAGTTATGTTGTGAGGAGTGATGAGTACGGCGAAGGGACGCTTGGGATGGGCGTGTTGGACGTGGCGCCGGGAGTGCAGCCCCGTCTGTGGTCCGAGGCGCAGGCGAAAGTCATTCCTGATTCGTGGGACCCGTGGGAGGGCGATGAGGTGCCTGGTGTGAAGGGGAAACTTGTGATGGCGGTTCTCTCCTCAGAAAAGGGATGGCCGTACAGGTTCTTTGATGAGGAAGAGATACAAATGGAAAAAATGGATACGCTGACGGGGTACAATGCCGCATGTGATGCATACATCCGCAAGGAGGATATGCGGGCGTGGTATTTTGCAAAGGAGAATATCAACAGGTGGAGGATGATCTTTGGAGATTTCTGTCAATTTCTTTTGATTGGCACGCCAGGTATTGGAAAGTCCTCCTCCACCGGCTCCTTGCTGCTCTATCAACTGCTGCGTTACCCGTTGGAAGGTCTGGAAGTTGTTGCGTACTTTGTGGACGCGGGGGCATACATTTTCTACAAGCCGAAAGATCGACGGCGTGGGAGGGTTGTGTACTATGCAAGGCAGGGTGCCGCTTTGCGAGAAATGCGTGACATGGTGAGCGCTGACAACATTAAGGGATATGCGATCACTAACACCAATTGGTGCAGTATCGATGTTCAGGAATTGCCTTTGAGGTGGGGCGTCATTATGATTTCATCACCCAGGTTGAGTAGTTTGCAGAGATTTACGTATATGCGTCCGGATGCAGTTCAGATTTACATAAACTGCTACGAGGACGCTGAGTTGAAGGCGGCGCTTGTGTGGGAGAGACACTGGCAGCTGGAGAAGGGCCAAATCAAAAAGGAAAATGTCAATATCGCAAATGACTGGAAAGTGCTAAAGGAGCGCATTGACATGGTGGGCCCGCTGCCGCGCTACGTACTTGCAAGGGAGGCAATCTACGAGAAGCGTTTGAAAGATGTGGAAAGTGCCTTACGATTGCTGCCTGATGGCGACTTTGAATATTTTATGAGGATTAGGGACAACACAAGTGAGTGGTGTGAGGACGACACCCTGCATAAACTGCTGAAGTTGGTGCGCCTCAGAGTGAATGGCACGTTAAGACAAGGTGACAAACCCATATCTCTGCATGTGTTGAAGGAACTCCGCCGAAAAACATCCGCAAAATACTTCACAGATGATGTGATACGTGGCATACTCAGTGGTGATCCGCGTTATTGGCGATAAGCAGGAGCATTGTGTGCTTGTTTACTTGAGGAGTTGAGCCTGAGGGCTTTTATCAAGCGGAGATCTGTGGACACGCCGGCCAAACACCCCGAGCGCCCGCCCCGTAGGAATGAAGCAAGACACCAGTCAGTGCTCATGCAGCGGGACGCGTGCCTACGCTCCTTTCCGAGTTCGCGTCCAACGGCCCAATGCGGGAGCTGGAGACGGGCTGCACTTACAAACCTCTCATTCCAAACTTCCCTCTTGTGGACGGCTTCTTTGTTGTGGAGGGTATGGGACCCAATACGATTGTCCTGCTGCAAATAACCAAAGCAAAGGAGCACCACACCAAAAGGACCACAGTGCGTAAGTTCCGCCAGTGCATGGGAAAGGCATTTGAGTGCCGGGAGAAGGTTGAGAAGGCTTGCAGCTGGGAAATCATGAACGTCCAACATGTAGACAGCGGGTCTATTAAGAAGCGTTGGAAGTGCTGCTCATCCGGGGGTGCCGCCGGTGATGAGCACCTCGCCCTGTGGGAGAATACACACCAGTACCGGGTGTCACTAAACACAGACATTGCCAGTGAGTTCATAGGCCGTGGCAGTTGTTGGCGTAGGGATCCGATCAGACGTGTCAGGCAAAGCCGCGCTGCCCTTCTCCCTTGAGCACTATCACATTTGCTCTTACATTATTGTTATTACTATTAATTTCTCTTCCATATGCGTCTTACCAACATATTATTCTTTATTGAACCCTTCTCTCTGGCAACATGAACTGTCCATTACTCGCGCTAATAGTTTTCTCTCATTGTTCGTCTTCCACAGCACGGAGCCTGTATCGGATATGTATTCCCATTTTAATAACTGATATTGTGTGTGTATGCGTGTCCCCTAATTTGTTGATTCCCTTATTTTCTTTCGTTTGTGGTGTGGTGCCTGTGGGAGAGTAGTGAAGACAATCAGTGGAGCGGAGGCGTCTCACATATCCACTCACTGCCACAGCAACACGCATTGCTGCTTGGCGCGTGGTGAGCAAACTGTTTGCGAAGCGCATTGTGTTTCTTTTACTTCCT
The DNA here is from genome assembly GCA_002287245.1 of Trypanosoma congolense. Classification (NCBI taxonomy): domain Eukaryota; phylum Euglenozoa; class Kinetoplastea; order Trypanosomatida; family Trypanosomatidae; genus Trypanosoma; species Trypanosoma congolense. Next base: position 286,661 of record NHOR01000272.1, on the reverse strand, counting down.
CTGATTTACGCACTCATACGTTTCTCTTTCTTAATTTTATTTCTTCCCTCACATTATTTCATGGTGCATGTGCCATGCGTGTGGTGATTGCCGCATATGATGCCTGTCCAGCTGCCGTTCCCACGATTTATTAAGTGCGCGGTGGCCATGACACGGCACGCTCTCACCATTTAGGGCATATCCCCTTTCGTGGTGGCTTGAGTTAACTCTCGCATGCAATACCGTTACCTTCATTCATTGTTTTGTTTACATTTTAACACTTTGGGGCTCTTGTGGGTTTATTTTTTCTATTTTGTTAACTGACATTATGTGCGTGTGTGTGATTGCGTGTCGGAGCAGCTGTGTTGTGGCACAGCGGTTGGTGTTGTCGCTTCATTCGAATAGGACTCTCTTCCCTCAGCACTCCCATTGCTTTCCTTTCGTTTCTCATTAGGGCTTTCTTGAGATGCATGGCTAAATGGCCCGAAGCGTTGGGCGGCGCTTTATTACCCTTTTGGCGCAGCGCAGCCGGTTCCATTCGACTTTGGCTTTGAAAGGGTCGTCTGTAAGAAGAGGCGCTGAGTTGCTTGTCTCACACCGGCTGGAGTTTGTGGTGATGGCACAGCAGAGCGCGGGGGTTGCACTCGAGAGAGTCCGTTATTCGGTCGGCTTCACGGGCCGTAATATCAGTGAGCGCGAGAATGATTTCGAAAAGCTTAAGCGGGGCGTAACTCGTGTGCATCCAATCCACTGAAATAACGAGCAGGGAATTTCCACACCCGCGTCCTCTCAGACTGTCCTTAAGGAGCAGTTACAGGAGTTTGCGAAGCAAGTGGTTCTGAGGCCCTCCAAAGCACCGTAGCTTTTATTTCTCCCAACGAACACAAATCGGCTGTCAGGTAATGCAGGCTTTAATTGAGATAAGTAACGGCTTGAAAGGGGCCCCATAACCGTTCCCGTGGCACATGAGGGGCATTCAAATTCCACCAATTGTCAAACCAGGGGCACGAGAGTGCATTTCATTGGAGTCCGCACTGAATTTAATGCGTTTGGAAAGGCTGCACTGGCACCTTGGGCGCTTAACATGAGTTGTAACTTTGGTATGAGGTGAGAAGGCAAAGAAGGAGAGGGAAAGAAAGAGCACGCACGAGTACCAGTGACAATATGCATGAAGCGGGAGGTGGCCAGTTGACTGGGTCGACATAACACACGCACCAAAAACATTGCTTACACCTAAGCTAATTTCACACCAATAAAAGGAAATGAAAACTGGGTGACTGGCAGTGGGAACCTCAGCGCAGCCTCGGGGGCCGCTGGCTTTGAGTTGCATGGAGGCTCTTGCGACTTGTAGGAAAGGAAGGGCCGGTGGAGCAGCGAGTGTCCTCGCAAATGGCGTTACGCCAACCAATCAAACGGCCGCCAGCTTTCGCCACACTGCCATTGGGAGTGTTCCTGTTGCAAGCTCCGTGGGACATCCCAAAGGAAGGGGCCCAATGAAAGGGACCCAATGAACAGCGCTTTTGTCGCCATTAAGCCTCAGAAACCGAAGCTCGGAAGAGCGTTGTAGAAGCTTCAAGTGCATGCATAGCACCAAAAGGCAAAGAGCCTGAAGCCGATGGGCGAGAGAACCTGCCGGACAGTGGTGTCACTATCGGAGGCTGCTTCACGCAATACCAAAGGAGAGTGGCGGAATATTTGCCACAGGCCTTTGCATGTACTCGATCCTTCATTGGGATAAGGCGTTCCAATACTGAAGCTGAGCAGCACCTCGCAGGCATGACTGATGCGACTCCTCGGGAGGTGTGAAAAGTTGTGCACGCCACCAAACTTTCCCGCATGGTGCTTGGGCTGCCCACTGTGCCAGTCAAGTGGCTGTAGGTGCAAGAAAATGAGGGCAGCGAGTTCCCGTGGCATAATCCTGAAGCTTCGATTTCGAGGAGGATGGTTTCCAGCAGGGTGCCGCTGCACGAATTCAAGAGAGTCACACCAACGAAGGGCCTCGTGGTGCTTGCGTGGCTTTTGATTGAATTATCGCACTTCAGGGCGATGGCTTGTTGGATGTGGCAACAGCGCATATTTATTTGGCTGTCAAAATAAATCCAACCATCAACCAAACAGTCATGCACCGTGACATGGAACTGGAAAACTCCGGAGCGAACAGCTTACATCTCCATCGAGCGACCAGCATAAAAGTGCCTACCGGCCTCCTGACAACCATCAGATATTTGATGGGTGTGCCCCAGCAATGAGCGATGAAACAATTACCCAGCGACCAAACAAACGAAAAAAGAAATCATTACTATCCAACTTGCAAGAGATTCTTAAATATAGCTCCCATAAATCCAATAAAATGCCTTAGTCTCATATAAATTACTAAAATATATAAATGTATTTCGAGGTCCAATAACCACGACACTCCCAGTGGCGCTCTTGTAGCGCAAATTACGTTAAATGCATCCAATAAATATGCCGAGGAAATGCAACTCCAAAAACAACCCCCGAGCAGCCCAGCAGGTGCTATAATCCCTTTTCATTCAGTCCAATGGCTGGAAGTGTTCTCCCGATGTCATGAAATATGCATTTCAAGCGCATTCCAGTGGGGGTTATGCATCGCACAATTATTTTTGGAGTAGTTATTCTTTTTTTCATTTCTTTAATCGTGCGGATTAACCAACAAAGGAATCAACCCACACTAGCGAAGGAGAGGAAATGCGTTTGCGTACGTCGCACCTTTTCACATGGTAGCGTGCAGCTCAGCAACCTTAGAGAATGCAGCAATATCTGCTGAACACCTTTGGTGGATATCAAGCCCGCCCATCTTGCGAGTGGATCCTGCCCACATCTCGCAAGTTGCCTCAGGGACATGTTAGCCATTGCGGCAAGAAAACTTTTCGTTTAGTGCTGCGGCGTTGCATTCCATGCGTTCACCCCATACCCTTATGGTGGGCGGCGCGCGCTGGACTTCCGTGGCATCCCTTTACACAAGTTGAACAACCAAAGGGCACACCTTAACAGCACCTCCCAGAAGAAAAAAGTATTACAAAACACCCGGTTACTCAAAATAACACAAAGTCATCAGTAACACAGTGGAAGGGTAAAAAATAATTCATAAAAAATGAAGCTTACCTTCCACATCAGCATGCACAAAAACCATAAATAAAGTTATGTAGCAAGAAAAATTTTCTACAAGCGTCAGGTTATTCTATTGAAAGTGAAATTATGTGATATAGTGGCATTGTGTGAAATGCTGCGCTAGTCTGAGGCAATGCATCAGATTCAAGTACTACAACAGTTTGAAATACTCCCTGAGTTTGAAATGATGCAGTGCTGTGGATTTTTGTAGAGATGCAGATGCTCTAAATGATTGAGGTGTTGCTTTTTAGCGTAATATTATGATGTAGCGTTACATTGGTGTTGAGTCGTATTGTGTTTTGCGTTGTATCGTTTTAATGAGTGGACATTGTTGTCTTCTTTAGTTTTTGTAGTTGGTGAATGTTTTCATTGATTAGTTTTTCCAGACTGTCGGCGTTTCTTTCACAGCTAAGGATGTCATTGCACTTAACTTTGACTTTTTTCCATTTTTAAGGATTTTGTCGATATTTTACGCTTTATTGACGTGCGTGTAGTTTTTGTTTTAGAGGATGGTGTTGTATTGTTTGCTTGCATATTTTAGTGCATTTCTATGGTGTTTTTTTGTGAGGCGGACGGTGTGGATGCTAATCAAAACTTTTGCTTTTTAGTGTTCTGATTAACTTCGAATTATTTTGACTGATCCTATGTTCTCACGTTTTACTCACCGGAACTACTTTACGTTTTAGAAATGTCTTGGTGAGTTGAGTTCCAGACTAGAAATTTAAAGAAAAAGAGCGTCCACACAAAACGTCTTGAGAATCAAGCGTCAGAGCCACGCAGGAGGCCACTGAGGATGGTCCTGCTTTTTAGGGCTGAATTAGGAAAGTTGAGCTAGCATAGCGGGAAAATTCAATTAGTCAACTTGACATTTTCAAAGCAGTTCTTTTCCTGAAGCTGCTTGTGGCACACTTAACCATTCCTGATTTAGAGGGATGCGTGATGTGCCCTCAGGGGCACAGGCACCTTCACACCCCAAGGTCCAGGAGAGGCTATCATGGTTGAGTTCAGATCCTCTCTTGAGGATGGCAAACAATCGTACAGAAGGTATTGGAGCTGAAACCATGGGCAGGGAATTGTGTGCTCCGCTACCATAAGGTAAAGTGATTTTTTTTTGTCAAGGGTTAGCAAGTTGGGTTATCCCAAATGCCTGTTGCATCCCCACCCTTAATCCATGTTGTCTTAGCTGTTGGGATTATTGGAGGGAGTTTGTGAGGCAAGTGTTCTCCAGTGACAGGCTGATAGAGGAAGGGGTTCTTATTTCCTCCCATTTCCCATGGTCTCTCAGTTATCTTCAAGTGTGCTAATTAGGCATGCAATCGTAAAAAAATGAGGATCCTTTTCAAAATGGATGAAATTTGATTTTCAACCTTACAAACCATAATGTTATTTTATGAGGTCCGGCGCCGAAGGCTTATGGAAAGTGTGCTGAATGGGATACGATTGTGAGAATTGGATTGTAAACGATGTTATTTGTATTTCTTTCGGGATTATGCGTGGGTTTGTTAAGTTGATATTTCATGGTTTCTTGTGCTGTGGTTATGGTAATGTGGTCAGTGAAGCTCACGCATGTTGCTACACCCCACAATATAGCGTTGTGCATACCGCAGCCCCACGCACCCCTTTCTCCAGGGAATTATGATCATTGGTTACATCATTTAGATGATAATGGAGTTACGTATGAGACAACACCTTATTCCAGATATCTGTCGATTTGACCTATCTCTCTTTCATTGTCTGTCCCAGGAACAGCACTTATCAGCGTCTCCGCGATAGCATTCGATGTTACAACAGTGCCCTGCGAGAGAATAAAATATAATTGCTAAGAAAAAAAAGAGGCATGTGAATATGGAAGGTGAAAGGGAAGCGGTACCAAACTGGACGATGTAATATAAAGTGGAACACGTTCTTATCCAGGAATGTAAGACGCTGGGCAAGATAAACATTTCTTATTTCTTTGTGGAGTACTATGGATGGACCGATGGAGAATTCCGCCACCTCACTCTCGTCGAACTTCTTAAACGATCATAGCGCTACATCAAGAATGCCAACCGTCGTGAGGAAGTGCAAAAAGACATCCAGCACATGTTAGACAGCTCACATGACAATGCGATCAAAGACGTCCGGTACCTTGTGGGTGATGGCATCATAACTCTTCTTGATTGGGCTCTTCGTGGAGCGAGTACATTGTTGGACCATGTTGCGAGAGGTGTCTTGGATGAAGCCGTCCGAGTAGCCCGCAAGCACCCACGGTCCCCATAACAAGCGGAAGCATGTCCGTGCAAAGGAGCAACGAGGCAAGTGACAAGCTAACTTATCAAGTAGCCGGCACTCCGAGCACACAGCGTCAATGAGAATTGACTAAGGACAGTGAGCTAGAAGGGATCCTCCCGAAAGCATTCAAATCCTGGGAAGGCGTTCGACTCGTTGATTTTTTGACTCAGGAATATGGGAAAACCCACGAAGCCTGTGACCCCAATGTGACTCTCGCTGCTTCTCTGGAAAACCTATCCCACTACATCGAAAAGGATGCAGAGTGGGAGGAAGTTGTCGAGAGACTTCCCGAGAAGCTGCATCACTTGAAGGGCTGTATCTTCCGCGACGCCACATTCCTGCGGGCTATTGGTATCACGACACGTGGGTAATGGGCCCATCGTCAGTTTTACTGCGAGATGCTCACTCCAGTCACCAATTGCACTCTTTTACGCGCATATGACCCTCCTCTCGGCCAAGGAACCTATATGGAGGACACACTAACAGTTCACCCATTACTTCATAACTGATGGCTTTTCTAATAGGAATTTTCCATGATTCATATTTTCCATCTAAACGTTTTTTCCTTGTAAAATGGTTTACATACTAACTTACTGTGGGTTATTTTGAGTACTTTCATTGCTCTTAATCTTTTTCTTCCCTATATATATCTCTTTACCAGTTCCGGCAAGGTTTTCTCACCAGCCTCTTCCATGCACGGCCGTGATACTGTCAGACATCTCCGGCCCTCGCTTCACAGGGAGGAAGTGCATATGGCCAGCCAGCCTTGCTATTCCCTACAAGGATTACAAATATGCACCGGCACACAATAATGACAAATCCTGGAACTTCCTGTGACTACAATTGCCTTCGCAGCGGGCTATGGAGCCATTTGAAATGAGCTCGACCGAACGTGCCCAGGTTTGGAGAATGAACTTCAAGCTGTACCTTCTGTCTGGTTGAGAGCACACACGGAAGAACACGATGAACATTATTCCTGACCACGCATCTGGGAGGTGGACACCAACCGCGATACACGGGGATGTTCCGGAGCAACAATATGCATAACACCAAGAAACTTCATTGAACCAAGCGACGCAAGGGGAAAGGCTCTGGCATGTTTATGTTGGTGGCAAGCTATCGCCAAGTCGATGGAACGCAAAACAAATTGAGATATGATTATGCACATTTGGTTTTCCCTTTTGATCCTGTAACTGAAGATACATGAAAGTAGTGCCAATGTGTATCTTTATTCTTCCAGTCGCTTTGCATGAGGGTGTGGGAACCCCCTAAATATCCAATGGTTCTTTCCTAATTTTCTTTTTGTGTGCTTAGGAGATGGGGAGTGAGGAGGAGTTCATAATAGTTGAAAGTAAGGAGGTTAAAATAGGTCGCGGGGTTAGGACGCTCCACACACCTCAATTGCGGTAATGAAAATAACGTATGGGTATACAACAAAGAATATAAGCGGAGAGAATTCTGGGAATAATAATAGCACCATCCTGGATTGATTTACTTGCGTGTTGCATGTGAATTTATAAATACTAGTCCTTTAACTTTCTCATTATTTTCGGGCATGGGCTGCCACCCGAATGGTTACACGCCATCACAACTAGCCGCTGGACAGATTCATTGTCTAAGCGTGCAAATTATGATTGTGTCTTAGGAGTGTGCCCCTTTTTCTCCTGTTAAAAAAATGAAGGGAAAATGATATTGTTAAGCCACCCATATACCCATCATATTCATCACCCGTCTTGAATGTGAAAATTAGACGTTGGAAGTATTTATAAAATTGGATGACCGTGCTTTATTTTATTTTTGCTTATTGGTGAATGTTTATCATTTTAGGAGTCTAAAAAAGGACAAGTGAAGCTTTTGAAACAGTGGACTCAAAATATCAGGCAGAGTTCAAAAAAGTGCAAGGCGACACATAGCCAGAGGTAGGTCGCATTAAGACTCATAAGGCTCAAAATGAAGATCTACGAATAGCTCTCTAGCGGCTTCAGTCCCTCGTAGGCAGTCTGGAACCTGCAAAGTTTGACAAGTCCAGAATGGACGATGTTGTTGGGAGATTACAATCGATTATTTATCGACAACTGTGGAGCACAAACTTAAATGCTGAGGTGTCTAAGACTGTCGAAGATTTGAAAAGGGTGAAAGAACGTTTGCAATAATTTGTATGCAAGCAGCAATATGGAAATAGAGGAAACAATACGGAAAGTTAATCGGCCTCACTAAAGGGAATCTCGACACCACAAGGCAATGACGGCTAAAGCAGGCACGCTCGAGTTTTCTGTTTTCTTGCTTTCACTGAGGTGCAAACCACGAAACAAAATAGCAAATAAAAGGAGTTAAATGAAAAAATAAACAGTTATTGCCTCGAAGCATGATTGGTTTCAAATCATTTTTCTTTACGTTAAATAGATTTTGGTATTCGAAAAGAACTCAACGGCATCATTTTTTAAATTTATTTTGACACTCTCAACGGTTTCAAGCGATGTCACGAGAAGAGTGTGGAGAGTATTTTTTTCTTGGATTTTTCGGAAAGCGTTCATTTTGTGTCCACCATGTTCCCTAATCTAACTCCAGTTTGGTGAAAATTCAGAAAATGCGTCAGGGAGTAGTTTTTGGTGATTGGTGACATCTCCTCCAGGAAAGGAAAAATCAGCAGCTCTCTCATCAAGGCTGCACAACTCGGAGTGGTGCCGTCTGTGGAGGATAGGCGCACAATTTCAAAGTATTTTCTTATTTAGACGTACGAATTGGTGTGTGAGTAAATGCATTTTCTAGGCTTGCGAATTGTAATTACAGTGTGTGTATTAAAATGGTTAGTTGCAGTTATGCAGCAAAAGACATAAGAAGTAATTAAAAGTTTCAAAGAGTGAGTGTAGGGGGTTGGGATTTTTGTTCTGTTGATAAAGGATCATGGCCACTGAGCTCATTTCCAAGAGCCACAAGTTTCAGTCATGGTGGTAATGGAGGTCTATAAGGGTGATTACGGCAGCGCAACTGGCCAGGCGGTCGTTGTTGTGACGACTATTGTAGCTATGGTGTGGCATCCGTGGCTTGCCCCGTGAATAGTATTGGTGGGATGTGGTTGTTTTCCTGTAGGTTCACTGGGACCACATCAGGAAGATGGCCCGAGCGCACCGCAGCAGCCGTGAAGGACCTGGACCCGCCAAATGTGTCTTCGAGGTGATCAGAGGAAAACGATGAAAAACCGCAGGAGCTTTACTTCTCGCTGAAACACTTCCCGTTGTAGGGATGGGTTGGAAGCGGCGACAAGTGTGAAGGAATGAGAAAGCAATCACACCTTGGCCCCCATAATCGGACAAACTGACCTGATGAAAGTTTCTTCTTTTTCTAGAATGGCTCAATACAATTCTCTCCAAAATAATTCTTTCAGTCGCTTTTTAGTCAAACAGAAACAACTTTTACAGAATCAGTTTTTCCTCAATTTTCCTTAACTTTGGGGGACCTTAGTAACAAAACCTCTGCGTACGGTTATATTTTCTTGGGGATCAGATTAATTATAGTAAAGTATGCACGGAAGCACGTGAAAAACACAGAGCATGAAAGGGTAAATATGGAGGGAAGAGAATCCTTTATTTTATATAGCATGAGGATATGACTTTTCTATGTTTGTGCTCATATGATAATAAAGGAAATGGTTGTGAGTGTTGAGATATGTTTGTTGGCCCGTAGACACTTTAGACACTTCATGCATTTGAATGAATGAAATACTATCAATAGAGATAGTACAATATTTGCCTTTTTATACTTCGGAGTATGAGTGTGTGGGTTGAGGTCTCTCAATTTTTGTTATTCAAGTAGGATGACACAATTGCGTTGGGGTCTTTTAAGAAGGAATGGATTACTCCAAAAACTTCAAAGTAGGAGAACGCTTCACGTTCACTTCTAAAGTTATAGTTATTTATCGCTTAGTTGTCAGAACTATATCTTGAATGATCCCGTAACAAGTCATGTGATCGTGTGTCTTACGCTTACGTGAGACGTCAACAATAATCAATTCTATGAAAGTAGAAATGCGAGGATTTTGTCTTTTTCTTTCAATTCAAAAAATAAATTAGGAAGCGAAGAGGATATTTAAAAATTTAGGTTGTAATAATGAGAGCAAAGAAGTGGCTGGAATGGGGCATGGGGTTCAAGACAAATTTGGTAAATTTTTTCCACATTCAGAGCTATGACTTTATTTGCATTTAACCGTTATTGAGGTTGAGTTAGACCAGCACAGAGTGCACTAGTCAGAGTTATTTATTCACAATCACCTGCACTTGTTATTATTCTGAAAATGCAATTAAAACAATACAGTGTACTGTTTTATTTGCATCCCAAGGTGAGAGTATTAGGTTTTGCTTAGGATTTCACTTGACCACTTTGAATGGTGCAATCACAAGAGAGTTGGAAGGAACGACCCACCATTCTTTGAATTATAGAAATGATGACACAGCGTGTCGTTTCATTTTCACCTCCCTTAGGATTTATTTTTATTATTCATCCTAATTTGTATCTTGATTCACTCAGGTGAAAAAAAAATGAGATTTGTGATTGCGGTGGTTAGTTTCAAGAGTGTAGTGCAATTGAAATCCGTGAGGATCAACTAAATCGTTACAAATAGGTATGTGGGGGGTAGAATTATTTATTTATTATAAACCCACAACAGTTAGAATTTCAAGTAGCTTTGATGTGAAGAAGACGACAGTTGCCTGGAGATGTGGTCTTTGGATTTAGTGGCACGTTTGTGAGTAGGTCATTTGCGTGAATCGTTTTTGAGCCTTCTTGAGAGGAGTTTTTATGATAATATAAGGGATGAGACTCAGTATCATTTATGTTACCATGCACTACCGGTGTAACAGTGAGCAATGTGTTGTGAATAGAAAATTATTGTGACATGCATGCTGGATAGTGGGACAATGTGTTTCCTATAATTTTATAACCAATTATATATGAAACTAGGAAGGCCAATGAAGGTGGCGCTTAAGCAAAGAAACATTTTCCAAGTTTGAATGTTGTGTGGGGTGTAAAAGGCTTTTGAACTGAACCTATGTCAATTTTGATTCCTGAGCCCAAGCTTTTCTGGTACGAGGAAGAAGCAATATAATTTTCTCAATATAATGCGTGCGGATCATTTGTCATGGCGTGAACAAAGAGTGGTAGCGCTTTGAGGAAATGAATTTTGCTGAATCATATCTAATTGTCATCGATAGGGTAGATGACAGAACAGGATTTACGATAAATTTTATTGACATAAACATTCTAATTGAGTCTTACATGAAAACAGTAATAAAGCAACGTTCTGCAATACCTTATTTCCGTGCAGGGTATAAATGTGTTATGTATTGGGATTTTAGTCACACATGTAAGATGACACAGTCACGTATGGTCCTGGAGAAAAAATTAAGAGCACTGTATGGCTTCTTCACAAGGTGAAATTGAACCCAATGCTCTCTCACTCGGGGCTCGTCTAGTCACACTGCTTCCTTTACAGTAACAACCCCAATTCAAACATGGGCAGCGCTATCGAACAATCGTTTGATTTCTTATCATGAGCAGGTGGAGAGCTGGATCCTAGCCAGATAAGCAGTGCTATATCTTTTTAATAGGAAGTGCTTTGTATTGAATGGACTCAAAGGCTCTCTTTTAGAGGTGAAACAAAACAAGTGTAATAAAAGAAGAAATATCTTAGTTGGGTATTGTGTGCTACGGTTAATTGTCCTCTTGAAAAATAAAACAAGGTTCAGTATTGTTTTCATTACTGACTTAGCGTGTGACTGTGTGGTAAGGGATTATAGTGACCCAATAGGAGTGCTGCAAAAATGTAAGAATCTGCTGAGAATATATTGGACAATCATTTTTCCCCAAGTAGATACCTATTCCATGTCATTTCGCTTGACCAATATTTTAGACTTCGTGTGTTTCTTTTATTTTCATCACATATCGCGTACACAACAGCTAATCAACTAGTCATGCGATTTATTATTGTGGAATATGTTGGTGGGTTTTTGTCAGCGAGACGAACAGAGATATAGTTCTACAGAGGATATTTTTTTGGAGTTACCCTTGGATGATGTTGAGAAGAAGTAGAAATTATTACAAAGAATCACCATTCCATTCACGCATTTTTACGCGCAATCACTTTTTTCAATTAGTCGTCATCTCGAAAACAGTAAGCAAACAATACACTTCACTGTTTTGTCTCCAGTGCATTGGGGTGTGTGCAAAGCAAAGTGGAATGAAGCGCAAGCAGCACACGAGTGCTGAAGGCAAAGTAACAGCACTGGAATTCCCAATGCCGGCAATGTGTTGAGTGCACGGGGAGTGTATTATCCTTTGTGTGTCTCACGAGGAAATGAAGCTTTCATTGGCATTCAGGTGACAGCGTGGGAAATGTGCTGCTCTCTGCAGTGCCTCATTGTGCTGCACTCAGTAGAATATCTTCCAGCAATCGGCTCACTGGCATGAGATCAGTTTTGTGTAGGCACGGTGCCCATGCGTTGGAGTGAAGGAATTATGAAAGCAAGTGACAGTGGTGGGAGCGAGGGGGATGCGATGGAGCCACTTGATTGGTTGGAGTCGGGAGGAGCACTGACATCTGTGGGCGGAACACCGCTGCATGCCATTGGTGTGCATGGCTGCCTGTGTCATTGAGTGACTTCGCAGTGTGAGGGCAGTCACGTAATGTGGTCGCAGCACACACTCGAAGCAGGCACTGCGATATCAAATGGACCATATCGCCTCAGCGGTGCCTTAGCTTCAGAGGGCTCTGATTTCCTCAATGAATGAAGTGGCTTTGCATGAGTGCCTGAAGGTGAGCTGAGCTGTGTGACTGTGAGAAATAGTCATCGCATCTTAACAACTCGGAATGCAATTTGTTTGAGTGTTGAACTGCTGGCCGTGCAACTGCTCCGTGACTTATTCCTGTGAGCAGTTGGACGGAGGACGCAGCTGAAAATGGCGTGTGCAGTGTTGGTAGCAGGGAGGGATACGTGATACCAGCTGACTTTGGCTGCACGCCCCTGCAACGAATGCTGCCTCCAGTGGCGTAATGTGGCGGTGAGCTGAGGAGTGAGGCCATGCGTGCGTGCGATGTGACCGTGCGAGTGCGGCCCATTTGTCACAGGCACTTCTCATATTGCTGCACACCCACACCTTCATAGCACTGATGTGAGAGGGAGGCCCATTGCGCTCGAGTGCGTGACGTGGTGTGGCTTAAGAATCTCCACGCATGGCATTGGCCTGCCACTTTCTCACATAAACCATATTTCCCATTGAAGGGATGTTTATTTCCTTTTGAGTGTGTATGCTGGGAGAGGCATGGTGCCGCTGCCTTGCGCTCTGGTTTCTTGGCCTTCAGAATCCAGGTATGAGGGTGTTTGCGCACGTGTGTATGGAAGAGTTTGAAGTGTTCATGTTAAGCTTAGCTATGTTGAAATTCAGTTAAATACTGCATATGTGCGAAGTAGTGCAGGTGATTAATATTATTCAACTGATTCAAAATATGCTACTCAGCTATGAAAGATCATCCTCATCTTGAGATGACTTCCTAACCATAACGGAATCACAGACCACACTTCCTCTTTTCATGAGGTCCCATGTTAAAGGTATGAGAATCGAGTTTTATAAATGACATAATTTACGACGAATAATTTTAGCATCACCTCCCTGTACCATAGCTAACCGCTCGGAGAAATTGTATAAATAATTAACGCTTTTCTAGTATTTTCAGATCGTCACTAACTGACACATGGTGCCTGATTCAAACCACAGCGTAACCTTCGTACGCTTTCTAAAATGTGATGTGATTCTTTCTTTTTATCACTTTTTTTGCTTGTAAGAAGGAAAAGCAAAGTACTGGGTATTAAGTATTGTTAAATATATTCTCTTGTTGTGAGGGAAAGGAAAATAATGGAGGGAAGGGATTTGATCCTCCAAAAAGTGAGATACCAGCCCCCGTCGTTATAAGTCCCACGAGTCCCATAAACTTTGTTGAGGCACTGAGGAGATATAACGATGATACTTAAGAATCAGAAAACACACCTTCACCAACACCGGGGGAGAAGGAACTGGTGTGAAACATGGAGGGGAAGAGAAATTGCTCAGGAACAAGAGGAAAATCAGACCTATCTCTGAAGATACAGAGAAATATCAGCTCATAGACAATGTCTCGGAAGTCACTGCAGCCCGTAACCCACAAAATCCATTGGCTCAAGGTAGAAAAACGAACGAATATTTACCAACCGACTCAAGCTTCTCTAAAATACTTTTACATTGTATAATTTTAATATAGGGTGTACTCATAAAGCGAAAAAAGAGTCTATTACTATTCTAAATTTCTTTTTAGGACGTTTTTTCTAGTACTGTGTAGGGCTAGACTAGCTTACCTAAGAGAATGATATTTATATCCAGACCATTGTTAGTAACCAGTTCATTCCAGACTTAAAAGTGTAGAAAAGTGGCGAACAGAATTATGATCCCATGCTCATTAGATTTAGGCTGAAAGGGCGTTATCTCCATAAATTTACTTTATACAGTTATCACAAATTCCATTAGTGTAGGTGTTTGAAGCTGTAGATTTGTGTATAAGCGGATGAAATTACCTTACAAACACAAACACAAACCCTGACACTACATTAGTGCTAGATATTGGATTATCTTTTTCTTCTTATACAGCTAAAAAGTTAAAAATAAATGCAAACGCAGAACCAAAGGGTTTATGTTATTACTTTAGACTGCCACGAGAGTCCGGAGGAGGCCGACCGTTCCGCTGAGGAGAATGTCAAGCAGCGTAGCACCGGAGCGCTGAACAACGGAAGAATATCCCGCAGCGTCAAAAGACCGGGAAACTAGGAAAAACAAAAGAGTATGAATAAGCTAATGAATGGGGTGATCCCAGAAGTGTAAATTAAGCATAAACAAGCTAATCTCAGATGACGAGAATTTTCCGAAATTAGAGCGCCCTATCGAGGAAGAACACTGTGTACAGGATGTAAGCCACTTGAGGACTGAGCGGACGGTGGAACGGTTTGAGGTTATGGAGAATAATGAGCCCCTACTGAAGAGGAAGAGCCCATTGACGAAGCTTGAGTGCGCTATCGAGGAACAACCAGTTTCGATCAATCAGGAAGCGGAAATTAATTTTGAAAACTGGATAGCGGAATGACACCCCAAAACCTTGCACGCGATGCTGAGGCGTAGAAGAAAGTGTCGCTGTAGAGGTACAATCCTGGAGAACAATCTTCTGATACCGCCCAGGAATAAGAGTGTCTACACCACGAAGTGGATGACAGATGGGTGCCCGATATTCTCCTGGAACTAGGAGGTCCTCCACTCAATCTGCTGTTACTGTGACGAACAAGTTGATGTGACACATAGTGCGGGGAGGGGCCGCGCAGCCCAGGCCCACGAAGACCATCAACAGGTGGATGATTATCATCCGTGATGGCCCCAATGAATCCATTGAACCAACGTCCTAGTCTCGAGACTAAGTGGGTGTATCTCTGCTCACCGCCTTGTTGCGATTTCGCTGATTTTCATTGTTTATGGGATCATTATCTGACATCACTGTGGGTTATGTCACCCCTTCAACCCTGTACGGCCACTTGGGAGGCACTAGACTGGTCTTGTGGTCCCCTTGTATATTTTCTATTTCATTCAAGTCTATTTCCCCGCACACACAGCGGACCCTGGGTTTTGAGCTGTGCCATTTATCTCAGTGCTCCACAGGGTCTAATTTCAAAGTCCCGGTGCAACTTCACAACTTTTTCCACTCCAACATATCACTACAGTGGTGTTTAAGGTAATAAATAAAGGCCGAGGTAAGGTAAGGTAACGATGATGAAAATCGCGACATAGCTTTTGTTGTGGATTGGGCGTGGGACTTGGCTGGGTGATGATGGTGTGGTTCTATGGGCTTCCGGTCATAATGAAGCTGCTCGCAAGCTTCTCTGTGAAGTTTTTCATGCAGAAGAAGACATACGCAAGCATGCCAATGTGTCGCAGGGTCTCGGAAAAAAAATAAAAAATGCCATGTATGGTGCTCACGGTGGTGCCCACTTCACAGAAGATGGAAGGTTAAGTTTCTGTAACACGTTCCTTCCGAAACACAATAAGAATGCCCACGCTTTGCGAATATTACAGTAAAAATTCTCCAATGAAGGATGTGGACGGTGTTTCTCTGCAAAACCTCTTTGGGGCCTTCTTGTGTTTGTGCCCCACATATCACGGACAACTTGACCACATTTTGTGGTGGACAACACTAGGGGCGACGAAGAGCGTGGTCGGTGTGCTATAACGGAGGTGAAATCGATGACTGGCTTCTCCAAGAAGTGTGGCTAGATGTGATCAAGAAATGTACGGCACCTGTGAAGAACCAAGAAAGTGACTTGAACCGCGTGGCTAGGTTAGCCACGGCTCTGGAAGCTGTACGGAATGGAGTTCGACTATACCGACCGAACGGAGAATTCCTGTATATCTTAGGTGAGTTCAACTACATACGCGGCTCCTCGGGCAGGAACGCGAATGAAATTTAAACCGCATACCATGAACGTGTTGGACAGTGGAACATTCCATGGGAACAACGTCTCTGGCACCTATTGCGGGAGCTCTATACGCGGTTTGAAAAGCCCATGGAATCCAGAACCCAAGAGACGGTGCAATGGACTAACTCCGCAGCCTCTGAGACATCCCTGCCACCAACAGCCGAAATTCTTGTGGATGATGAAGGCCAGAAGGTTGTTTTCCAGGACGAAGACCTTCCAGAAGACATGGAGAGTACTACAGACGCGGGGTGAGAAACGGAAAATCACACGAGCGTGAATGCCAGGGAGCTCGATATCAAAACCATACCGATAATAGAAGGCACTCCTGACTCCGCTGAGATCGCCGTGGCACACCTCGATGTGGAAACTCATGAAGGCTGCGCCCTTATAGCCCATCATTTCTGGCTCCTCACGGCCGCATCTTTTCTTTGCTAGAAAAGACCCATTTCCCAAATAAGACAACCAGAGTATGCACGATGAAAAGTAAAAGCCTCTCAAGCCCAAAGTGATGTGTCAGCTTTTTCCTTATTACTTTGGTATAATAATAAGGGATACCATGTTCCTATGGGAGGATCCGGGGAATGGTATGGATTTAGAGGGGTTCAGGCTAAAAAAGGGGGTTGTACATTAAGATGGCTAGAAAATTCCTATATAACCATCACAACTCCTTACCAGGAAGGTTAATTGGTGAAGTCGTGAAATTATAGATTGCTGACGGGAGCGCTGCCACAAAAAAAGTGAAAACCTTCTCCCAAACCCCAGGTTAGAAAGCCGTTCAGGTAAAAAAACTCTGCGAAACCAGAAAACACCCCCCTGGGGGGGACATTTAGTGATAAAGGAAGAGGGCTATCAAAAAATATGCGTACCAAAAAATAAAAAACACTAACCATTTCTTTTAGTGAAGAACAAAGAAAATAAAAGGCGTCCATGTTGAGGTTCAGTTCAGTCGATAGGCCTTTGTCCCTTTCGAGTAGCTCCCTCAAGGAGGAGAGCCATTCGGAAAGGAAGCCATTAGTTCTTGGAGTGATGGGAGTAGTATTGGCAATGACACATAATTCGCTAGAATGCTTCAGAAGTACGCGGATATACTCGCCGTCATGTTTCCATTGCCAATGAATACACAGGAGAAGACAAGTGAGGAGACCAGAATGGACGAGAGAGAATGCCACCAGGGGGGAATAATTGACACCGCAGTTGTATCAACACATTCTTGATTGATTATTGTCTTCATTTAAGAATTTACTATAAACACGCGTGTCTTTTTGTGAAAAAGTGAACTTCTCTCAACACAAATACCCATGCCATGTGCATTCTTATCTTTTTTTGGTATGAGGATAGGGAAATAGTGTTCATGGATCTTGTACCCAGAAACCGCTCTCGTTCTAAGATACAAATTTCTCCCCCTAGCATGTTTCTCTGGAAAACAGTTTGAAGGGCAAAAATTAGGAGTGCAATTTCAGGAGTTCGCTCTGGTGGTGAATTGCGGAGTGTTGTGATTATTGGGTCAGATTTTTTCAGGGAATATGTAGTTTGGAGGAAAATGGGTGGGAGAGAAGCTTTTTGTTTACTGAGTTGTGTTTGTGAATGGTTGTTTGTTGGTGCTTGTTTGGTGAGAAACTTTTCTTGCTGTACGAATATTGTTTTTCTGTTGGAAGAAAGTGTATAGAGGATGGTAATGATGGTTATGGGACTGCTGTTAGCATAGGTTTTCCAGTACCCCCTTGAAGATTCCAAAATCTATACCTTCATTCCTTCTCTTTTTAAAGCAAGACTCGTATCCATTAAAGAGGTCAAGGTGAAAGTCAAGTTCAGAAAGGACTGGACAACATGACGTGTTGTATGAATGTGATAGTCGTTTTGTTGGTGATAGTGTGGAGTGTTGCAAATGTGTAAGTTAAGGTAGATAAGGAAGACAACATTGAACAGGTTTCACTCCTATGCCGAATTTACAACGTTGCAGAAAAACCTACAATCAAGTACGCTAACATGCAGGATTCTTCGAATATCGTTGAAGACATAAACACCGTCAACGTTTCCCTCGCCCACGAAAAGTGGTTTAAGGAAATTGAGAAGGTGGCAGGGCATGGAAATATCTCCGCAAGCTTTAAGAAAGCATACCCAGACTACGAAAAGCAATGGGATGCATGGAAAGAAGCAGTAGCCAAAAATTTCTGCTCTTAAATAATTCACAAGACATAACTCGAAAACGAGAGAAGCAAATCTCGTTCAAACACACCTCAAGCAAATCACGCCGAAAGACCACAAACGTATCGAGTAAATCAGAGAAGCAAATGTCACAAAGGAATTTGGACAAATAAAGGTTGACCTCAGCAAAGTCATTTTCGGGGAGAGATGAATCAACGAAACAGATTCCTGCAACGACACGCTAAGCGGGGTCAACGAACGGGTGGCGGCATGTGGAACAAAATGATTTTCCAAGAAGAGGTCAGGTGCTGGCAAAAACCTAGTCGTGGACTTTTTCTGTCTGTGCGATGAGGATGGAAGCGGTACTTCAGCTGATGAGGTTGGTCGAACGATGCGTGTGGTACCAGAGTTGGGGGAAACAAAATACACTACAGTTGGGCCTTCAATATCGGCCCTTGGGGGTGTTCGACAATGTGGGAAGACGTTAAAGCCGTATGTGTAAAAATTGCACCACAAAACGCACGGACAACAGATGCGGCACGTGCCCTCATCGATACATTTTTAGACAGCCTTGGAAGAGGGGGAGTGTACCACTGGGGTGATCACAAATGAAACGGTCGAAAAGCCGGAATACCTTGAGCGAGCGTGGGACACGAAAGTAAAGAATACCTTGTTTGCGACGGGAAAAGAGGAAGTAGTGGCGGAGCCTGTGGAATCTGCGTTTACTGCGGAGCAGAAAGACCAGAATGGGAAAATATTGCCTGGTTGAAGAAGTTCAAAAGCACCCTCCACAGCGTCGACATCCTAAACAACAAAATATCCATTATTACATCCGCCGTTGAAAACCTAAAAATGCTCCAACACAGCGCCGAAGAAATTTACGAGGCCGCAGAAGATACTTCAGAGATCGAAAATCATATCCGCGGCATCACCCGCAGCCGCAGTCACTGTAGCGGTTACATCCTTCCATGGGCATCACTCATATAAAAAGATAGTTAAAAAGAGAGAAAACAAGCGAAAAATCGTAAAAGGTAAAATTTCGATCACATAACACCCCTTTTTCCCTCATTAAATTTCATTATTAAAGATAGATTTATATGGCAACATAGTTATACGGTTTTCTAGTTATAGTCAACGATAATCACCATATGTACATGTGTGGGTAATAAAGGTATCTTGAATAAAGTAAAAGTAGAAATAAAACAGTGAATCACGTTGAATCTTGTGGAGGATGTTGTCCAGAGGTTTGAATTGTTCTTGATGGACTGGATAAGTCAAGGGTTCAGACATTAAAAAACTTTTTTAACAACAATGTTTTTCCACGAGTGCTTGTGTGGTAATGCAGTCTTAACATTCATTATCATTCACAATCCTTGTATACAAGTTCCTTCAGATACTATCTTACCTACAATTAATTTTCAAGGGATTTGTCAAGGAGAGGGCCAATACAGAGAACCATGTATAATGAAGACTTGTGCGTGGGACGCATAGAGTCGTGAGGAAGAAAATGAGACAGCCAGCATTGACGAAATTAGTGCTGCATATATTTTTGAGTGTGCAAAACATTACCTGCTTCATTCCCATTTCTTTTTACGCTCCTCTAAATCAGCAAAAACAAATATTATTATTTCCCAAACAAAATATCAAAATACCACAAGCACATTTCCAATAAAAATAATCACAATTTTCCTTTCAGCTCTTTCATATTGATTATGTTTTAGGATTATGGCAAATGGCTCAAAAATGATATTGTGCTAATAGTTGTAATTTTTACAACCACTAACAGCAACATGAGTGAGGGGGTCATCGGTTGTTATAGGGAATAGGTCCACCACAAAAATCACTGTATCAAAAATTCCTGGAGGGATAGGAGGGAATCCATCCCAAAAAGGAGACAGTTATTCTCAATCAGCCATGACCACTTCCCCATCATGACAACAATGGAAGAAAATCACAAATCCTATCAAGAACCGTAATAAAAAATGAATAATCCCCCCAAAAAATAGTGTATAAATTATCTTCGTGTTTGTGGTAACTAATAATAAAAGAAAATTCCTTGGATCACCTGGTTAATTTTCGTATCGAAGTGGCGTCTATATTTCACGTAATAGTTAATTACACCATCTCACATATCCCCAATGACGTCCTGTTAATTCTATACACCATTAAAACCATTCTTGAAACACTACGTTTCAGTAAGGAGATTCATGTGTGAAAAAAGATTTACACAGTTGCGTTTTATCATTATTTCTGTAAATTTGCATATTTTTGTTGAACATTTCACAATTCTTGTGGCGTGATTGTGGTTGTAATGATGATCCGCTATACCCCAAGCCAAATCTCTTCGAAAATGGTAATTTTCCTTTCACCAGTTTCGGTGACAAAATGAAACTGAAAGCTTTCTTGTAGTGATGCTCCCAAAACATTTTTTTACTTTTTCTTTTTGAATCATCTTTACTATTAATACAATTACCGCGTTTCTTTTTTTTTTTCACATACATATTTCCGTTAATTATTAAAGTTTGTTGTAGAATTGAGGTAAAGTACACAAATTTCTCCATTCACTCTGAAAGGGTAGAAAAATATTTGAAGGTCGCGTGCCAATCAGTGAGGAACACATTGAAATCCTTGGAGTTTGAAGGAAACTGTTTTGAGATGTGAAGGAGACTTCTTCTGTTGATGGTTGTAATGGGTTAGGGTTATTGGTGAAGAACTCTACAACAAAGGTTTATTCAATGAAATTTGCCAAACAACAAAGACTGTAAGTGTTTTTTAATGTTACATGCACAAGATGCTGAGGTTAAAAGTTATCTAGAATGAGCTGTTTATGGTGTAGGCAGCCGGACGTAGTTTGAGGAAAACGGTAACGTGCTTTCGGGTTATGGGTGTGGTACGGTTTTCTCTGAACAAAGTTTCGTCTGCAACTACAACAGGAACGAGGGGTGCTTTACAGACGGTCTTCTTGGTACATTTCTATGCCTCTGCACTCCTGGTGGAGAAAACACCAAAAACTTGTGTGGGTTGGATGGTATAGAAGATGTTGGCACGTGGTCAGGATGGGGTGGCACAGGTGACAAGACAGAACTCTTTCAAAAGGTTTGGGGATATGTTAAAGAGAGATGCACTGAAGAGGGTACAATTGTGAAACAATCCTCATATAAAATAGCAGACTTAGAAGAAGCTACAACTAAAATTCTGAGAAAAATAGAAAAAGGTAAAAATGGCTATTTCCATTTAGGCGGGAACAGGAATGGTGAATGCACTGGCGCGACTAAAGGGGACTTTTGCGCGGCATATAAGGGAAACGAAGGGGGCATAGCGACAGTTCCTTGGGCTGAAAAAATCCAAGCAGCAACTGAAAAAATGAAAGAAATAGGAATATCTACAACAAATTACTACCACACACAAGCCATTGAATACCATAAACAAACATGCGTAGTAGATGGGGCACATGAAACGCCTGTGAAGAATGAAGCACCTAATGCACAAACGGTGAAAAGTGAGCCCACTATATACAAAAAGACAGAACAATCCGATAGCGGAGAACCCAAAAGTGAAGACACCGGAGGGCCAAGACACTCCGATGAACCAAAGAATCCGAAAAAAACTAGGCAGTCAAAGTGTCTCCGAAAGCAATATGGCATCCCCCTCCAGTGACACCAACGAAGACGGCTCGTTCATAACATGCCCCAAAAGGCCCTTTCCGGCCGTCTTGTAAAACTAGAAATCACTCCATAAAAAAATAATAATAATTTAACTAAATTCCATTTCCCATTTTGAATTCCCTCATTATTATGTTTCTTGTATCAAGCAAAGATGAAGAAGATAAAAAGTGTGGAAGTGATGATGATGGTTTGAGTGATGGTGATGGGTGTCCATGCAGATGATGATGAGATTATTTTAAACGCAATCCATTTCCATTTTCTTTGTAATGTTACCAGGGCGATGTTTGGAGTGTGGGATATAGTTTCCGAGCCTGACTACGAAAATGTGGTGAATATGAATGAATTAGGCCAAACGATTAATAAAGTATTTTTTGGTGCAAACGAGATTGGAGGTGCTACGTGTATGTGGAACTTGCCCGATAAGTTCTTTAAAGGAACGCCAAAGAGAAGCGCAGTTTGCGTAACTAAGAGCATATCGGACGAGATGCTCCCAGCAACGGAAAGTCTGGCCCCTGCAATCTTGTGTTTATGCATGGGGACAACTGGGGATGATGAGGATTTGTGCGATTTGCAGGTTGTTGGGGACACAAAATGGCCTGATGGTGTGAGGCATGATGTCAAAGAAGTATTTGATAGGGTGTGGGGTTACTACGACAACGACGGGATCATGAAAAAGTGTGTGGACTCCGGCATGGGAGGCGAATTAGAAAAGGCAAAAAAAAATCTTACAGAAAGCCTTATGAAGCTCGAAGAAGCACTAAAAAACACTTCCATTTATGGCAATAGAGATTCTACTTGCTATGTGAAAAACCGTTGCGCAAAAGTTACAAAAAATGTTAAGTGGCTGCATAAATTAAAAGAATTCAAAGAAAAAACAAAAAATATAAAAGAACTACCCAAACCCATTCCTTCCGCCACACAAGAAAAATTCTCAGCCCCACTCACAAGTGGAACTGAGCATTCACCACCATCCCCACCTCTGCCAGAGACAGGACCATCACACGTACCCGTAAGCCACCAAGTCCGAGAGGAAACCTCCACACAGGAAACGCGAAAAGCTCCAGAAGAGAAAACAAAACCAGAACATAAAGCGAAACAAGTACACGAACCTGAGAACACGCCCACAGAGGCACCCCAAAAGCAAACAGAAGACCCTAATTCAGTTCAAGAAAACGAAACAAGTAGCTCCTTCCTAACCAGCCCGAAATGGCCCATCTTTTTTGTGTTGCTTATCTAAAATCAAAAAATATATACTTAAACGTAGAGATTCGTTTTAACGTGGACCTTAATTTGTAACACATAAATATGCTATTAATTTATTTACTTCAAATACAACCTTCCATCCACAAATTTTTCTCTTGATTTAGGAGCCGAAAAATTAGAAGGGGTTAGGAATAGGAATGCAAACCACACAGCCCCACCTAAAAAACGTCATTTTGACGTTTTAATTGGTGCTTTCAGATATCGTGGTTAATCCTTTAAGGGGCAACCCCCAATTTCACAATTTCACTGCTTAACATGTAACTTTGGAGGATATCAGCCATCTTGTGTTCGCCTTTCCTCAGGACCAGACATAATCACCATACCAACGGTGTGCCATGGAAACATTCCACCCCTCCAAGACCCCTAGGCCTCCACCGAGACCGTTTGGCCACTGGTACACCTGGAACCTCCGCGATAGAGATACGTGTTGACAGGATAGAACTAAAAAAGCGCAGTAATACACAATTTTGCATTATCTCCAAAAATTCAGCATCATGACCATGGTGATTTATATGGTACATGCCAAATGGCCAAGGGAAAATGGGAAATGAAAGAATAGTAGGCTAAACGGGGAAAAACGAAAGGCAATCCCAAAACATGAAGGTGAAAAGTAAAGAGTGTGGGAGTCAGTAAAATGCAACATCTGATGCATGACAACTTCAGAAAAAAGACACCAATATATCAAACATATATTTTATCTAAATATTCTTCTGTGAAGGGATATTGCAATAAATGAGAAAAACTTTAAAAAATAATTCAAAAAATAAAAGAAGTATAAAACCTAGAGGAGATAATGCAGAAAAGAGAAAAATGTCTACGTCTCAAAAGCAAAGCATGAATCGCATTGAGCCGTTAAACTGTAGAAGAAGCTGTCAATCTTGACGACATGAATGCCTTATATATTTTTGAGCAGGCCAAATTTACTCCCTTAAACGGTTTCATATTTCTATTTTATGCTCTCTTGATGAGCAATAATATTAATTAGTTTTCATCACAAAAAATCCAAGGTCACTACTACACTTACAACAATGATAACCACCATCTTTTCTTATTACCTGGTTCTTAGTGGTAGCCCTTAGTGGTTATGGATAATAGCTACAAAATGATATTGTATTACCAGTGGTAAGTGTCACATCAACTCACTGCAAAATAAGTGTGTAGTCACTGATCCTCAAGAAGAGGTATATCACCAAGAAGGTCACAGTTTGAGAAATTTGTGTGTTGTGGGCATATAAAAAACAGTTATAAACAACCAGAAATGATCGCCGCCGTCCATCAATTGACAAAAAAGAATATTTCAAATCCTACTGAGCAACCGAATATCAGACAAAATATTCAAAATAAAATAGTTCTGGATCGTGGAAATTACCTTGTGTTTAGGGGAAAGTGATAATATTAATGAAAAATGTCATGGAGCATTTGGTAAATATGTGAGTGTTGCAGTGGGTGTATTTTTCAAGTAATTGCCGCTTGTGAATGATTATATTTCCAACCATATACTTTATAGAAGTCTACATGCTTTAATCACCATTCAATCATCACCATATAATAACAACTTTCCAGTGACGAGATCCATAACTTCTATTAGATGGAGAGAGTTCTAAGTTGAATACGATTAGTATGATGAGTTGGTAGGGTGGCATTGACGCGGACTCTTCTGCCCCCTTATTATATATTAATATTAGTATCAGAAACGTAACATGAGATCTCTCATTTTTTGTATACAAGTTCGCTTATGTGTTGGGTTTTTGTATCTCCGACTCCAATTCCAGCTTGTGGGAGAGTGAATTTTGCCTATGCTTCTAGGTGAAAACAGGGAAAGAAAAACACTAAAAAACAATATTGTAACTCATTGAGTTGTAAATAAAGCATTTGCTTTTCCATTCTGATAAAACATATTTTTACTCCATTGATTGCTACGATCATAGTATTAAATTTTCTCCCTTTACATCACGTTACGCGGCATCTCAAGAAATAATACAGCATAGAGCGTGTTTTATGTGGTACTGGAAATGGTGTCAAGGAAAATATTTAGAAAATCGTGGCGAGCAAGAGTGATGCAGGCTCTCTACATTTGTGTGAAAATTAGAGGGTGGTATGACGGAGTCCCAGTTGTTGAAAGAGTTGCGATAAATGTGAGTGCCTTGTAGCGGTGGGGTTTGAACGTGAAGCATTTGGAGAATATAATCAATCAAAGCAGATTTCACCACAAGGGAATGTGGAAGAAATCCCCTCCGTACTACCCCTCTCGGTGGTGTGTCGCAGGCCGATGTGGATTAGTCTTGGGATAAAATGAAATGGACGACAAGCAGAGTACCGTGAAAGGATCTGGAAGAGAATTTGAATCATATTTTTTGCTGCCGCTGTAGCTATGGAAAAATGGAAATTTAAAGTATTAACTGCAACAACAGCAAAAAGAGAGTAGTTCACGACAGTTAAATACAAACACACATTCGATAAATTAATATATATATATATATTAAATAGAAGGTTGAGTTGAGGAATGTTCTCACCGCAACTTTTATCGAGAGAAATACAATACTCTGAGGTGAGTGTAACTCCTGAAGCAATCAAAGAAACTCATACACACAAAATGAAATACTCTATACAGAGGAATAGTGAAAGACTGAGGCTGTCCTCTCTAATGATTTATGCTGACGAGTAGTGCAGGTCATGCTCGATCCCCAACCCTAATCACACCGCAAAACGTTATTTTTTTGACGAAGTGCGGCGGCTAATGTGAAAGCACGAGCCCCGCAAAGGATGTGAGTGTAAAAATGCGAAAACTACCATATCTGTTACAGCTATAGCAGTTATTTCTTAGTTATGATTCTGTTACCATGGGCTACTGGCCGAGTTGTGGATTTTCGATGTACTTTTCCGCACTCGTTCTGTTTTGATTCGTTTGATGAGTGCATGGCCTCATGCTTCAACACCACTGCTAACATCCAACCCACCAAATTAGCTGTTGGGAAACTTTGGATCCACTGGAAGCGTACGAAGTCTGAAAATGTTTTGTGTGAAAAGAAAATTTCTTGGAAATATTGCAATATATGTATCTACAGTGCCATTTGTACATGTCGATCTGCACCTAACGTGAAAAAATGAAGGATTATATAATTTATATTATGTTTTTGTTTTTCATTTTCACGAAATTTTGCAAGAGTAGGATGGAGACGTGTAAATATTTGAAGTTTATTTTGATGGTCTGTGCACTGCTTATGGGGGTTCATGGGGAGGAAGCGAAGTTGTTGATCAACGAGGATTTTCATCGGCTGTGCGACGTTATGAAAGCAGCTACGGGACTATGGAGTACTGTTTACGAGGATGAGCAGTTCACTTATGATGAAATAGAGCTTTTAGGTAAAAGAATCGAAAAAACACTGTTTGGGTCAAGCTTCGATGGACGTGGCAAGGGCTCTTTGGATTTACCTGAACGCTTCATCGAGACTAAACCGAACAGAAATAAAGTTTGCGGACCTGATAGAACTTCTGACGAGATGCCACCAGCATCTGACAGCATGGCTTCGGCGATCCTTTGTTTGTGCATTGGGACACACCCGAGTGAGAATGATGTGTGCAAGTTGGGTATTGTCGGTATTGCAACCTGGCCAGACGATAGTGCGAGAGAAGATAAAAATCATGCATTCAAAAATGTGTGGGGCGAATATGAAAGTGGACTGGTCATAGACAAGTGTGGTAAAGGTGGTGACAGAAAAACAGTAGAAGAAGCAGTGGACAAATTGAAGGCAAACATCACAGAACTCAAAAATTCACTAAAAGACAAAAAGGGTATTTTGGGCGATAACAGCACCAGTTGCGAAGGGTCAAAAGCATGCGCCAGTGCCACAACAGATCCAATTTGGCTGAAACAATTGGAAGAAATAAATAAACACACGTTAACGCTTTTAGAAGAACATAAGAAAAGTTTCGAACTCAACAAACAGGTAACAGAAGAAACACAAAAACACGTAACCGCAGATGCAAGTGCACTAGCAGCGACACCAAAATCTGAATCTGTGCCCCAAGTTGAACCAACACAAGAACAAGTAAGGTCTCAAGCCCCCGTGAAAACTACCATACATGACACGCGAAGGGCTCACGAAGAGAAATACAATCCACATCGGCAACCAGAAAAGGAAGAGAAAGCCACGGAAGTACCAGAAAACCCAGCAGAAAAAACAGGGGACCCTGTTCCAGTTCCAGAAAACGAAACAAGTGGAACTTTCATTACTATCCGAAAATGGCCGTTCTGGGCAGCTTTGCTTATCTAAAACGTATATATTTTTTCAAAGCATCTTTTTAATTATGGCCTGCCAAATCATTGGAGATTCATATGTCTAAATTCCTTTTCTCTCTTGTCAAGTCAGTCTCTCGACCAGAAATTTTTTTCCATGGTTAAGAAGAGGTAAAACAAATGATAAGGCCACACAAGCACAACTTTATGACTTGATTTTCAATGATTCTTTTGAATCAGTTCTCCTCATTCTTCAAAGTGCTCCACAACATTCCACATCAATATCATCAGCATATCATTTAAGAGAAGGGCGGCCGCATTTTTGTTATTTGTTCAAAGGGTAAGGGGAAATCGCCATGCCCACGATGGTCATAGAGAAACTGCCACACTACAGAACCCCAATACCTCCACCAAGACCGATTGAACGCTGGGATATTCTGGTACCTCGGCATCACTACCACTAGTCACCTAAAAAAATGTCTGGAATTAAATAATTTTGCCTACTTCTCCATTATTAAGCGGTATCAAAGTGGACGATTTTATTTAACATGCAAAACAGGCCTGAAGACTTGAAAATGGGAATACAAGGGCCACAACATATGAGGGAAAATCAACCCCCCAAAAAACAAAAAATAAAAAGGGGATTACACGGTGCAATGAAGTCGCCGCTTCCAATGCCTGAAAATAACAGTGAAAATGATGTCAAAAAAGTTATATTCATTCAAAACGACTTTCGAGGAGGGAGATTTAATACAAGAAAAAAAATGAAAAAATATTTCACAAAAATGCAGGAAGGCAAGAAATCGGGGGACAAGATATTGTAGGATACAGCTGAGGACATCATTCTCAAAACCAATAAGTTGACCACATAGAGCCGCAAGTAGGAATATCAGCCACCCCATCTTGATGACATGAATGTTTCAAATATTTTTGAAGGATTCAAAGTAGCTTACTTATTCCTATTTCCATTTCTATTTTTGAACCGCTAGATGAAAAACAGCAATTATTATTATCTCAATATATAAAATACCCAACACAGAAAAAATTCGTTAAAAATAATCACCATGTTTATTCCAATTATTATTTCTTGGTAATAGATGCTGGGGGTTGTGGAAAATAAATACAAAATGATATTGTATGATTAGTGGTACTTGTCCACCATCACTTGCCACAATATGGGTGAGGGGGAACTAATTATAACAGAGGATAATAATATCCAGAAAAATCACAGTGACAGTAATTCCCTGGGTTTTAACGTGGAGGGCCCCCACAAGGAAAGAAGACTGTTACCCAAAACCCTCCGTGATCATTTCCCCTCATCACTGAAGAAAAGTACTTTTTAAAATCTCATCGGGTACTCGGATACAAAATGGAAAATTAAAAAACAAGAAGTTATAAAGTGTGGAAATTACCTTTGTGTCATTTTTTGAATGATAATAATAATGAAAAAAGTAATGGAGAATTTTGTGAATTTGTGGGTGCTGTAGTGGTGTGTATTTGTCAAGTGATAGTTGATTATCAATGATCGTATACCTCATAACAGTCTGCATGTTTCACACCAAATCCTAAAGTCATCAGTAAAAAGTGACTTTTTCACGACGAGGTCCGTCACCGCCGGCAGATGAAGTGAGTTCTAAATTAATGTAATTCGTATGATGAGTTGGGAGGGTGTCATTGAGATGGTCTCTCATATCTTTTTATTATATGTTATTCTAATTAAAAACTAGAGAATATGATTACCCTCATAACTTCATTACTTATATTTTTTGATTAGTGTTGGAAAAATATAAACAGGTTTTCTCCTGCTTCTCAAAGACTTATTATTTATGGGGTCCGGTGCTGCCCTAAGGTGGACCGAGTTCAGATATTCGTTACTGAATAACATTAATTTTATTTTCTTCTTATTGGTAATGAGGCCATCTCGTTTTCTTGTGGTAAATTTCGTTAAACTCGTGTAGTATGTTTTTCATTATATCATAAATTTACGTCTTTCGTGTTACGGTTGCCCCATAACTCGTCTCCCGTCCTCTTACCTTTGGTTAACTGTTGAACGCCATTTCAACCTAAAGAAAAAATAAGTTTCTTAATCTTCCTACTGCTTGCAGTATTCTAGAAGTCGGCGAAAAATTTTCAAAATAAGGATGGCTGGAGAATCGCGTTTGAATTTACAGTTGCTCGCTGGGGTGTTAATTTTATGTCCGGATGTATCCTTAGGAAAGTACCCCAAAGCCATCCCCACGGAGGCAGGGGAAAGTATATGCAGTCTCAGTAGAAACTTAAAAGATGTAGCCCTGTGGACAGCAAGGAAAGTAGATGCGTTAAGAAGAAGTCGTGACGAGTACGGATCGAAAATCCTCGACTGGAAGCTGCATTTTCAAGGGTCTCCCGGCTGTGGAGGAAACGAAAGCCTTCTCGATGAAATTCGGACGGCGCTAGAGAAAGTTAACGCAGAAATCGGTGCACTCCCCGCAAAAGCCATCCGCGCAGGGGCCCTTGCAGCCAAGTCCGCGGGGCGATTGGATGAATTCATTACGGTCTTCGCGAATGCGCAAGGGGAAACTAAATTCCTGTGCAAAGTCAACTACTGTCTGGGGAGCGGTGGCAGGCCGGCGAGAAGAAGGGATTTATTAGATTGTTTCCCGGAAGGCAAAAAATTAGAAATAGGCGAAGCCAACTTAGCCAAAATTCCCGAAAGCACAACGCACAATAATGAGCCATATCTCACTGCCATCATGGAAGATGTGAAACATAGCAGCCTGGCTTCGTACTTCAATCGAAAATATGGAGGTGACGGCGAGTCTGATTGCAACCTTATCAACGGAAGTGGAGGAATCCTAAGCAGTGCGTTACGTGACAAACTCTGGTGGGGCGGCGGGATCTTGACAATCGGGAAAGGCTTCACTGGCTCGCTCTCAAGCAAAGAGAACTTCATCGCAGGAGGAATAAAAGATGATAAAGAGGCAAACAAGGCCCTCTGGACAGGTTTACCCACCACAGTCCCGCACCTGAACAAAACGCTCACCGCCCTCCAAGATTTCAAGGAGGCTGCAGCGAGAATTACACAAAAGCTCACGGAAATCGAAAAAATAGAAAAACAAATTGAACCCTGCCTTTCCAACGAAACCATGGAGGAAGGGATCTTCCAACCCTGCTTCAAAACTGCTGTGAAGCTGAATGCCGAATTGCAGGCAGCAAACGCACTTCTGGCACGCTATCATAAAGAGAAGGGACCTCTCCCGCCAGAAGGCGCCTTAATCCTCCAAAGTGTCGTGAATGTCTTGTATCTCTTCTTCGCTTTTTTGCTCTAACCGCATTGCAAACTGAATAAAAACTTCAAGATTGTGACATTCTTTGTTTCCTGTCGTATTTACTGAGAATATAAGTTTCTCTCTGACGCCTACTCACGTGCTACTATAGAAAAGCAAACGCACTAAGGAAATTAGCTCAAGGCGATGTTGATGGAGCCACGTTCAACGTGGTGGCTGTTTCTTGCTGCTGTCATCTTGTCACTTCAGAATACAGTATGGGGCAACAGTCAAAAAGCCATCCCCACGAAGGCAGGAGCGGCTATCTGCACGCTGAGCAAAACCCTAAAGGATGTCACACCCTGGGCGACGCAGCAGGTGGAGGACGGGTCAACAAAGATTGCCCATCTTGAAATGAAGTTGCTGGAATGGCAGTCCAAATTCATCCAGTCCAAATCCAAAGGAAGCGGCTCGGAAGAATGCAAAATTACCGGCCTCCTGTTTAGACAGGTTCGAAAGGAAATAAACAAAGCCCGAGCGGAGGTGGAGAAATTAGAGAAGGAAGCGTCAAAAGCTGCCGCCTTCGCTGCCAATTCCGCCGGGCGTCTGGAAGAGTTCATCACCGTATTTGCTAATGCCAAGGGGGACAGCAACTACTGCCTGGGGGATGGTAACGCCGCTAAACCGGAAAACTTGAGAGATTGCTTTAGCAAGGATGATTTCAGCGAGGAAAGCTTGGTTGATGTCAGCGAGAGGGCGAGCGAGCAGGAACCGAACTTGTTTGCCGCCATCGAGGGTATCAAACACCAGAGCCTGAGAGACAGCTTCAATGGAGGGAGCAGCAGCACAAGCGCCGGTTGCAACTTGATCAAAGGGGACAAAGGTGGAATTCTGAAAAGTGTGGGACTGGAAAAGTCCCTTTGGTGGGGCGGCGGTATCTTGTCAATCGGGAAAGAATTCGCTGGCGATCTCGCTAGCATCATCGCAGGCGAAATCCCAAACGCAACAGGCAGCGCAGCCACCTGGACAGCAGACCCTGCCAAACAAATCGTGCATCTCAAGAACGCTTCGGACGCCTTCAAGGCTTTCAAAGCCGTACAGGAAAAAATCAAAGAAAAAGTCGAAAGCATCGAGCAGAAAATTCAAGCATGTATTGGAGGCCAGGAATCAGGTGAGAATAGCACGG
>NHOR01000272.1:195000-250000 GCA_002287245.1 Trypanosoma congolense | reverse complement strand
GAGACGCGACTCTCGAGTTCTGTGCCGGACGAAAGTCAAACGAAAACGGGGCTGGTTGCTTTTGGCAAACAAACTCCATTAAAGCCCTGACACTTGTCACCCGCTCCACCTCAGGGAGGGACGGCCGTGTGGAGGTGAGCGTTTTCGATGAAACGAAAACTTACTTTTCTGAAACTTACACGTTTTAAAGAAAGCGGAATGATACATACAGAGGTACAAGCCTGTGAAGAAGGCCATGCAAGTTAACGCCATGAAGTCATATGTCCGAAATCATTTCACATCGCTGGCTTTCAGAAAAAGAAAAGGATAATGAGAAATATATGAGTGCTTAAATCAGAGGAAGAAGAAAGAAGATTAAAAGGAGAGAAGAGAAAAGAAAAAAAAAGAGAAGTGTAGAAAAAAGTAAAAGAAAAACAAAGGAAAAAAAGTAAGAAAAGGTATCCTAACCATATAGCCCTTTAAAAAATTTCTCAGTTAGTTAGCGTTGTTGGCAGAGGGAATGGTTAGCAAACTTATGGATATAACCAATGAGGGGGGTATATTGAATGCGTGAAAGTTGGAAAAAGTTGTTATTTTAGTTGAGTAAGGCGACTATGACGAGCCACTTCTGGTTGGTTAGGGGTGTGCCGTCTTCATTAAGATCGGTTGCGAGGTGGGGAATGTCGCTTAAGGGTGAGTTTTTAGTGCTTATCTCCGTCTTCGGGGGTGTTTCGTTGGAGTTAGGAGTTACGATGCCTTCACTTTGGTTTTTTACATCTGCATTTCTCTCTCCTGCATGATGTGCTGGGGTCGTTATAATTTCACCATGTCTTCCTGTCATTCTTTTCCCGAATTCCAAATCCTGTCTCTCTCGCTCCACTTTTTGCAGCTGTGTTATCGCCTTCTTGATTTTTTCCACCCAAGGAATATGGGCTTTGCTGCCACTGCCGTCTTTTATCTGATATGCCGGATATGCCGTGCAAACATCCCTTTCATTTGATCCGCCGCAGTGCATCCCGCCATTTCCTCCAAAATAAAAGAAACCATTTCTGTCTTTCCGTGTTGCGTTCTCGACTTCTTCCGCGGCTTTTCTCAACTTTTCCAGCGCGTCACTGCCGCTTTCCACATTTCTACTTCTTCCAGTGCAGTTGCTTACGACGTTCCTCCACACATTACCAAAAATCTCTTCTGTTTCGCCATCCATCACTGGAAAAGACCCATACCAAAAGTAGATGTAGCGCCTAATGCTCACTCCGCACAAGTCGTCTACGTTGCCCCTTCGGTTCCCAGGCACACAGGTGCAGAAAAATGTTCCGAGAAGGCTTTCGGCAAAGCAGCCGTCCTTTTCTAGTTCACTTCCGTGATATCTGCAAAACTGATCACGTAGAACTGGTCCGTGACAACTGGTGCCCAACGTTACGTTCCCAAATTTGATAATTTGTGCATTATTGTCTGTTGGTCCGTAAAGTGCCTCCTTTAATAGTTCAGCGTCCTCAAATTTTTGAAGAACCCTCTCTGATTGCCGAAAAATATCGCAAAGCAACTCCTGCTCCAGCTTATTGTGGCAGTTCACTGCTCCAACCAAATAATGGAAAAAGACGAAAACAACCATAACATTACCCCACATCTCAGAACGCTGATTCACTGCCACTTCAAATATGAATTGTCGTCCCCAATTACCTTTACAAGCACAGACTAGTCAATGCCAATATAACTTACAGGAAACGTGGAAGGAAAGGATTCGATTGAATGATTCGCAAGGAGGTACTAGGTTCCGTAGCAAAGCCACAAAAAAATTCAACCAAAGGAAGAACGTTGTAAAGAAAAAATATCACCAATAATGAGATACAAGCAGCATCTTCACAATCCCTTTCCAAAATCACATTCGGAACTCGCCTCGCATGCCTGTGGAGCCGGACCTCGTCAGTAACAAGCTTCTTTTGAGGGGGATCATTATGGATATAGGGAGAGTTTTGTCGGGAAAATAAAGCGGTCTTCCCACAAAAAAACGTATTATTCGTACTGCATAGACTCCTTCGCGACGAATACTCCGGGGAGGCAGGTTTTCACTCCAAAAAAAAAAATACTCTACAGGGTAAATCAACGAACACTCACTATAAACAATCTACCATTAACACATATTTTCCTCGAGCAAGAATACGCCTCAAAATGTTTTCCCCGACAAGATTACTTCCCAATAGTAGGAGAACTAGGAGGGCGTCACCATGAAACAACATTGTGCACTGGGAATGGTTACTGGGGGAGTTCTTGTAATGAGGGACCACAATCTCGTAGAAAAAAATGAGGGGGAAATAGACAACAGAAAGTGGTTATAATTTTTGATAAATATAATTTTGTAATTATTTCTCATTCAAAGAAGCATAAGCAGGTATGGAAGAAGGTAAGGAAGAAATGTTCACCATGACCACCGATTTTCTCACGTGGAACGATATATTAACCCCCCAGTGCATTCTGCAACATTGACACGTTCCTCTCCCCAACGAACACACCTCTACTAGTATTGAGTCACGCTGATTAGGACTGCTGCACCCTAGAATCATGTAACGCTGTAAATCCAGCCCAAACAATAAAATCAATGGGGGCCAGAAGAAAGTTTTTTTGACTATACTTTTGCTTTCCTTTCATTTTTATTATCTCTTTCCTTTTGCTTGTTTTCTTTTTTAGGTAAACAACGTCCACAGCAAGACACAGCAGCCGTAGCGGCGCGTGGTATTTTAGGTAGTGTTGTTTCCCTGAGTTATGGCCTTGTGTGGGTTCTCCTAGATTGTCTTTCAGGGAACAACTGGAGACCGACTTGGCCTCTTCGTAAGGTAATTCGGCACACTTTTGAATCACTTTTAGGTCATCATTGAAGTAGGTAATTTTTGACTTCTTTAGGAACTGAATGTCTTACCAGTCGCTCTCTTCGCTGCAGAAGACATACGTGTCGTTCATCGTTTGCCCGTTGCGGGCAGGAGTGTTTTTGCCTCCGTCTTCAACGGCCTCTCTCAGCACCCCGGGCTCAAATATCTCATTTCCACTTCCCTCTGCCCGACAAGGCAAATTCACCGCGTACCAACACAGCACGGCACGACCACGAGGAAAAGCAATGGAAAGCGCAGTACGTCCATGCTTCCTGGCAGTCACTTGACAAGCCACAGCAAAGGGAAGCTGCTCAGAAGGGTTTGATGCTCCTCCGTATGCTCTGCTTCCAGTCCTCTCAACTCATTATGCCTTCCAATGACTCTTCACACAAAATGCCATCCAGCGGGTTGCCTCCACAGCGGCATAACCATCGCGTTGCTGATATGCTCCCATGACGTGACATCCCACCAATGGCTCATGGCCTTCCCACCAAACAGCCTGAGGGTACGTGGCCGCTTTCCTCATACCTGGGGCTGTGACGCTGCTTAACAAAATGCAGTGCGGAGTACCACAGCCTACCGCACAGGTTGGGTCGGTGTAAACAAGTGACGGGAGCCTGGCATGAGAGCCCGTACCAGCGCTCTACTCATAAGCGTCCTCTCGAGCTTCAGCGCCCTGTTCCCTCATTTGCCTGCATCATTTGGCACGGAAATGGGAACAAGCTGCAACAGCGTGACAGAACCTCTTATTTCTTCATGGGAAGGGATCATGCCCACCCATTGGCCCTACGCACACATGAAGACCAACTCGAAGAAGCCTCAGGCAAAATGCCTTTCTCCTCGTGGTGCTGTGCCTTAGCGATAACTTTTCCGAGCTGATTACGATTACTGCCCAGGAGACTAGGCAGCGCAATGTGCAGCGAGTAACGTCCATGAGAACCAAGTGTTTATTGCCGGTCGCATGTAACATCCCGCTGAGTACATATGTAACCACTGCCACCGTCGCGTGTGCTGCTGTGCCCGGCTTCATGTCACACGCAGTCAGTCCACAAGTGCGTTGCAAACTCTCCATATTCCTCCAGCATGCCATACCAACACCACACATGGCCTCCCATCCAACAATATGCGCGCACACACAAACAAACACACGGTGCGTCCAAAAGCTTTGGAATGCCATCCTATTCACAACAATAGCCCCCACACTCTCATGATCATTTTGCCTCATCCCTCATGAGAGAAAATAGCAGGACTTTCAACAAGGGATTATTAACCACCAGTGGGGGAAGCCTCAACTGCACTTCCTGTGCTGCATGGGTTAGGGAGCGCCTCAGGCCCCTGGAGCCGCTGCTTCTCAGACCGAAAACCGCCGCTCCTTTTCTGTTGGTTGTGCAGCCCTTCTCAAGACGCTCTACACATTGCGACATGTTGCTGCAGTTTACCCGCATCAACACTACTTTGCTTCCGTCCACTGTGGTCCATCGGTCTCTTCCTCATTCCCCATTCAGCGTGCAAAAGAAACCACTCTCGTGTTATATGGAGCTTGCTAAGCATCGCAATCATCCCGCATTCGCACTCCCGGACAACTCTCCGGTGTCCGTAACGCGCTTAACTGCGCATGCAATTTGCCACCAAAATAAACGTGCTATTCGGCACACATCTCTCAACAAATCATAGGAGCCCGCAACATAACGCCATCTTGTGTGGCTGTGCACACGGAACGCGGCTTAACGACACTCAAATAGAAAACGGACAAGCAGCTAAAACCTGATCAGGCGAAGGCGGCAGCGATGATTCCATGGAGCTGCGGGATTCTCGCGTGAGCCCCTTAGGTCTCGTTTGCCTTCCTCAGAGCTTTTTTTTCCTTTCTTTTTATAGACTTCGGGTTCATCCGAAACTTGCCGGATACCGCGGCACCGTGCCCTCTGCATGCTTCAATGCATGACCCACAAAATACCCTCCCACGGTGCTGTCCCTTACCCCGTTTCCAATGGAGTTAGAAATTTGTGTTCTCCACGCACCTTGCCATGCCGTTGGTATTCAACGTTTTGTAGCGAAACAGCTGCCTTCCACACTTGCAGATGGCTCACTTGGTCATTTTCCGTATTGGACGCGGTCTGCGGTTGTGTGCATTTCCGGCCGCTCTCACACTCCGAGCGTTATGCCTTTCTCACTAACTCCCCTCCATGCATATCTGCCAGTTGGCACTGCGCTTGCTGACGCTGCGGGATTGCCTAACGCACGTATGTTTTCGCACCCTCCACTCGTGTGGTGACATTTTCATGCTGATCACACCGGTGCTGCCTTTCAACAGCACTCACGCAGTTTGCTCTCCCTGCGGAGCTGATGTTTGTCACTCAAGTTCACTTTAAAATGCGTTTCACCTCGCAATGCCGTGAAATGAGGCATGTAACACCACATCTCGCTTATCATCCATGCATTTCCAAAGCCCTTGCGGGAGAGCGGCTTCCATGACGCCCGAGGTGCTCCATACATTAGCCCGGGCCTGAGTTGTGCGTCGGCCTAAAGTCACGAATTGGTGGGTTTAAGGCCTCCTGCCTGCACATCAAATTGAAATCACTGATGCAAAATGGTTTTTGCTTTTCGGCTTGTATAAGGGCTGATGCGCTTCGGATGGCAAACCGCTCCCTCTCAGGCCCTCAGTCAAACAACATCCACCCATAGTGGAAACAAAAAAGTAAGGAACTTGCTGTCAAGGCGGACGGAAAGGTATGCAAAACTTTCAAGCACACTGACGTCACGCCCCTGGTTCATTCTCAACCAACTCAGAGCATCACACCAACGACAGCCGCTGTGCCTGTGCCCTCACAGCAGAACAGAGATCCAGCATCCACTCGGCCTTGAGATATAGCAGCAGATGAAAAGTCTTTACATGCCGGAGTGGTGGCTGTTGATATGGCAGGCACGTATAGCAAAGGGAATGTGTACAATGCCACTCTCCACGCGCACATGTGCTTTTATGGGTTTCAGTGGACATGCCCCATCCCTGGGCAGTGACTTTGGGGGAAGAATCAGTTCCGTTGATCCATGAAGGCGAGTGGGTTGTTGTGGAAATAGCCAAATTATGAAAGGCTGATCAAGAGACGCTGAGCGGTCATCATTCACCTCCCGTATTGCGCAAGCATAGCGGCTAAAGGATATTGGGTTACCAGTAACAGACACTACCAACGCCTTAAGGCCAGCCACATAGAAGGCGGGTTCTCAAACATAGTGCGGAGTTGTACGGCTCGATCGTGTGTTTAATGGTGAAAGGGTAAGCAGTAGAAAGGGTGACGATATGCTGACGTTTGCATAAGCAATGTTTCCATGAACCGTAACAGCAGCTTTCCATTATGTGATTAATAGCAATAACAACATTCCCTCTTCAGGCAATTTTGCTCGCTTTGAAAAATGTTGCCAGAGCAGTTTTCTGGGCATATGTCGACGAGCAGTAAATGCTTTTGAATCCACTGAAGGTGAATGGTCTGTCAGGGGAAGAACCATTCGAGCTGATGCTTGAAACAGAATGCGGCAACTGTATATACAGTGATTTCAGCGTGAACAACTTGTGAACGGATAAACCGTCTGCCGCAGATGCCGCACAACTTAGGATCCATGGCAGAACAGGCGAATCTCCTACGTTGACGGAAAGGACGAGGGTAGTGCCTGCAAAGCAAAAGCTGACACCAAGAGTTATGATATTCTGCTTTCAAAGAAACACGGTGGCGTTACTTGCGTGGAGAAAGCCCAATCATTGTAAACATGGAGGCCTGGTTGATGGTGTAACGGGGGACGGGTTTCGGGAGGGCAACAGAGTGTGCCGTTGCTTTTGAAGCAAATGTATCTAAGTATATTCATTAAACGGTAAGCAAAGTAACGCCCAAGAAGAAAGGAACTCCCAAGATGGACGCCGGTGCCAGTTGTGATGCATTGCGTAACGGATGGATTTTAAGAGAGGTGTGTTGCTAAATAAGAGAACAGCAATGACAATAAAATATACGTGAGGTTGTGGGGGCAAAAGTCCACAAGGTTCATTTCAAAGAAGCCCGGATGTTGGCTACCAATCAGAGTGCTGCATTAACTGTGCCACGCGAGTGCGTCAGTGCTTCTCCAAAGTTGCTTGTCACATTTTTAGTTGCTCCTGCGTAAATTGAGCGCTTCCAATGATGGCAAGGAGTGCCTCGCTTATGGGAAAAGCGATCATACTCGACAGCAGCTGGCAATAACAATGGTGAGGGGCTGAGCTTGAGGAAAGTATGAAGGGGGCCGTGACAGGCGCAGTTACCCAGAAAAGACGGCATCGCAACACGTGGCACAGCTTGAAATCAAAATTGAGACAAAAAATTGAACTTGTTTATCATGAGCCTACGGACAGGAGAAGCTCCACAAAAAGGAAGCGTGTGATTGTCGTGCTGCACTTCGACGGCAGCTAAGTGACACCTGGTTTTGGATTCTACAGGTGAGGTGGTCAGCCAACCCTCTGCATGAGGTATTGAAGATATTTGTGGTGTCACACATACGGTATGAGGCGAGAAAAGACTGTGGACACACTTCCCTGATTTCGGCCATTAACGCTCCGTGCTGAATGAATATGCTGAGTTTTGGGATCAGTAAAGGCTGACGGCGAGTGGAAGTGAGGGCGCAATAATACGCAACATCTATGAAGGTGCCCTCAGCTGTGTGGACCGCGAAAACACCCTTTGGCCAACGACGGAACTAGAAATGCGTGCGTGATGCTGAGGTATGAAAATGCTTCGTGAGAGAATTTGAGGTAACCCCTTGGTGCGTTTTATATGGGAGAGCTTGATGTTGAAATTGGTCTCACGTGTGGAGATCGATGGAGAGCATAGGGACATATGCCCAAGGTTTCTGGAGCGATTCCGCAGCTTACACGTGATATGGCAAGGCCTGTAGTGGGAAATGTGGCAGTTGCTCATAACTTATTCCCCTTTTGCCGTCAACCCGCTTCTCCGCGCGCCTCTCGACAATAAACTCAAGAACACTCCAAATCGCATTACTTCCGTCAAAGGTATGCTACAGCACTGCAGCATTGCGGTTTAATACACCTGTAGCTCATAGAGAAGTATTGGAAGTTGTACGAACCAAGGAAGCGTGTAATATATATATATATATAAAGGCTCTGGTGAGAAGGTCTAACCCAGATAGCTCACTGTTGAGAATATTGTTGTGTCCCATCGGCGAAGTGAGGCGTACCTGAGGCAGTTGAGGGCCTCATGTGGTATGTGAAATCAGTAGCCTAACTGAGGCAGCGGTTTCATGGTATTTCTTCACAGACTTTCAACCAGGAAACAGATGCCATGGGAGAAACCTGTTCGCACCAGGAAGTGGAATTTTGAGCAGCCATCTCACAGCATATCATTGCGCAGTGGCCAAGGGAAGCGTCTTCTTGTATGAGCACGGAACGGCATTGGAGACGATGATACCACAAGTGGAAGAAACACGCATCGTGTGTCAGGTTGTTAAAAACGCAATGCTCATGGCGGCCACTTGTGAACAAAGAGACGTGAATACCAGAAACTAAGCACCGGGAATTGGAGCAATCAAAGGGGGCATAACCTGTGTGCCAGCAATCGCTTTGCTCAAGGAGCCCTAACAGCAGCCACGTTTCGCCTTAACACACAAGAAACCTCGCTGGGGCTTGGAAACAGATTTCATATTCCTTCATATGGTGTGCCGGCGCGTCCTTTGAAGGCTATAGACACACACCCTCGTTCGGAGAATGTGCGGGAAGTAATTATGGGAGCAACCAAGCTGAGGGTGGCCATGCTTTTTTCCGGTTTGTTCTTTAACAGTGTGAGACACGCGTATGTAGTCTGTAAAGGCGATTCAACAAGCCGTTAGTGTCGCACTCAACGCGGAGAGGGAAGTTCCTTGTTTACGGTCACGAGGGGATGTTGACGTAACGCCAGAACCCGGCCAGTTCTATGATATTGACGAAAAGCTAGTGAGAAGTGAAAAAGTGCCAGTTGTAGCTGTACTTTCCTCTGTTATAGGATGGCCGAACAGAATGCACGTTCCCCAACAGTCATTAAAAGCTCTTCCTGCGCCACAAGGAGAAATCAACGATTACGCCCATTTATATATTCGCAAGGAAATGATGAGCGTGTGGCATATTATTGAAGAGCAACCTGATCAGTGGTTGAAGCCGAACGATTGCAGAATGCCACAGTACCACATTGCTATTGGCACTGCTGGAATCGGAAAAGCGAGAGGGATGGAACCATTTCTACTCTACCAATTGTTGCACTATAGCTTGGAAGAACTGTGTGCTTTAACTTACTTTAGCAGGGAAGAAGTTTGCATTCTTTACCGGCACAAGGGTGACACTCCCGGAATGGTGGTGTATTATAACACACCGGATGGTATAAGCGAGATTGAACGTATGGCCAATCAGTGCAGGAAAGGGTATGCCATATTTGATGAGCACAAAGAAGATATATTTCCCTATTCTTTCCCGCCATGTTGGGGCGTTCTTGTGATGAGCACGCCTTCGCCTGAGAGGTTTGAACACTGGATAAATCGGTACCAGGCGCTTACCATCTATATTAACTGCCACGGCAATCTTGAGCTCAAAGTTGTACATGCATTAGGGAGGTTCTCCGCACTTTGTCAGGAAGTCCCGCTAACTGAAGAGGCGGTCGAAGGACTCAAAAGGGAATGGGATGAATTGGAGCTACGGGCTCGTAAGGCGGGACCACTAATTCAGTATGTTTTGGGTTCCCATTTTCATTCTCGCTGGAAGGATGTGGAGCAGGCGCTGAAAGACTCGCGCCACCACTATTGCTCAGGTGCCTCGAGATACTCCATTAATTGGAAGGAGCATGCGGCATTGTTCTAGACCACGCGTTACATGATGGAAGGAGCAGAAGTGGGAATATGTGAGTCTCTCACCGTGACTGTTCACGAGAAGCTGAATAGCGTTGATGATGGCCGGTAATTAGGCACTACTCGGTTGGGCCAGTTCGCATGATGAGAGTTTCATGTAAGCACGTGTTATCCAATACGTAGTTTCTTCCATTCGTCGGGGTTTCCTTCTTCGTGGAGGCTGACCCATCTCGTGCACCCTCTGCAGGAAGGTAATAAAGTGTCATAGTTCTAATGTCAAGCGGTTCCCCGCACTGTCAGCCGGATCCGATTCTCAAGCAGGTGAACGTGTTGATATCATATCACCATCATATTATCAGTGAGTGGGCGGTTGGCCCATCGGCACGTCTGACTTTTCTCTCGGTAGTCACGGCTCATTTTTTTTTCCATGGGGCAGATGCAATGCAGGAGCGAAGCGGACGCCAAGTGTTAGACTAAAATTTTTGCTTCTGTAGTACCCAGAAGTGGGAGTGGTAAGTGATTCTATTGTCATTAGTTTGCCGGCTAATCATGTCCCGCATAAACATATTCCGATTTATTCTTTTCATCGTACATATGCTGAGCTGTTCTTTAATACTGGTGCGTGCATGCGCTACGGTTGACTTAAACGGTTGCGCTGTTCCGTGAGACTTTTCTCTTTAGCTGCGTGCCTTTACTGCGATCCCTCGCTGGTTGATGGCCTTAGGCCCACAGTCTGTTTTCGTTTCTTTACTGTTAGAAGCCCTTGGATGCCTTTTGAGGAATCCGGGTCTGTTACTCGGGTGACCATCGGAGAGCATATTCAATGCTTGTCAAGAAGGGGAAGGTGACTGCATGTTGTTTTGCTTGTGTGAAGAGTGCGATGATTAACCCAACTTTCCCCCTAACCCGTTAAACTGCTGCTGTGCGCCTCCTTCGTACCACATCACTCGCAGGATTGGCAGGAGAGAAAATGATCATCGAGTGAACTGCTTTTTTGACTCTGGTAAGGGGAAGTTGTTTGTACGCATACGTAAGAGCTTTGCGGGTACTGAAGTTTACCTTTGAAGACCATTTGTTGTGGGCCTGCGCCAGAGGTCCCCCAGTCGCGCGAAAAGTGGCTGGAGGGTTAGGAGCCACCTAGAAGGCAACCCGGGCGGCAGGGGGACATTTGTCCGGTCCGCCTCAGAGCGGAATGGAAAAAGCTCCTGTGGGGCACCGAAGTGCGATTTTCAGAGTCCAAGATGTCAGGGACTGTTATTGGTTTGGGTTCAGCGGATAGACACCCGATAGCGGTGAGATGAAGTGGTCTGCTGGGGTTTGTTGACGGCACCAACGGGATGGGCATGTATGACTCAAAGGCAGCCAATAGAACGCATGCAATTTGTGCATTCAATGAAGATGGCTCGCCATCCAAATGTGCCTTAATGTGGCCGCCCTTTGCAGTGAAATAAGCCTGATGTTGAGCTAAACGTTCTTGTGGAGCATGTTGCGTGGTTGAACTCCA
This sequence comes from Trypanosoma congolense, assembly GCA_002287245.1. NCBI lineage: Eukaryota > Euglenozoa > Kinetoplastea > Trypanosomatida > Trypanosomatidae > Trypanosoma > Trypanosoma congolense. The sequence goes on along the minus strand of NHOR01000272.1, from coordinate 238,810 downwards.
CGAAGAGCGCTGGACACGGAGCTGAAAGTGCTGGAAGGAAGTGAAAGTGTGTCGGTTGCATTAGTTGAGTGGGTGTTGGGAGGTGAGTTGCATTCGGCAGAGCCGATCAACATGGGAATGGGAGCGTGAGGGAATTCATGGTAGCCCACAAGAGTTTTTAGTGTGAGCTACGGCTTTGGGACCCGAGGGACCACACCCTCGCAGCAGCAATTCTTTTGATCTGCTTCGTTTGCGCTACTGGTGCGACGTTCGTGCGCACCACCACGAAGCGATGCCCGCCTTTTGGTAGGCGGATATGGGGCTGTGTAACTTCAAGCATTCCTCCTCGATTTTTAAAGCGCTGTTGGGCTTCGCGGTGGGTTTGGCGAGTCTCGCTGCAATGACGCGTTCTGATGAGTGGTCGCCATATCGGGCCTGACTGCAACCGCCGATTTGTGTAGCGTGATCGCGGCAAGTTGCGCATGTGGACCACGAGTGTGTGGTCTGACAGTTCGGAGAGATCAAAAGGAATGTTGTGATATTTTGCGCCGTACATAAGAGGTAGGCTAAGGGCAAGGGGCGGTTTAAACGCTGACGTTGGGCGCGAGTGCGGGCGAGCTGGCAATAACAATGTGGTCTGCTGAGCTGCCTGTTTATGTCAGGCCGATACATTTCCCCTTAGGCTAATAGAGCACACCATGCACCAGAGACACGAAACGACTGTATGATGCGCTGGCTTTCAGTGCAGTCACTAACGTCATGGCATCTGCCGCCCGCCACGCCCAAATGACTCGTGCTTGCGCATCGTGGCCCGGCACTGTGTCAATGGGGACACGGATATGGACGAAAGAGAGCCCCTTGGAAAGCACACGCCTTCAACAAATAAATTGTTACCGTACATCACACAGTGGGCTGTCTGTATGGACCATCCGGAGAGACAATATTTGGATCTCCTTGCGATCAAAATTGGGCCCCGTTTGGCGCAGACATTACTGATGTTGCTTCTAGGTTCACGTTCGTGAGATTATGAAGGACACTGATTGTCTCGAACAAGAGCAGCTGAAGGTTATTCAAGGAGGAGCGTTGTGTGAGAACGCCTGCAGTGCGCGGAAGCCTTACGGGAATCCGCTTGCGATAATGAAGAGACAGTAAAGTGCGTATTCGAGTTCACAAGCTCAACGCTAACAAAAGGTGGGAGGGCAGTGCAAACCCTCTCAATTTTGGGGCAATGAAAATATGATAAGAGCATTAGAGCGAGTTGAGGCGTGGAAGGACAAGTGCCTCAGAAGAGGCGAAGGGAAAATGGGACGCTACAGACATGCCTTTAAGAGCACGGTGATGGGTCGTTCCAATAGCGCTGGCAGTGAGCAGCAGGTGTTGGACACTGATAAAGATCTTGCGTGCTCCATGGCATCTGGCGCTGACCGTGGCGTTGACATGCGGTCACTCACTAATGGGAAGGCAGCGGGATGATATTCCTGTGAGTGTATGCCGAAACGAGGATTGGCAGGAACGCTTGGCGTCAAGCCTATGGAGGCTTTGCATCGAGGAGAGGAAATCTTCAATTCAGTGAACATGGTAGCGCCGCACGCTGTGGCTGCAGAAATACCATTAAATGCTGCATCATAAGACAACAGACCTTGCGAACAGTCGGTGGAGACAAGGAGCGTCAGTTAAGGGGGGACTATTAAAGTAGTTCAATTACAACCCCATTCACATCAAAGTTGTAACCTCATCGCTAACGCATAGTGAGGCAACCCAGAGCATGACACACCGGGGTTCTAAGAGAAATCACGAATGCACGATATGAGTTTGCTACTATTATTATTATTATTAACTCCTTCAATACAGAAAGTGTATAACAACACTCAAAACATCTCGGTGAAGGAAAAGGAGAACAGTATCAGCAGACACAGCTTAGGAAAGGAAGCGGCCAGTAACCGCAGATACACTGGTGGCAATAATAGGGGGTCCTTATGTGTAAAGCAAGTCCCAGAGGGATGGCAGCGATATTCATTTCATTGCACAAGGGTTACCATGGGCCTGTAAAACATTGATGCGTATGGAAGTTTCATGAAAGACATGCACTGAAAATATATTGGATAGTGTTGACAGATAAGCTGCTGGAGTGGAGAGTTGCGGCGGTAGGACTGGGTGCCATATATTTGGAAAGCATGCAACCCATGCATGGAAAGGCGATGAGGATTCGTGCAAATGCCCTTGTCAGTCATTCCAGCATTACATTCATTAGGTGTACGTCCGACTGTTATATTGCCATCAGGAACCGTTTTTCTTGACGGTACCCATATGACGTACTAAATCACTGAAACAATGCCGGAAGAACACTTACGGAAGTTCCAATAATGCAAATGGAATGCATGTACTGTTCTTCCCGCTGTTAGAAGCAAACCACCTCTTATGTGTGTTGATGGTAAGGTATGACCCGGGAAAGATGATAAGGTGGAAAACACTACGGTATGGTTTGTTGCACGATAGAGGAAATAGCATTTTAGTCAGGCACTTAGAAATTGAAACATGCTTCAGATGGACGTAGTTGAAAACTGTAGCATTAGTGTGCTTCGGAGTTGAGTGAGAGTGACATGTGATGTGGTCCCGCTCAATGTTCATTGAAGCAATGATGCTTCGTGAAAGTACGGCACAATGCTTTAATGCACTTTTGTTGGAAGGGGATGTACTGAGCGTATCACATGATTAACAAGCACACCTGAATACCGGGAAGCTGGAACAATGAACGTCGTGGCATGGGGGAAGGCGCGTAGTGAAAATGAAATAATACATTACAACATGGAAAGGAAGCTGCCACAGTAGACCCCAATAACAAGCAGCAACGAAAGGTTTTCACGTGCTACAATGAGCGTATGAAGGCCAGGGAGTATTATAACCTGTAAGAGGTGGAGAGGCAAAATATGATGGGGCACATGGACCAAACACAGCTCCTCTGACACAAGGAACTCACCGTGACACTGCATAGCCATGTGAGTACAGTTTGGATGATTTAGAAAAAGGGAAAATGCACGACTCACACAGTTGGGGGCTGCTCAACATGACTATGAAGTTCGGATGGACAGATCCAGTGTGTGGTACGGGCAGTCATACTCCACCGCGATGTCACAAGCAATGGGAAAAGCTAAGAAGCATGGGCTGTGCAGTGTTCGCAAAGATAATCGTACGAATAAAAACGAGTATTCAACGACACAGGGGAACTAACTGCGTAACTTTAAAGAAGCGACAGAGTTAAGCTAGAAGGCTATGAATAAAATCGTAATAGCATCGAAAAAGTTCTCGAATACTTCGCACTTGCTTCCAGCAGCACTGAAAGTAGTTACGCGTCCTTCAAAAAACCGGTATGAAGACAATTATTGACTGTAATAGGTAACATAGCAATAAAGAAACATTGTACAAATGCTTGACCTCATGCTGTGCACCAACAATGAACGGAAGACTGCACGCCTTTGTTCGTGAGACAAGCCAGCTGCTGCAGGGTTTCTAGGTTAGCAGGCAACAGAACAAATTGTTAGTAGTGGGGAAAGGTTCCATGCACATGACAAAGCAGACTGACAAACCGTATCCGATACCCAAACACACATGAGGGACTGGTTGGAATGAGTGTGACTCATTGCGAGACTGTTTTGCAATAAGATTGTTGAAGCAGCTCTGCCTGTAACATGTGGTCCTTCTCTTTCCAAAGAGAGCGGGCGGCAGTGCACTGTGATATCGGCGATATGGTGGCAAGGTGCAGAAGCGCAAACAACTGAAAACAATACTTTAGTCACTCAAGAGTTGGATAATGATAGATGCATCGCCCTATTCAATAAGAAATGTATCCCTTTGGGAAGTGCGGCTAACAATAAAATATTCCACTATGAAGCATGGGACATGCACGCTAATAGCATATGTTATACAAATTCCAGCAAAGATTGACAGCATTGAATATGATGCGACTACTAACACTTACGCCTTCCTATACAGCATGAACAACCAATGAGATAAATACGGGCAAGCTCCAAAATACCTTTCACGATCGAGCATCCGCCCTAAACGTGCGGGAAAGCCAAATTCCAAACCCCGGGTTGCATATAATCCCTGGAGCTTTGTGAGGCCTGTGGCCTCGTTTGGTATCAGCAGATGATGTTTGCTGTGAGTGTCATTGGGGCTCACTTGTGTGCTCGCGTGTGTGCGTTAGTTTGAGGAGGGAGTGGAATTCCCGTGGGATAATTCTCAGTGCAATGGAACTGTGTGGTGGGAACGGTTTGTGTGGCAGTGTGGCTGGAGGATCTCCCAATGTGATTGAAGGGAGGCTGCGATGAGTGAGGAGTGGCGGTGTGCACTGTGGAGCGCAGGATGGAGCGGGAGCAGCACACGAGTGCTGAAGGCAAAGTAACAGCACTGGAATTCCCAATGGCAGCAATGTGTTGAGTGCACGGGGAGTGTATTATCCTTTCGTGTGTCTCACGAGAGAATTAGGTTTTTATTGGCATTCAGGCGGCAGCGTGGGAAATGTGCTGCTCTCTGCAGTGCCTCATTCTGCTGCACTCAGTAGAATATCTTCCAGCAATCGGCTCACTGGCATGAGATCAGTTTTGTGTAGGCACGGTGCCCATGTGTTGGAGTGAGGGGATTATGGAGGCAAGTGACAGTGGTGGGAGCGAGGGGAATGTGATAGGGCCACTTGATTGATTGGAGTCGGGAGGAGCACTGACATCTGTGGGCGGAACACCGCTGCATGCCATTGGTGTGCATGGCTGCCTGTGTCATTGAGTGACTTCGCAGTGTGAGGGCAGTCACGTAATGTGGTCGCAGCACACACTCGAAGCAGGCACTGCGATATCAGATGGACCATATTGCCTCAGTGCTGCCTGGACTTCAGAGGGCTTTGATTTCCTCAATGAATGAAGTGGCTTTGTATGAGTGCCTGAAGGTGAGCTGAGCTGTGTGACTGTGAGAAATAGTCATCGCATCTTAACAACTCGGAATGCAATTTGTTTGAGTGTTGAACTGCTGGCCGTGCAACTGCTCCGTGACTTATTCCTGTGAGCAGTTGGACGGAGGACGCAGCTGAAGATGGCGTGTGCAGTGTTGGTAGCAGGGAGGGATACGTGATACCAGCTGACTTTGGCTGCACGCCCCTGCAACGAATGCTGCCTCCAGTGGCGTAATGTGGCGGTGAGCTGAGGAGTGAGGCCATGCGTGCGTGCGATGTGACCGTGCGAGTGCGGCCCATTTGTCACAGGCACTTCTCATATTGCTGCACACCCACACCTTCATAGCACTGATGTGAGAGGGAGGCCCATTGCGCCCGAGTGCGTGACGTGGTGTGGCTTAACAGCCTCCACGCGTGGCATTGGTCTGTCACTCTCTCACATAATCCATTATTCCCATCGAAGGGATACTTGTTTCCTTTCGAGTGTGTGAGGTGGGAGTGGCGTGGTGCCGCTGCCTGCCTGTGTTTTATTGCTCTACAGTGCCACTGCTCACTCGCCCTCCCTTTTATTTCCTTCACTCTCTGGCTGTGCGCACATTACTGAAGGAAGAAAATAAACACAAGCGGCTTATATAAATGGAAGGAGGTGGAGTAAAGCGAGCGAGGGATGAGATGGGAGGAGAGCAGCCCCACTTGTGGTCCGAGAAGCAGGCGGATGCCCCGTTTGATCCGCAAGAGCCGTGGGAGGGCGATGTGGTGCCGGGTGTGGAGGGGAGGCTTGTGATGGCGGTTCTCTCGTCAGAAAAGGGGTGGCCGCATACGTTGTTTAGTACAGGTGAGGCACAAAAGGAAAAAGTGGATTCGCTGACTGGCAACAATGCCGTGTGTGACGCTTACATCCGCAAGGAGAATTTGCGAGTGTGGAACATTGTTAAAGGAAGGCTTAATGAGCACCGTGTTGATTTGGACCCATTTATTGTGATTGGCACGCCCGGCATCGGCAAATCGTTTGCCACCGGCTCCTTGCTGCTCTATCAAATGCTGCACTACAAGCCGGAATGGCTGAAAGTGGTGGCGTACTTTGTGAAGGGGAAGGCTTATCTTTTCCACCGCGAGGAGAGGAGGGTTGTGTCTTACAGGAAGCAGCAGGTCGCTGTGGATGAAATTGAAGGCATGATAAGACGGGGTGTGAAGGGATATATAATATTTGACATGGGTGGGAGTGATGCTATTATTGAGCATTTGCCAAGATCCTGGGGCATTGTTTTGATTTCATCACCCAACGTGAGTAAATTCCATGATTTTACAACGCAGCGCTATCGCACGCTTCCTATTTACATGAACTGCTACGAGGATGCTGAGTTCAAGGCTGTGCTTGTGTGGGAGAGGTACTCGCAGGTGAAGAAACAAGTTGAGAAGGAAAATGTCGATGCCGCGGATGACCGTGAAGTGCTAAAGGAGCGCACTGACATGGTGGGCCCGCTGCCGCGCTACGCGCTTGCAGATAAGGTAACGTATGAGAAGCGTGTGACCTAAGTGGATGGTGCCATGCGATCAATGCGGGATGATCTCAGACATTACATGGATGTGTTTGACAATCGGAGTGAGTGGCGTAAGGACGACACCACGCACAAACTGATGAAGTTGGTGCATCGTAAGGTGAAGGACAAGTTTGAGTGCAGGAACCGAGTCACGTCCATATATGTTCAGGTTGAACTCGTGAAAAAAACTGCGCGCGGCACGCCCTAGAAAAAAATTGACGTATCACATACTTTGTGGTGCACTTGAGGAGTGTGCTTGTTTACTTGAGGAGTTGAGCCTGAGGGCTTTTATCAAGCAGAGATCTGTGGACACGCCGGCCAAACACCCCGAGCGCCCGCCCCGTAGGAATGAAGCAAGACACCAGTCAGTGCTCATGCAGCGGGACGCGTGCCTACGCTCCTTTCCGAGTTCACGTCCAACGGCCCAATGCGGTAGCTGGAGACGGGCTGCACTTACAAACCTCTCATTCCAAACTTCCCTCTTGTGGACGGCTCCTTTGTTGTGGAGGGTGTGGGACCCAATACGATTGTCCTGCTGCAAATAACCAAAGCGAAGGAGCACCACACCAAAAGGACCACAGTGCGTAAGTTCCGCCAGTGCATGGGAAAGGCATTTGAGTGCCGGGAGAAGATTGAAAAGGCTTGCAGCTGGGAAATCATGAACGTCCAACATGTAGACAGCGGGTCTATTAAGAAGCGTTGGAAGTGCTGCTCATCCGGGGGTGCCGCCGGTGATGAGCACCTCGCCCTGTGGGAGAATACACACCAGTACCGGATGTCACTAAACACAGACATTGCCAGCGAGTTCATAAGCCGTAGCAGTGGTTGGCGTAGGGATCCGATCAGACGTGTCAGGCAAAGCCGCGCTGCCCTTCTCCCTTGAGCACTATCACATTTGCTCTTACATTATTGTTATTATTATTAATTTCTCTTCCATATGCGTCTTACCAACATATTATTCTTTATTGAACCCTTCTCTCTGGCAACATGAACTGTCCATTACTCGCGCTAATAGTTTTCTCTCATTGTTCGTCTTCCACGGCACGGAGCCTGTATCGGATATGAATTCCTATTTTAATAGCTGATATTGTGTGTGTATGCGTGTTCCCTTATTTGTTGATTCCCTTATTTTGTTTCGTTTTTAGTGTGGTGCCTGTGGGAGAGTAGTGAAGACGATCAGTGGAGCGGAGGGCGTCTCACATATCCACTCACTGCCACAGCAACACGCATTGCTGCTTGGCGCGTGGTGAGCAAACTGTTTGCGAAGTGCATTGTGGCTCTTTTATTCCTGCTGTTTTATTCATTCAGATATTTCTTACTTTTATTCTCTTTGATTTCCCTCTCATTATTTCATCGTGTGTATGCCATGCGTGTGGTGGCCATGGCACGGCACGCTCTCACCATTTAGGGCTTGTCCTCCTTCGTAGTGGCTTGAGTTAACTCTCGCCTGCAATGCCGTTACTTTCACTCATTGTTTTGTTCACCCCTCACGGTTTGTGTTTGTGTGGGTTTATATTCTCTGTTTCAGTTTCTGATATTATATCTGTGTGTGTGTGTCTGGGCAGTTGTGGCATAGCGGTTGGTGCTGCCACTTCATTCCAATAGGGCTCTTTTCCCTCAACACTCCCATTGCTTTCTTTTTTTTACAGGCATGTAAAAGGGGCGCACAGCCGCCAATGGTCCGTTATCGGATTGCCTTTTGGGTTAACACCTATGTTATGTGAAAACGGCAAAGCGGCTGAGGGTTGCGTGGTGAACGCTAAGGCAATACGTCAGCCGTCCTCATTTTGATTTACTGAAACGGCGCGTGACTGCAGGAGTGGCTTTGATGCCGCATACGGTTGAGCCGTGAAAGGAATTGTGAAGCTGTTGGCAGGACCGTGTGCGCGCGCAGGGACACTCCCCTGTGGTTTTGGCCGCGAAGGGCCGTGGCACGTCATTTGAGTTTGAGGCCTTTGGATCGGTGGATTGGGCGGAACTCGCTTTCGTGTGGACGCCCTGATTTGGTTCCGTTGTTGTGGGCCGAATTACCGCCCTGCAAGCCTCAGCCACGCCACAGGTTCAGTGCTCATTGCATCATCGGTCGTTTGGGTGGAAGTGGCTCGTGGTGCTTCAGGGGAGTGCAATGCACCGGAGGGGATTGTGATAGCGGGAGGCTTTTGTTGGAGTGTGGCACTGTCTTTTAGGAGCGATGGGAGGAGGACAGCACCAGGCGCCCCAGCACGATTTCTCTCATGAGGCTGTCAGAGAGGTACTGCGTTGTTCGATATTAATGACAGTGAGCGGCATTGCGGGACGAGGAAGGAGTGGGTAATAAACTGTGCAGTGCTGAAGGAGAGTTTGGAGTATTTGGTGTTACTGCATGGGTGCCCTGCCTTCAGGCTGGCGGGATTGCGGCTTGACAGACACCATTACGGGATGAGTTGTTTTTTTGGATATTCTTCACAGTTGTGCGGTGACCCGTACTTTATTTATACCGCCATGGCCTCTGAAAGTCTAATATCACCAAACGCCCGCGACGAGTGTCCGTGAAAATTGTAGTAAGCGGGGCACTTGGTTCTATTTAGCCGCCGGCCCATATCGTTTTGTGCGGCCTGACGCATGCCTCAGAGCAGGGTGGCTCTTGTTTCTTTACTCCGCCCGCAACCACATCATTCGGCTGGCGTGCCCAGCCACAGGGGTACGATCCCTCTCATTCCTCATGGCTCGGAAGCCTATTGAAACATTCTCATCCGAGTGAGCAGCCGGCTTGTGCGGCATGGGTCTCAGTTTCTATGCCTTACGTCTCTCACGTAACCGCGCGGCCTCCTCAAGAATCCCGAAAGGCTTATAACCTCCCGGTGTCAATGCCATAGGCTCTGGGGATAGCCTTAAGGGACAAAATGATTACGTGGGGAGTGAGAAGCAGCTTGGAAAGACCGTGGCTCTTGTGAATTGCAAGCTGGCTCTCTTGCATGCGGATGTCTCCCACAACAACTGGAGTCATGCGTGCCCGGGTGGGACAGGACCTTGGCGACTGGGCGTGTCTGCCGCACGACTTGGATTTTAATCGCGTGGCGATGGATATTTTGGTTGGTGCTGTGGAGGCTCCCCGGGGCCCGTCTGTCCAGGGATCTGCCGAGGCGGAATGGCCGGCTCATTACCAGTTTATTCAGACACTCTTCCAGGGCTTCACGAATGTTGGGCATTTAGGTGGCGCGGCTCAGAAGCGTGCCCCCCGGAGGTGCGGGGGCCAATGGACGGGGTCCGTGCTCGAAAGGACTGAAACTTCTTTAAGGCCCGACAGTCCCTCGAGTGTATTTTGCTGCTCTGTCGCGGGGAGTGGAGAGGCGGGGCATGAAACATGAGGGGTTGCTGAACACCCCTCTGCTTGTGCTCCCACTTGTGTGCTTTTTTCTTTTTGTGGAAAGTGGAATGAGAGGAAGAGAAGCAACACCGTGCCCCTCATGCTGTGGCGGAGTTAACACCTCGACTGCCCGTTGTGAATGCTGTGGTGCTCGGAACATTTTGTAAGGGGACAAACAAGTTGCTTTGGACTTGTAATTCCTTTGCCCCCATCGAGGACTGGGGGATTATTTATTCTCGCAGCTCCTCTGGGGTTTTACTGTCGCGGAGAGTGGAAGTGGAGCACTCGCCGGACCCTGTGAGGGATATTTCTGAGGAATGGAGGGCCGCACTACGGAGAATATTTTATGAAAACCAACTGGTACTCGATGCGGAGGGTATCGGTAATGCCTACGGTGGGACCGTGAGATTCCTTCCCGGTGAAGCCTCCCTGCCGTGTGGCGAATTGCTCTTTGACGACTTGTGGTTTGAGGTGGCAACGTGTTAAGGTTGTGAGCCACCTGCGCATGACATTATTAATCCGTTTTGTTGCCACTCATAAATACGGTCCTTGTAATGATGCGAACTCCCCCCCTGCGAGCAGCGTAGCTTTTGTGCCTTTCCTCCATCTTTCCTTCTCTTGTCACTCGCTTCCAATGCCTTTTCCCGCGGAGTTCGGGTGTTTCTCATCGAAGTGGCCGTCACCGAAATCCTTCCAAAAGGAGGACGGGACGCACGGCCCACCTCGGAATGTTTTTAATTTATGTTTAGTTTCACAAGGCAGCACTGAGGGGTGCTGGTGAGTTGGTTGGCACTCGCCTTGTAGAGCTCCGTGCACTTGAGTATACGCCTTCAATTCAGTGGAAATAAATCAGTAGGCATTTTCATGTGAGCGTGGACAGTGGCTTTTTTTGAGTGCGGTGCCTGAGGGTGTGGCGCACATCCCTCTCTGCCATGTATGGCCCGTATAAATGTTATTCCTGTGCATATCCTCCTTTGCTTTTCCTCGGTTTCTTTTTCTTTATTCCTCCTGTTCGTATTCTGACGCGATATTATCTTGTACTGATGCTTTGTTGTAGCCTTTCTGTGCAGGTGCGCTGAGACCCAACACTTGTTTCTTCCCTTCTGTCTTCCTTCACGTGTGTGTGTGCGTGTGCGCGCGCTTTATTGAGTTTCCACAGACTTTACACACACACACACACAAACAGACACAGGCACAGGCACAGACACAAACACATGCCGGAGGGGTTGGTGCGTTTACTTTAATTTTCCCTTTTTACTCGTGGCACTGTTTGCAGTGAACCCCCCACCTTTCACTCCGCTTGCCCTTCCATTCCTCTGTGCGGTAGTTAGACTCATACAAGCAACGGAAATATTTTCTGATGAGCAAAGGAACACACGCAGTGCCGCATGTGTTGGTGATGGCGCTCCTGTGCGTGGTGCATCCGCTGCAGGTGGCGGCCTCAGCCGAAGAGGGGTCGACTGTTTCTACGAAGGATTACATAATTTTGTCCGATGAGAAGTTCCAAGAATTAGGCCCAAACATGGCCGGCCATGGGCTGTCCAAACGTGCCTGCCGTGAGGAAGGTGCCACACTCGCCACGGACCACTCAGAAGCCACAGGCGCTGCTATCACAAAGATTTTAAAGGAATTGCCGTATTTTTTTCCGATCAGCTACCTTGGGGGCGACGCCACCCTCAGCGCGAGCGAGGCGCAGGATGCGGGCAGCAGATGTAGAAGCGGTGACAAGAGCACTTCAATTCATTGTGTCTACCGCTGGAACACGGGGCTATTTGAGGCGACTACGACCAACGGCATAGGCGAGGCTTTCTGGCGCGGCTCGTACAAGCGCATGCCAGGCGCTGGCTCCATGAATGATTTCCCTCCACGATGGCATCCTCAATTTCCCGGTGCTGGACTTCTGTACGTTGACTCGGGGTATGCAAAAATTTTTGCAGGGAGTGTATGGTTTGATAAGAACGAAACACAACAAGCCCTTATTTATGAAGGATTCGGATTTAGGACTACTCATCTCATACTTTGCCAATTACAAAATAAAAAACCAGCTCCCCTACCACCATCCCCTGGACCTGCAACTGCTGACAATGAGGAGCTCAATGGTACCAATGCCAATGAAACAGAAAGTGAGGAGCTCAATGGTACCAATGCCAATGAAACAGCGAGTGAGGAGCTCAATGGTACCAATGCCAATGAAACAGCGAGTGAGGAGCTCAATGGTACCAATGCCAATGAAACAGCGAGTGAGGAGCTCAATGGCACCAATACCAATGAAACAGAAAGTGAGGAGCTCAATGGTACCAATGCCAATGAAACAGCGAGTGAGGAGCTCAATGGCACCAATACCAATGAAACAGAAAGTGAGGAGCTCAATGGCACCAATACCAATGAAACAGAAAGTGAGGAGCTCAATGGTACCAATGCCAATGAAACAGCGAGTGAGGAGCTCAATGGCACCAATACCAATGAAACAGAAAGTGAGGAGCTCAATGGTACCAATGCCAATGAAACAGAAAGTGAGGAGCTCAATGGTACCAATGCCAATGAAACAGCGAGTGAGGAGCTCAATGGCACCAATACCAATGAAACAGAAAGTGAGGAGCTCAATGGTACCAATGCCAATGAAACAGAAAGTGAGGAGCTCAATGGTACCGATGCCAATGAAACAGAAAGTGAGGAGCTCAATGGTACCAATGCCAATGAAACAGAAAGTGAGGAGCTCAATGGCACCAATACCAATGAAACAGCGAGTGAGGAGCTCAATGGCACCAATACCAATGAAACAGAAAGTGAGGAGCTCAATGGTACCAATGCCAATGAAACAGCGAGTGAGGAGCTCAATGGCACCAATACCAATGAAACAGAAAGTGAGGAGCTCAATGGCACCAATACCAATGAAACAGAAAGTGAGGAGCTCAATGGTACCAATGCCAATGAAACAGAAAGTGAGGAGCTCAATGGTACCGATGCCAATGAAACAGAAAGTGAGGAGCTCAATGGTACCAATGCCAATGAAACAGCGAGTGAGGAGCTCAATGGTACCAATACCAATGAAACAGAAAGTGAGGAGCTCAATGGTACCAATGCCAATGAAACAGAAAGTGAGGAGCTCAATGGTACCAATGCCAATGAAACAGAAAGTGAGGAGCTCAATGGTACCAATGCCAATGAAACAGAAAGTGAGGACAGCCCGAGCGGTGTTTCTTCAACTGCAGCTCCTGCTGGGAAGGTTAATGGCGGTGTATTAGCTCTTGCCATTCTTCTTCCCATCATCGCTATTGTGCTGTTGCTGCTTGCATGGTACTTTTGTGTTGGATGGAAAAACGATAAGGAAATTACATGTATGAGGCTTCGTGAGACTTTCTTGTCACCCGCGTGTTTGTCTCCTGCAGAGGTGCCGCTGACGAATGGAGGTGGTGGAGTAGCCAAGGCGGGTTCACCCAATGCATCTCCGATGGGTGCCCATTAGCAACAGCCCGGCCTCAGCGCCTCCATTGTGTTGCAGCCTGTGGCCGATTATTTTTCCCGCTGCTGGGCTTGTGCCCGAGTTACAGGCCCTCTATTGAAGGCAACGGCTCAAGTCCTCGGCCTAACAGCCCCTTAGGCTTCGCTTTGTGTGGTTTCACGAATTCCCCAATCAAAGCTGCTTTTGTATTTCAATACCCCTCAGGCTGGTTCCTGTTCCTGCTGTACGCCACGCATTGCGTTATATGGCCTTCAAAATCCCTTATTTGACTTTTACACCTGTGTGACACTATTCATTACTCAATGTGATGCCTTTGTATTATCGCTGCTTACTTAATTTCCCTCTCTTTTTCTTTGTCTCCCTTAATGTGTGAAACGTTTTCCCATGTGAATACTCACCGGATGTGCCTGTGCAGTGTGGGGGCCATGCGGTGCCTGAGGGTGTGGCGCACATCCCTCTCTGCCATGTATGGCCCGTATAAATGTTATTCCTGTGCATATCCTCCTTTGCTTTTCCTTGGTTTCTTTTCTTTATCCCTCCTGTTCGTATTCTGACGCGATATTATCTTGTACTGATGCCTTGTTGTAGCCTTTCTGTACGGGTGGCGGCCTCGGCCAAAGAGGGATCGACTGTTTCCACGAAGTTTTTTTGTTTTGTTTTTCTTTTTGGCGGGGAATTTTTTATTTATTATTATTTTCCCCGCCGGCAGGTGCTTCTCATGTTACTGTGGTGTGTTTACGTGAGCATCGTGAGTGTACTGTTTTCCACTCTTATACACTTTTAATATATAAATATAAATGTGTATGTGTATGTGTATTATGATACTTTTGTTTCTTCATTGCTTGTTGTTGTGATGTTAAATGATGGTTTGGGTGTATTTGTCTCACATGTTTTATTTTTTTTTATTTTCTCTCTCGCACCGTTGTGGCATCTTTTTGAAATACTTTTGACATTTTTTTTTGTTCTTTTTTTTGAGTTTCACGTGATGAGGCTGCTGCTCGGTTTGCCTTGAAAGTGCTCCTGCTGTGTCAGGTGCGCTGGAGGTGGGCGCGTGTTGTGAGGAGTTGTGCGCTGCAGTGCCGATACATTTTGAGTTAATTGCGCGCCGCTTGATTTAAGAAGGACGAGTCGTGTTGAGGGCGGAAAATAAATGAGCGCACGAGACGTGCAGAGTGGCTATTTATGTGCGCTTCTTTTTTTTTTTTTCTGTTTGTTTGTGTTACGTTTCGCCTTTAATACGACAGCCGTTACAGCAGGCATTGCAGCCGCCAAGGAGCCCACAAGTCAATGAGGGATTGGCCCCCCTTCGACAGGCGCATGTCATCGTTGAAAAGAGCGAATGTTTTGTTTTTCATGTTTTTGTGTGCCCATCTCCCCGCCACCCCTCACCACCGCTGTGTGTTACCGCCCATGCGTTCTCGAGTGCGGAGGGCGGCCGCCTCGCAGTGGCGCTGTGGCGTGTCACTGAAGAAATGCGGTGTTTGGCGGCGTTTCACTTTCCGCTTCTCCGTACTGTGCGATGAATGTGCGATATTTGCCTTCTGCAGCAGCGTTAATACTTCCACCGCAGTAACCTCTGTGAGTACTCTCCACATTTGTTTATTATTACCCTTATTTTATTATGGCCATTACATTATTGTTATTATTGTTATTAAGTCCTGTCTGTTATTTCCTGTAACGTCGTTGTATTGCGAGCCGGTCAATGCCCGAGCTCTCCACATTTACCCGCCCGAGCGGTGGTGGGTCGCCTTACGTTTTATCCGTTGCGGCGATAAACTGCGCGCGGGGCTCCCATTTCACGACCTCAGTCGTTTTTGTGTCGTTCTGTTTTTCCTTTTTCGGATTTACTTTTCACAGCCCGTTCCCTCTGCGTTGTCCGGCCACACTTTTTTTTTATTTTTAGTTTTCACTCCCCACTGCACGCGTGAGGGTGTCGCAAGCTTCATGTGCGTGTGTGTGGTGTGGTGTCCCCATTAGTTACACACGTGGGAGGCATTTGTATAACATTCCATTTTATTTGTATAACATTTTGTTGTTTTGTTAATATTTATTTTTTAAGGCTCGCTCGTCGGCGCACTGTTACCAGACGCAGGTGGCATGCGCGCGTTGTTGCGGGACCAAAATTGTCGTTTCATGTCTTTTCGTCAGGTACCTCGATCCTTCTTTTCTGCACGTTGTTACTTTCGCCGTGCGGCGTGGCAGAAGCACACATCCGCGAGTGATGCAACTGAGAGGTGTTCAACCGCTTTTTTCCCCTTTTTGCACCTCCTCCCTCCCTTAAGGAATATATAACTGACTTGATGCAATGTCAGTCAAAAATATGGCAAACGCGCTGTGGTGCGTGCCATGCGTGCGTTTATGGATAATCCGTCACTTTGTGTGGAAGTGATGAGGCAGTGTTTAGGAGGATAACAAACTCGTAGCCGTACAGGGAATATAAGGCAATGAGGAAAGTAGTGGACAGGCTGAGTGCTAAAGGTATTATTTCCCTCCGTCAGTGGGAAAGTGCGGCTGCCGCTAATGAGGTGGAAGATGTTGATGCGTATGTGAGAGGTGTGCTGAATGCTGCGCTCCTCAGTGCGAGGCGTAATGAAGAAACCATGAGGGTTGGCAACGCTCCCGGTGGCGAAGAAGTTAATGGCGTGTACGATTCCGTGTTCAACGCGAGATGGAGTTATGTCGTGAGGAGCGGTGAGGACGGGGAAGGGACGCTTGGGATGGGCGTGCTGCGTATGGATGAAGGAGTGCAGCCCCGCTTATGGTCCGAGGCGCAGGTGGATGTCCCGTATGATCCCGAAGAGCCGTGGGAGGGCGATGTGGTGCCGGGTATGAGCGGGAAACTTGTGATGGCAACACTGAAATCCCATAAGGGATGGCCGTACACGCTTTTCAATGCAAGTGCCTCTGAAATGGTGTCGGCAAATGTGCTTCGGAAGTACAAGGATGTGTGCAATGCCCATCTTCACATCCGGAAGGAAAATATGCGAGTGTGGCACATTGTTCAGAAAGGGTTTGACAAGTGGTTGACTGGCTTAAAGAAAGTGCACCCATTTATTGTTACTGGCACGTCAGGCATTGGGAAGTCCTTTGCCACCGGCTCCTTGCTGCTCTATCAACTGCTGCATTACCCGTCAGACGACCTGAAAGTGGTCACTTACTTTGTGAGGGGGAAGGCGTATCTTTTCCACCGCGAGGAGAGGAGGGTTGTGTATTACACGAGGCAGCAGGTCGCTGTGGATGAAATAGAGTGCAGTGAAAAGCGAGGCACTGTGGGTTACATAATATTTGACATTAGTGGAAACAGTGTTATTATTGGGTGCTCGCCAGATAATTGGGGCATTGTCCTGATTTCATCACCCAACGTGAAGAACTTCCATGAATTTACAACGGAGCGCTATCACACGCTTCCTATTTACATGAACTGCTACGAGGATGCTGGGTTCAAGGCTGTGCTTGTGTGGGAAAGTCACTGGCAGGTGGCGCATAACCAAATTAGATTTGAAGATGTCAATCTCGAAAATGTCTGGAAGGTGCTAAAGGAGCGAATTTACATGGTGGGCCCACTGCCACGCTACGTCCTGGGGGATGGAGAGTGCTTCCGCCGCCGTGTTGCTGATGTAAACGCCGCCTTGTCGAACATATTGGATGAGGATGTTAATCGTTATGCTAAACATTTGTCTAATAAAGAGGAATGGTACGTTGACGATACAACAAACAAGATTGTGAAGCTGGTTCGCGTTCGGAGCGATTGGCCTGAAGAGCCCCGGAATGAGGCTGTTTGCACTTATGTGCGTGGGAGAATTTTAAGGAAAGCCATGGAGAACTTCGCCAAGTTGAAATTAAGCCTCAGCGAGCTGGTTTCCAGGAGGGAGTGGTGCGCACACAAGTTTGAGATGTCAGGCGTACTGGCCTTCACAGTTGGGAGTGTTGTGACCGAAGTGGTGCGGCACCTGAAGCACCTCCCACGGGAAGGTGAGACGGAGGAGTCCCGCTCGAGTGTGCTTGCCCGAGTGGGTGCTTCGGGGCGTTTGCCGACCTCGGTTCATCAATTCTGTTTCCATGATAAACCGGTTGAGATTGTGGCGAAGTGTCTTTATGGGTCTGAAGAGAAGAACTTTCCTGTTGTGGACGGCTTTTTCCTGGTGGATGCGGGTAGGCGAGGGAGTTTCGTTTCCCGAAGGAGCGGAGGCCCCCACCCAAACTATTGTGATGCTCCAAGTGACCAAAGCAAGAGATCACCGCATGACAATCAGCGAAGTGGACGCGTTTCGTAAGCTGATGGCACAGTCCTTCACAAACTGGACGGAAATGGAGAGCCGCCTTAGCTACAAAATAATTTATCTCCAACATGCTGACAGCACGGCACTCACCGGCAGGCAGCGCTGTGACCGCAGTGGTGTGGCTGATAATGCAGGCATCGAGGAGTTCTGGAACGGAATTGACCAGTTTCTGGTGAAACTGGAGGCCCCGATTGTCATACTGCTTTTGCAAGATACGCACAATGTCGCAACAACAGAGGTGACTGGTGGTGGTGAAAGGGATGCGAGGTGTGACCCTGAAATAGCAACAGATGCTGTTGGAGAGGAGGCTCAAACCGATGTAACAACACCTGAAGCCAATGTAACAACAGTTGTTGACATGGACAGAGCAGAGGGCGTTACGGGCGTTGCACGAGACGTGCGTGACGTCAACATAACCACAGCGGCTCTTGGCGATGCCGAATGAATATGTGCGCTGACTCCCATTGTGATTTCCTCATATTTACGTTGTTTCCCCCTTGTGTGTATGCGTGTCCCCTAGTTTGTTGTTTTCATTATTTTCTTTCATTTGTAGTGTGGTGCCTGTGGGAGAGCGGTGAAGACAACCAGTAGAGCGGAGGGCGTCTCACATATCCACTCACCGCCACAGCAACACGCATTGCTGCTTGGCGCGTGGTGGGCAAACTGTTTGCGAAGCGCATTGTGTTTCTTTTACTTCCTCCGATTTAAGCACTCATATCTTTCTCATTTTCATTTAATCTTCCTGAAAGCCTGCGTTATGAAATGGTTTCGGTCAAATGAGTTCATAGCATTAACTCGTGCCGTTTCCCTTGCACATGCACATGTTCCTCTGCTTATATCATACGGCTATCTGAAGGAGCGTGTGAGTTTCAGAAATGTAAGTTTTCGTTTCATCGAAGACGCTCACCTCCACACGTCCGTCCCTCCCTGAGGTGGAGCGGGCGACGAGTGTCAGGGCTTTAGTGGAGTTTGCCGGCAAAAGCAAACAGTCCCGCTTTCGTTTGACTTTCGCCCGGCACAGAACTCGAGAGTCGCGTCTCATGTGTGCGGGCTTCTGCCGATTGAGGATGGAAACCTCACGGCTTACTTTGGCTGCGAGCATCAAATGGATTTCGTATCACTGAGGCAATCGATGGTAAATTTCACGCCGCCTGGAAACTCGGATTTTCTCAGAGCGTTTGAAGAGGCGGGAGGAGCACTCCGTGCGGAATGGACGGTTTTAGAAGCCACGGAATCAACGCCCTGTAATCCGCCTGAGGGTGCACGCGCGCAACTGGCCGACCAGAATTTACAAGTGCGGCAAAATGCAAATGGGCAGCTGTGCGTGATGCGACGGCAGCTTGCGCATGTGCAAGAGATTATTGCACAGGAGGCGGCACAGTTGGGCGGATATGCCTAAACGAATGCTACGTTACGGCGGCAATTGACTGCTCAATGTGCGTGTGCTCACACAGAAGTGGGTGAAAGGCGCCATGGAAAGCAGGACACGGGTGATGTGAAACGTGTGGATGAATACGCTTGGAAAGGTTTTCACGTGCTACATTGAGCGTATGAAGGCCGGAGAATATTATACCCTGCAAAAGGT
Organism: Trypanosoma congolense; assembly: GCA_002287245.1. Taxonomy (NCBI): domain Eukaryota; phylum Euglenozoa; class Kinetoplastea; order Trypanosomatida; family Trypanosomatidae; genus Trypanosoma; species Trypanosoma congolense. The sequence goes on along the minus strand of NHOR01000272.1, from coordinate 219,674 downwards.
GGGAAGGCAAAATATGATGGGGCACATGGACCAAACACAGCTCCTCTGACACAAGGAACTCACTGTGGCACTGCATAGCCGTGTGAGTACAGTTTGGATGATTTAGGTAAAGGGAAAGTGCATGACTCACCTCTTATGGGCACCAGTTGGGGGCTGCGCAACACGACTATGAAGTTCGGATGGACAGATCCAGTGTGTGGTACGGGCAGTCATACTCCACCGCGATGTCACAAGTAATGGGAAAAGCTAAGAAACATGGGCCGTGCAATACTCGCGAGGGCAGTCGTACGAATAAAAACGAGTATTCAACGGAAGGGGAGGAACTAACTGCGTAACTTTAAAGAAGCGACAGAGTTGAGCTAGAAGGCTATGAATAGAACCATAACAAACGCGAAAAGTTCTTGAATGCTTCGCGCTCGCCTCCAGTAGCACTGAAAATAGTTACACGCCCATCAGATAACTGGAATGAAGACCATTACGGACCGTGGTACTCCGCATAACAGTGAAGAAGAAGCGATATACAAATACTTGGACTCATATGATGGATCAACAACGAGCGTGAGGCTGGACGCCTTTGTTCAAAGTGACGTTGACGGGATTGAATAGGATGCGATACCTCATGTTCACGCTCTTCTACAGAACACGAACAACCAATGAGATATGTACAGGCAAGCTTTGGAAAATTCCCACTCGAGAGCGCAGTCCCCCCTAAACGTGTGGAAAACGCAAATTCGCAGGCCTGAGTTGAGTGTCATCCTTACAAGTTTGTGTGGCCGCACGTGCCGGCGGTGCGCAGCTTCGTTTGGTATCAGCGGATGATGTTTGCTGTGAGTGTCATTTGGGCTCACTTGCGGGGGGTGTGTGTTAGTTTGAGGAGGGAGTGGAATTCCCGTGGGATAATTCTCAGTGCAATGGAACTGTGCAGTGGGAGCGGTTTGTGTGGCAGTGTGGCTGGAGGATCTCCCAATGCGATTGAAGGGAGGCTGCGATGAGTGAGGAGTGGCGGCGTGCACTGTGGAGCGCAGGATGGAGCGGAAGCAGCACACGAGTGCTGAAGGCAAAGTAACAGCACTGGAATTCCCAATGCCAGCAATGTGTTGAGTGCACGGGGAGTGTGTTATCATTTTGTGTGTCTCACGAGGGAATTAAGCCTTTATTGGCATTCAGGCGGCAGCGTGGGGGGAAATGTGTTGCTCTCTGCAGTGCCCCATTCTGCTGCACTCAGTGGAATATCTTCCAGCAATCGGCTCACTGACATGAGATCAGTTTTGTGTAGGCACGGTGCCCATGTGTTGGAGTGAGGGAATTATGAAAGCAAGTGACAGTGGTGGGAGCGAGGGGGATGCGGTGGAGCCACTTGATTGATTGGAGTTGGGAGGAGCACTGACATCTGTGGGCGGAATACCGCTGCATGTCATTGGTGTGCATGGCTGCCTGCGTCATTGAGTGACTTCGCGGTGTGAGGGCAGTCACGTAATGTTGTCGCAGCACACACTCGAAGCAGGCACTGCGATATCAAATGGACCATATCGCCTCAGCGGTGCCTTAGCCTCAGAGGGCTTTGATTTGCTCAATGAATGAAGTGGCTTTGCATGAGTGCCTGAAGGTGAGCTGTGCTGTATGACTGTGAGAAATAGTCATCGCACCTTAAATACTCGTGATGCAATTTGTTTGAGTGTCGAACTGCTGGCCGTGCAACTGCTCCGTGACCTATTCCTGTGAGCAGTTGGACGGAGGACGCAGCTGAAAATGGCGTGTGCAGTGTTGGTAGCAGGGAGGGATGTGTGATGCCAGCTGACTTTGGCTGCACGCCCCTGCAACAAATGCTGCCTCCAGTGGCGTAATGTGGTAGTGAGCTGAGGAGTGAGAGCCATGCGTGCGTGCGATGTGGCAGTGCGAGTGCGGCCCATTTGTTACAGGCACTTTTCATATTGCTGCACAGCCACACCTTCAGAGCACTGATGTGAGAGGGAGGCCCATTGCGCCCGAGTGCGTGACGCGGTGCGGCTTAACAATCTCCACGCGTGGCATTGGTCTGTCACTCTCTCACATAATCCATATTTCCCATTGAAGGGATGTTTATTCCCTTTTGACGGTGTGTGATGGGAGTGGCATGGTGCTGCTGCCTGAGTGTTTGTGCCACTGCTCACTCGCCCTCCCTTTAATTTCCTTAACTCTCTGATTGTAAGCATTGCACTGAAAGCGAGACGAACACAAGCGTACTATTCAAATGGAAGGAGGGGGAGTAAAGCGGACAAGGGATGAGATGGAAGGAGAGGCCGTTACTCCTGTTGAGCAGGCTCCTACACGCGAGGAAGTAATGGCTGCGACTGTTGCTGCTGTAAGGCCTGCCGCTACGAGCCGTGAAGTCGTTGCACGGCCGGGTGTCCAATGGACGCTGGACAGCCGGATCAGGGATGTTTTGATGGAGGACTGCGGTGGATTGAGTGACATGGGCCTGCACGACTTCCTGATGGAGCACTTTGGCGAGACATTTGGCTCTCCAAGTGTTTCCATGCGTGTGTTTATGGACGATCCAAGGCTTTGTGTGACCGACGAGCCAGTGCTTGTGAAGATAACCGACTCCTCACCGTACGTGGAGTTTGTGAGGAAATATGAATTACACACGACAATGAATGAAGCAGTCAACGGGCTTCATACTAAAGGGATCTTCACTCTCCGTCGATGGGCAAGTACGGCTGCCGCTAATGAGGCGGAAGGTATTGATGATTCTGTGAAGGGCAAACTGAATGCCGCACTTCTCAGTGCGAGGGATAATAAAAGGCCTGCGAGGAATCGTAACACACCCTCTCCAAAGGAAATTGATGGTGGGTACGATGCCGTAGTCAATGCGAGATGGAGTTATGTTGTGAGGAGTGATGAGTACGGCGAAGGGACGCTTGGGATGGGCGTGTTGGACGTGGCGCCGGGAGTGCAGCCCCGTCTGTGGTCCGAGGCGCAGGCGAAAGTCATTCCTGATTCGTGGGACCCGTGGGAGGGCGATGAGGTGCCTGGTGTGAAGGGGAAACTTGTGATGGCAGTTCTCTCCTCACAGAAGGGATGGCCGTACAGGTTCTTCGATGAGGAAGAGATACAAATGGAAAAAATGGATACGCTGACGGGGTACAATGCTGCATGTGATGCATACATCCGCAAGGAGGATATGCGGGCGTGGTATTTTGCAAAGGAGAATATCAACAGGTGGAGGATGATCTTTGGAGATTTTTGTCAATTTCTTTTGATTGGCACGTCAGGTATTGGAAAGTCCTCCTCCACCGGCTCCTTGCTGCTCTACCAACTGCTGCGTTACCCGTTGGAAGGTCTGGAAGTTGTTGCGTACTTTGTGGACGCGGGGGCATACATTTTCTACAAGCCGAAAGATCGACGGCGTGGGAGGGTTGTGTACTATGCAAGGCAGGGTGCCGCTTTGCGAGAAATGCGTGACATGGTGAGCGCTGACAACATTAAGGGATATGCGATCATTAACACCAATTGGTGCAGTATCGATGTTCAGGAATTGCCTTTGAGGTGGGGCGTCATTATGATTTCATCACCCAGGTTGAGTAGTTTGCAGAGATTTACGTATATGCGTCCGGATGCACTTCCAATTTACATAAACTGCTACGAGGACGCTGAGTTGAAGGCGGCGCTTGTGTGGGAGAGACACTGGCAGCTGGAGAAGGGCCAAATCAAAAAGGAAACTGTCAATATCGCGAATGACTGGAAAGTGCTAAAGGAGCGCATTGACATGGTGGGCCCGCTGCCGCGCTACGTACTTGCAAGGGAGGCAATCTACGAGAAGCGTTTGAAAGATGTGGAAAGTGCCTTACGATTGCTGCCTGATGGCGACTTTGAATATTTTATGAGGATTAGGGACAACCCAAGTGAGTGGTATGAGGACGACACCCTGCATAAACTGCTGAAGTTGGTGCGCCTCAGAGTGAATGGCACGTTAAGACAAGGTGACAAACCCATATCTCTGCATGTGTTGAAGGAAATCCGCCGAAAAACATCCGCAAAATACTTCACAGATGATGTGAAACGTGGCATACTCAGTGGTGATCCGCGTTATTGGCGATAAGCAGGAGCATTGTGTGCTTGTTTACTTGAGGAGTTGAGCCTGAGGGCGTTCATCAAGCAGAGATCTGTGGACACGCCGGCCAAACACCCCGAGCGCCCGCCCCGTAGGAATGAAGCAAGACACCAGTCAGTGCTCATGCAGCGGGACGCGTGCCTACGCTCCTTTCCGAGTTCGCGTCCAACGGTCCAATGCGGGAGCTGGAGACGGGCTGCACTTACAAACCTCTCATTCCAAACTTCCCTCTTGCGGACGGCTTCTTTGTTGTGGAGGGTGTGGGACCCAATACGATTGTCCTGCTGCAAGTAACCAAAGCAAAGGAGCACCACACCAAAAGGACCACAGTGCGTAAGTTCCGCCAGTGCATGGGAAAGGCATTTGAGTGCCGGGAGAAGGTTGAAAAGGCTTGCAGCTGGGAAATCATGAACGTCCAACATGTAGACAGCGGGTCTATTAAGAAGCGTTGGAAGTGCTGCACATCCGGGGGTGCCGCCGGTGATGAGCACCTCGCCCTGTGGGAGAATACACACCAGTACCGGATGTCACTAAACACAGACATTGCCAGCGAGTTCATAAGCCGTGGCAGTTGTTGGCGTAGGGATCCGATCAGACGTGTCAGGCAAAGCCGCGCTGCCCTTCTCCCTTGAGCACTATCACATTTGCTCTTACATTATTGTTATTACTATTAATTTCTCTTCCATATGCGTCTTACCAACATATTATTCTTTATTGAACCCTTCTCTCTGGCAACATGAACTGTCCATTACTCGCGCTAATAGTTTTCTCTCATTGTTCGTCTTCCATGGCACGGAGCCTGTATCGGATATGAATTCCTATTTTAATAGCTGATATTGTGTGTGTATGCGTGTTCCCTTATTTGTTGTTTTCATTATTTTGTTTCATTTTTAGTGTGGTGCCTGTGAGAGAGCAGTGAAGACAATCAGTGGAGCGGAGGGCGTCTCACATATCTACACACCGCCACAGCAACACGCATTGCTGCTTGGCGCGTGGTGAGCAAACTGTTTGCGAAGCGCATTGTGTTTCTTTTACTTCCTCTGATTTAAGCACTCATATGTTTCTCTTTCTTAATTTTATTTCTTCCCTCACATTATTTCATGGTGCATGTGCCATGCATGTGGTGACTGCCGCATACGATGCCTGTCCAGCTGCCGTTCCCACGATTTATTAAATGCGCGGTGGCCATGGCACGGCACGCTCTCACCATTCAGGGCATATCCCCCTTCGTGGTGGCTTGAGTTAACTCTCGCATGCAATACCGTCACCTTCACTAATTGTTTGTGTTTACATTTTAACACTTTGGGGCTCTTGTGGGTTTATTTTTTCTATTTTGTTAACTGACATTATGTGCGTGTGTGATTGCGTGTCGGAGCAGCTGTGTTGTGGCACAGCGGTTGGTGTTGTCGCTTCATTCGAATAGGGTATTTCTTCCCTCAGCACTCCCATTGCCTTCCTTTCTTTTCTCATCAGTGTTTTTATGAGATGCGTGGCTGAATGGCCCGAAGCGTTGAGTGGCTGCTGTGGCGGCCGCTTTATTGCCCTTTTGGCGCAGTGCCGCCTGTTCCATCCGACTTTGGCTTTGAAAGGGCCGTCTGTAAACGGAGGCGCTGAGTTGCTTGCCTCGCACCGGCTGGAAGTTGGAGTGGCGGAATCGGACAATTAATTTCGCACTGGGCATTCTTTTTGCCTCCTCCTTTTCTTCATTGTGCGGATTAGCGGTTGAAATAATGATCCCACGCTGGCGAGCAGAAGGAATTGCACTCGCGCACACGTCACGCTCTGATGCCATGGCAGTGTGGGACTCAGTTTTGGAAATGGAGCCTGCCTGTTTCGCCAGTGAGTGGTGGCCGCGTCTTACACGTTGGTGCGGAGGGAGTGTCCGCCGTTGTGGCACGGAGCCCCGCCCTGTGGCCGTGGCAGTTCACCCGCTGAAGTCACCCCAAACCCCTCGTGGTTGGCGGGCTGCACATGACATCGGTGGGATCCCTTCAGCCGGGGTAATCAGCCGCGGAACACATAACAGCCACACTTCGGAGAGTAAACTTGCGCTGAGCCAAATTTCTTGTTATGAGGCGCTTGAGGTGCATTCGCACTTGCCTCACATTAATCTCCACATGTGATCGATGGCACGGTGCTTCGCATATTGTGGAAAGGAATAAGTATGCCTGACGGATCATACCAATTGGTAGGTGCTGGACCTTGACGCTGCAATGAGCGGTCTGCCGCAAACATCAGGAAGGTGCTCTGTTTTGAGTGATTGTGCTATGCGGTGCACATAGTGCAATTGAGTGAAATGCTGCACGTGGGTGAGATGGTGAGATGGTGAGATGGTGTTGTCCTTTCTCAGCTGAACGCGATTACCCGCTTTGTTCCCAGGTCCCTTCCAAGCATTCTCGATTATTTTGCAAGGTGTCATGCCGAAGATGGAGGACCGCGTTGTGCTTGGGATGTTGTGGAGGACGGCAGCGTTGTGATTACTGTTGTCTCCGGTTTGGCTTATTTCTATTCCATATTTGGCTGCTGCTGATTGGATTGCAGGTATTTTCTCTTTTGATAATATTGCTGCGGCCGCTTTGAACTGGTTTATTTTCCCTGCTCCTCCTCATGCCCACAGGCAGGGCGGATGAATTGTTCTCACTCCGCCACCTCCGCTCCTCCACTCGAGGTTCCGTGGGTGGCCGGCTGAAGGCGTGTGGGAAGTGAGGGACCGGGAGTCCGCGTGTTTGTGACGGTGGAGTAGCCTCCGAATGCCGACTATGTTGGTAATGGTGGTGTGTGTGTGGACTTCCACATGAGTTGATGAAATTTGGTTGGCATTCGTCACTCCGGATGCTGAAGGTTCCTGCTGCTCGCAGTGCTGCTGTTACACCTGACGTAACACAACACCAAATGGCAGTGGCTCACAACTCGGCGTGCCTGCCTGTGGCCACGGACCTCGTGGTGGGTATGAGATGTGGGACGCCCATTGTTAATTGTGTTGCATTCCAAGTTATTTGATAGTGGCTCTCCCGCTTTACATTTCCGTGGGAGGACTTAAGAAGTGTAGTCGCCCTTAGGACCCCATTAGTCACCGGGGCCCCACATCCTAATTTTTTCCCTGCACGTGTCCTTTCATGTCTGTGGTGGGAGGAGCGGTGTGCGTATTGAAGTGCGTGTGGCGATGATGGCAACGCTTGGGAATGGTAGTGAGCACTGTAATGGGAAGGGACCCAATCAACACCGCTTTTGTAGTCGCTAAGCCTCAGAAACCGAAGCTCGGAGCAACGCTGGAGAAGCGCCAAGTGCACGCAGAGCTCCAAAAGGCAAATAACCTGAAGCGGATGGGCGAGAGAGGCTGCCAGACAGTGGTGCCATTATCGGAGGCTGCTTTGCGAGACATCAAAGGGGAGGCGGCGGAATATTTGCCCCAGTCCTTTGCATGTAACCAATTCTTCATTGGGATGAGGCGCTCCAATACTGAAGCTGAGCAGCACCTTGCCGGCACGACTGATGCGACTCCTCGGGAGGTGTGAAAAGTTGTGCACGCCACCAAACTTTCCCGCATGGTGCTTGGGCTGCCCACTGTGCCAGTCAAGTGGCTGTAGGTGCAAGAAAATGAGGGCAGCGAGTTCCCGTGGCATAACCCTGAAGCTTCGATTTCGAGGAGGATGGTTTCCAGCAGGGTGCCGCTGCACGAATTCAAGAGAGTCACACCAACGAAGGGCCTCGTGGTGCTTGCGTCGCCTTTTGATTGAATTATCGCACTTCAGGGCGATGGTTTGTTGGATGTGGCAACAGCGCTTATTTACCGGGCTAGCAAAATAAATCCAACCATCAACCAAACGGTCACGCGCCGTGACGTGGGACAGGAAAACTCCGAGATGAACAGCTTACATCTCCATCGAGCGACCAGCATAAAAGTGCCTACCGGCCTCCTGACAACCATCAGATATTTGATGGGTGTGCCCCAGCAATGAGCGATGAAACAATTACCCAGCGACCAAACAAACGAAAAAAGAAATCATTACTATCCAACTTGCAAGAGATTCTTAAATATAGCTCCCATAAATCCAATAAAATGCCTTAGTCTCATATAAATCACTAAAATATATAAATGTATTTCGAGGTCCAATAACCACGACACTCCCAGTGGCGCTCTTGTAGCGCAAATTACGTTAAATGCATCCAATAAATATGCCGAGGAAATGCAACTCCAAAAACAACCCCCGAGCAGCCCAGCAGGTGCTATAATCCCTTTTCATTCAGTCCAATGGCTGGAAGTGTTCTCCCGATGTCATGAAATATGCATTTCAAGCGCATTCCAGTGGGGGTTATGCATCGCACAATTATTTTTGGAGTAGTTATTCTTTTTTTTTTCATTTCTTTAATCGTGCGGATTAACCAACAAAGGAATCAACCCACACTAGCGAAGGAGAGGAAATGCGTTTGCGTACGTCGCACCTTTTCACATGGTAGCGTGCAGCTCAGCAACCTTAGAGAATGCAGCAATATCTGCTGAACACCTTTGGTGGATATCAAGCCCGCCCATCTTGCGAGTGGATCCTGCCTACATCTCGCAAGTTGCCTCAGGGACATGTTAGCCATTGCGGCAAGAAAACTTTTCGTTTAGTGCTGCGGCGTTGCATTCCGTGTGTTCACCCCATACCCTTATGGTGGGCGGCGCGCGCTGGACTTCCGTGGAATACCTTCACTCAGGGCACGCAGTAGCAACGTCTTCCAGGAACAATAAGTGTTGTGAAACACCCTTTTTATCAAAGCAACAACTGAATCATCAATAACACGAAAAGTAGTTAGAAAAATACTTTAATCAAATAAAGAAGCTTACCTCCCACATCAGCATGCACAAAAACCATAAATAAAGTTATGTAGCAAAGGCAATCTACTACACAAGAATCGTGTTATTGTATTGAAAGAAACAGTGCTATTGTTTGATATAGTGCATTTGATTGAATAATGCATCAGATTGAAGTACTACAACAGTTTGAAATACTCCCTGAGTCTGAAATAATGCGGTGCTGTTAGGTATTGTAGGGATGTGAATGCTCTAAATGATTGAGCTGTTGCTTTTTAGTGTGATATTGTGATCCAGCGTTATATATGTTTTGCGTTGTATCGTTTTAATGAGTGGACATTGTTGTCCTCTTTAGTTTTTGTAGTTGGTGAATATTTTCATTTGTTAGTTTTTCCTGACTGTCGGCTTTGCTTTTAGGGCTATGGATGTCCTTTCGCTTCGACTCTTTTTTCCATTTCCAAGAATTTCCGTGTCATATTTCGGCTTGTTAACGTTTATGCAGTGGCTGTTATTGGAAGATGGTGTTGTATTGTTTGCTTGCATGTTTTAGTGCATTTCTACGACATTTTCCTTGGGGCGGACGGTGTGGATGCTAATCAAAACTGTTGCTGATTAGTACTCTCATTAACTTTGAATTATTTTGACTGGTCCTATGTTCTCACGTTTTACTCACCGGAACTACTTTACGTTTTAGAAATGTCTTGGTGAGTTGAGTCACAGACTAGAAATTTAAATAAAAAGAGCGTCCACACAAAACGTCTTGAGAATCAAGCGTCAGAGCCACGCAGGAGGCCACTGAGGATGGTCCTGCTTTTTAGGGCTGAATTAGGAAAGTTGAGCTAGCATAGCGGGAAAATTCAATTAGTCAACTTGACATTTTCAAAGCAGTTCTTTTCCTGAAGCTGCTTGTGGCACACTTAACCATTCCTGATTTAGAGGGATGCGTGATGTGCCCTCAGGGGCACAGGCACCTTCACACCCCAGGGTCCAGGAGAGGCTATCATGGTTGAGTTCAGATCCTCTCTTGAGGATGGCAAAAAATCGTACAAAAGATATTGGAGCTGAAACCATGGGCAGGGAATTGTGTGCTCCGCTACCATAAGGTAAAGTGATATTTTTTTTGTCAAGGGTTAGCAAGTTGGATTATCCCAAATGCCTGTTGCATCCCCACCCTTAATCCATGTTGTCTTAGCTGTTGGGATTATTGGAGGGAGTTTGTGAGGCAAGTGTTCTCCAGTGACAGGCTGATAGAGGAAGGGGTTCTTATTTCCTCCCATTTCCCATGGTCTCTCAGTTATCTTCAAGTGTTAACTGGGCATGCAATCGTAAAAAAATGAGGATCCTTTTCAAAATGGATGAAATTTGATTTTCAACCTTACAAACCATAATGTTATTTTATGAGGTCCGGCGCCGAAGGCTTATGGAAAGTGTACTGAATGCGATGCGATGGTGACAATTGGATTGTAAACGATGTTATCTGTATTTCTTTCGGGATTATGCGTGGGTTTATTAAGTTGATATTTCATGGTTTCTTGTGCTGTAGTTATGGTAATGTGGTCAGTGAAGCTCACGCACGTTGCTACACCCCACAATATAGCGTTGTGCATACCGCAGCCCCATGCACCCCTTTCTCCAGGGAATTATGATCATTGGTTACATCATTTAGATGATAATGGAGTTACGTATGAGACAACACCTTATTCCAGATATCTGTCGATTTGACCTATCTCTCTTTCATTGTCTGTCCCAGGAACAGCACTTATCAGCGTCTCCACGATAGCATTCGATGTTACAACAGTGCCCTGCGAGAGAATAAAATGTAATTGTTGATAAAAAAGAGGCATATGGATATGGAAGGTGAAAGGGAAGCGGTACCAAACTGGACGATGGACAGTGAAGTGGAACAAGCCCTTATCCAGGAATGTAAGACGCTGGACAAGAAAAACATTTCTTATTTCTTTGTGGAGTACTATGGATGGACCGATGGAGAATTGCGCCACCTCACTCTCGTCGAACTTCTTAAATGATCATAGCGCTACATCAAGAATGCCAACCGTCGTGAGGAAGTGCAAAAAGACATCCAGCGCATGTTAGACAGCTCACATGACAATGCGATCAAAGACGTCCGGTACCTTGTGGGTGATGGCATCATAACTCTTCTTGATTGGGCTCTTCGTGGAGCGAGTACGTTGTTGGACCATGTTACAAGAGGTGTCTTGGATGAGGCCTTCCGAGAAGCTAGCAAACACCCGCGGCCTGCTATAACAAGCGGAAGCATGTCCATGCAAAGCAGCAACGAGGAAAGTGACAAGCTAACTTATTAAGTAGCCAGCACTCCGAGCACACAGCGTCAATGAGAATTGACTGAGGACAATGAGCAGGAAGAGATCCTCTGGAGAGCGTGCCAATCCTGGGAAGGCGTTCGACTCGTTGATTTTTTGACTCAGGAATATGGGAAAACCCACGGAGCCTGTGACCCCAATGTGACTCTCGCTGCTTCTCTGGAAAACCCATCCCACTAAATCGAAGAGGATACAGAGCGTGAGGAATTTGTCGAGAGACTTCCCGAGAAGCTGCATCACTTGAAGGGCTGTATCTTCCGCGACGCCACATTCCTGCGGGCTATTGGTATCACGACACGTGGGTAATGGGCCCATCGTCAGTTTTACTGCGAGATGCTCACTCCAGTCACCAATTGCACTCTTTTACGCGTATATGACCCTCCTCTTGGCCAAGGAACCTATATGGAGGACACACTAACAGTTCACCCATTACTTCATAACTGATGGCTTTTCTAATAGCAATTTCCCATAACTCATATTTTCAATCTAAACGTTTTTTCCTTGTAAAATGGTTTACATACTAACTTACTGTGGGTTATTTTGAGTACTTTCATTGCTCTTAATCTTTTTCTTCCCTATATATTTTTTTCCACCACTCTCTGCAAGGTTTTCTTACCAACCCCCTCCACAGCAGGCTGTGATACTGTCAGGCATCTCCGGCCCTCGCTTCACAGGGAGAGAGTGCATATGGCCAACCAGCCTTGCTATGCCCTACAAGGATTACAAATATACACCGGCACACCCTAATGACAAATCCTGGAACTTCCTGTGACCGCGGCTGCCTTCGCTGCGGGCTATGGAGCCATTTGCAATGAGCTCGACCGAACATGCCCAGCTTTGGAGGAGGGACATCAAGCCGTACCTTCTGTCTGGTTGAGAGCACACACGGAAGAACACGATGGACATTATTCCTGACCACGCATCTGGGAGGTGGACGCCAACCGCGATACATGGTGGTGCTCCGAGGCAAAAATATGTATAACACCAAGAAACTTCATGGAGCCAAGCGATGCAAAGGGAAAGCTCTGGCATGTTTATATTGGTGGCAAGCTACCGCCAAGTCGATGGAACGCAAAATAAATTGAGATATGATTATGCACATTTGATTTTCTCTTTGGTAATCTGTAACTGAAGACACATGAAAGTAGTGCCAATGTGTCCTTGTATTCTTCCAGTCGCTTTGCATGGGGGTGTAGGAAACCCACAAGATATCCAATAGTTGTTTCCTAATCTTCTTTTTGGTGCTTGGGAAAAGGGGCGCGTGAGGGAGGAGGAGTTCATAATAGTTGAAAGTAAGGAGGTTAAAATAGGTCGCGGGGTTAGGACGCTCCACACACCTCAATTGCGGTAATGAAAATAACGTATGGGTATACAACAAAGAATATAAGCGGAGAGAATTCTGGGAATAATAATAGCACCATCCTGGATTGATTTACTTGCGTGTTGCATGTGAATTTATAAATACTAGTCCTTTAACTTTCTCATTATTTTCGGGCATGGGCTGCCACCCGAATGGTTACACGCCATCACAACTAGCCGCTGGACAGATTCATTGTCTAAGCGTGCAAATTATGATTGTGTCTTAGGAGTGTGCCCCTTTTTCTCCTGTTAAAAAAATGAAGGGAAAATGATATTGTTAAGCCACCCATATACCCATCATATTCATCACCCGTCTTGAATGTGAAAATTAGACGTTGGAAGTATTTATAAAATTGGATGACCGTGCTTTATTTTATTTTATTTTTGCTTATTGGTGAATGTTTATCATTTTAGGAGTCTAAAAAAGGACAAGTGAAGCTTTTGAAACAGTGGACTCAAAATATCAGGCAGAGTTCAAAAAAGTGCAAGGCGACACATAGCCAGAGGTAGGTCGCATTAAGACTCATAAGGCTCAAAATGAAGATCTACGAATAGCTCTCTAGCGGCTTCAGTCCCTCGTAGGCAGTCTGGAACCTGCAAAGTTTGACAAGTCCAGAATGGACGATGTTGGAAGATTACAATCGATTATTTATCGACAACTGTGGAGCACAAACTTAAATGCTGAGGTGTCTAAGACTGTCGAAGATTTGAAAAGGGTGAAAGAACGTTTGCAATAATTTGTATGCAAGCAGCAATATGGAAATAGAGGAAACAATACGGAAAGTTAATCGGCCTCACTAAAGGGAATCTCGACACCACAAGGCAATGACGGCTAAAGCAGGCACGCTCGAGTTTTCTGTTTTCTTGCTTTCACTGAGGTGCAAACCACGAAACAAAATAGCAAATAAAAGGAGTTAAATGAAAAAATAAACAGTTATTGCCTCGAAGCATGATTGGTTTCTAAACATTTTTCTTTACGTTAAATAGAGGTTGGTATTCGAAAAGAACTCAACGGCATCATTTTTTAAATTTATTTTGACACTCTCAACGGTTACAAGCGATGTCACGAGAAGAGTGTGGAGAGTATTTTTTTCTTGGATTTTTCGGAAAGCGTTCATTTTGTGTCCACCATGTTCCCTAATCTAACTCCAGTTTGGTGAAAATTCAGAAAATGCGTCAGGGAGTAGTTTTTGGTGATTGTTGACATCTCCTCCAGGAAAGGAAAAATCAGCAGCTCTCTCATCAAGGCTGCACAGCTCGGAGTGGTGCCGTCTGTGGAGGATAGGCGCACGATTTCAAGGTATTTGCTTATTTAGACGAATTGGTGTGTGAGTGAATGCAATTTCTAGGCTTGCGAATTGTAATTTTAGTGTGTCGATTAAAATGATTAGTTGCAACAATGTAGTAAAAGCCATGATAAATAAATAAAAGGTTCAAAAAGTGAATGTAGGGAGTTGGGACTTTAATTCTCTTGCCAAATGATCTTGGTCGCCGTGCGCATTTTCTAGGACCAAAAGTTTCAGGCATGGCTTTAATGGAAGCTTATAGGGGTAATTGTGGCAGCGCGGCGGGTCAGGCGGTCGATGTTGTCACGACTATTGTAGCTATGGTGTGGCAACTGTGGCTCGCCCGGTGAATAGTCTTGGTAGGATGTGATTGCTTTCCCGTGGGTTTGCTTGCACCACGTCGGGAACATGGTCCTAGCACACCCACACACCCGTGAGGGATCTGTACCCGCCAAATGCGTCTACGATGTGATAAGAGGAAAGCGGTGTATAAAAAACCGCAGCATTTTTCTTTTCCGCTGAAACCCTTTCCTTTGGGGATGGGTTCGAAGTGGACGACAAGTGTGAAGGAATGAGAAAGCAATCACACCTTGGCCCCCATAATCGGACAAACCGACCTGATGAAAGTTTCTTCTTTTTCCTGAACGGTCCAATACAATTCTCTGCAAAATAATTCTTTCAGTCGCTTTTTAGTCAAACAGAAACAACTTTTACAGAATCAGTTTTTCCTCAATTTTCCTTAACTTTGGGGGACCTTAGTAACAAAACCTCTGCGTACGGTTATATTTTCTTGGGGATCAGATTAATTATAGTAAAGTATGCACGGAAGCACGTGAAAAACACAGAGCATGAAAGGGTAAATATGGAGGGAAGAGAATCCTTTATTTTATATAGCATGAGGATATGACTTTTCTATGTTTGTGTTCATAAGATTGTATGGGAAATGGTTATTAGTGTTGAGATTTGTTTGGTAGTCCACAGGCACTCTAGACACTTCATGTATTTAAGTGCATGAAATACTATCAGTAGAAATAAGACAATATTTATCTTTTTCTACCTCAGAGTATGAGTGTGGGTGAATGGGATGAGCTTTTTCAATTCTAATTATTCAAGTAGAATGACACTTCGCATAAGGTTCTTTAAAAAAAGAATGGATTACTTCAAAAATTTCAAAATGGAAACCCGCTTCACGCTCACTTCTAAAGTTATTGTTATTTATCGCTTAGTTGTCAGAACTATATCTTGAATGATCTAGTCACAGGTCACATATGACCGTGTGTCTTACGCTTACGTGAGACGTCAACAATAATCTATTCTATGAAAGTATAAATGCGAGGATTTGTTCTTTTGCTTTCAATTCAAAAAATAAATTAGGAAGCGAAGAGGATATTTAAATATTCAGGTTGTAATAATGAGAGCAAAGGAGTGGCTGGAATGGGGCATGGGGTTTAACGGAGTTTTGGTAATAATTGTTCATATGCAGAGTGATGACTCTGTTTGTATTTAAGTGTTATTGAGGCAGAGTCAGACTAGCACAAGATGCACTCGTCGGCTTCATTCATTGACGATCACCTGCATTGCACGCATTATTATCAAAAAAATGCAATTAAAACAATACAGTGTGTTGTTTTATTGGCATCCCAAGGTAAGAGTATTTGGTGTTGCTTGGCATTTCACTTATCCAAATTGAATGGTGCAATCACAAGAGAGTCGGAAGGAACGACACACCATTCTTTTAATTATAGAAATTATGACACAACGTGTCATTTAACTTTCGCCTCTCTTAGGAGTTATAGTTATTATTTAGTTATCAGAATATGTATCTTGATTCGCTCAGGTGAGAAAAAAATGAGATTTATGATCATGGTGGTTAGTTTCAAGAGTGTGGTGCAATTGAAATCCGTTAGGATCAACTAAATCGTTACAAATAGGTATGTGGGGGTGGAGTTATTCATTTATTAGCAAGAGACAACACTCAGAAATTTAAGTAGCTTTGATGTGAAGAAGAGGACGGTTTCATGATGGAGACTTGGTTTTGCTATTTAGCGGAAAGGTTTGCGAGTAGGCCATTTGCATGACTTGCTTCTGAGCCTTGTTGAGAAGAGTTTTAATGATAACATAAGGGATGAAATTCAGTATCATTTATGTTACCGTGCACTACCGGTGTAAGAGTGTGCAATTTGTTGAGAATGGAAAATTATTGTGACATGCATGCTGGATAGTGGGACAATGTGTTTCCTATAATTTTATAACCAATTATATATGAAACTAGGAAGTGCAATGCAGGTGGAGCTTAAGCAAAGAATCATTTTCCAAGTCTGAAGGTTGTCTGGGCTTTAAAAGGTTGTTGTAGAGACTCTATGCCACGCTTTGATTCCTGTGTCCAAGTATTTGTGGTACGAGGAAGAAGCAATATAATTTTCTCAATATAATGCGTGCGGATCATTTGTCATGGCGTGAACAAAGAGTGATAGCGCTTCAAAGAAATTAGCTTCCCTGAATCATCTCTGTGTGCCATCGATACGACGGGTGATGAAACATGACGTTCAAGAAAGATTATTGACATAAACATTCTAATTGAGTGTTACATGAAAGAAGTAATAAAGCGATAATTCACAATACCTTATTTCCGTGCAGGGTATAAATGTGTTATGTATTGCTATTTTAGCCACACATGTAAAATGAAACAGCCACATAGGAGTCTGGGGGCAAAATTAGGAGCACTGTATGGTTTCGTAGCAAAGTAAAAGTAAACTCAATACTGTCTCACTCGAAGGCTTTTTAGTTTCATTACTTCCCTTGATAGTGACAACCACAATTAATACATGGGCAGTGTTATCGAATAATCGTTTGATTTCTTATCATGGGTGAATGGAGAGTTGAATCCTAGTTGGATAAGCAGTGCTATATCTTTTTAATAGGAAGTGCATGGTATTGAATGGACTCAAAGGCTCTCAGTTAGATGTGAAACATGAAACGTTTAATAAAAGAAATAAATTAGTTGGGTATTGTGTGCTATGGTTAGTTGTTCCTTTAAAAAATAAAATAAGGTTCAGTATTGTTTTCATTACCGACTTAGTTTGTGACTGTGTGGTTTGGGATTATAGTGACCCAATAGGAGTGCCGCAAAAAAGTAAGAATTTGCTGAGAATATATTGGACAATCATTTTTCCCCAAGTAGATACCTATTCCATGCCATTTCGCTTGACCAAGAATTCAGCATTTGTGTGTGTTCTTTATTTGTTCTCACATATCGTGTACACAAAATTTAATCAACTAATCATGCGATTTATTATTGTGGAATATGTTGGTGGGTTTTTATCAGCGAGACGAACAGAGATATAGTTCTACAGAGGATATTTTGTTGGAATTACCTTTGATTGACTTTAAGAGCAGTAGAAGCTATAACAAAGGATCACCATTCCATTCACGCATTTTTACGCGCAATCACTTTTTTCAGTTAGTCGTCATCTCGAAAACAGTAAGCAAACAATACACTTCACTGTTTTTTCTCCAGCGCATTGGGGTGTGTCCAACAAAGTGGAATGAAGCTGAAGCAGCACACGAGTGCTGAAGGCAAAGTAACAGCACTGGAATTTCCAATGCCGGAAATATGTTGAGTGCACGGGGAGTGTATTGTCATTTTGTGTGTCTCACGAGAGAATTAGGTTTTTATTGGCATTCAGGCGGAAGCGTGAGAAATGTGCTGCTCTCTGCAGTGCCCCATTGTGCTGCACTCAGTGGAATATCTTCCAGCAATCGGTTCACTGACATGAGATCAGTTTTGTGTAGGCACGGTACCCATGTGTTGGAGTGAGGGGATTATGGAGGCAAGTGACAGTGGTGGGAGCGAGGGGGATGCGATGGAGCCACTTGATTGATTGGAGTTGGGAGGAGCACTGACATCTGTGGGCGGAATACCGCTGCATGTCATTGGTGTGCATGGCTGCCTGCGTCATGGAGTGACTTCGCGGTGTGAGGGCAGTCACGTAATGTTGTCGCAGCACACACTCGAAGCAAGAACTGCGATATCAAATGGACCATATCGCCTCAGTGCTGCCTTCACTTCAGAGGGCTTTGATTTCCTCAATGAATGAAGTGGCTTTGCATGAGTGCCTGAAGGTGAGCTGAGCTGTATGACTGTGAGAAATAGTCATCGCACCTTAAATACTCGTGATGCAATTTGTTTGAGTGTTGAACTGCACGCCGTGCAACTGCTCCGTGACTTATTCCTGTGAGCAGTTGGACGGAGGACGCAGCTGAAAATGGTGCATGCAGTGTTGGTAGCAGGGAGGGGTGTGTGATGCCAGCCGACTTTGGCTGCACGCCCCTGCAACGAATGCTGCCTCCAGTGGCGTAATGTGGCAGTGAGCTGAGGAGTGAGGGCCATGCGTGCGTGCGATGTGGCAGTGCGAGTGCGGCCCATTTGTCACAGGCACTATTCATATTGCTGCACAGCCACACCTTCAGAGCACTGATGTGAGAGGGAGACCATCATTTCATAGACAATCCGTGCGCTAAAGGGGAGGGGCATTTGGATGCTGGAGGACTTTGCGTATGACCCGATCGCTGTGCCCATGAGCCTTGTGACGAGAGGGATCCTAAAACGCACGGTGTACTTTGCGCTGGAGAGAAGTGAGCCCAGAAAATGGGGATGGGTAGGAAAAACCCAATACTCCAGCATCTTCTCTTCCCCTACGATTATGAATGATTCTGTGGGGGGTCAGCTGTTCATGGGAGAAAAAATGAGAGAAGACACCATTAAATAATATTTTTAATATATATTTTTTTTTTGGAATAGTTAACAAATCATAAAAATATATGTGATGAGAAACACTTTTCCCAATCCATCTCTCTTTCTCATCTCAGGAATAGACGCCCATAAGGAAGGCATGCCGATGCAGAATGCTGTCTTGTTTTTTTCTAACTCTTCTCTTTCTTTTTTCTTGGTAGAAACGCTGAATAAAAGTGTGTCAAATGATGTTTGGTACTCATTGGAAGACGAATCGGCGAACCTCACACGAGAACACGGGAGGTGAGAGTAGTCCAGGGGAAACGGGTGCGTGGAGCCGAGGGGTTCATGCAGGGGATACCAGAGAGGGGAAGGGGAGTAAGATCACAGAGACGGGAGGGGTCTTGGCCAGGGAAGCGATGGCGGTCTTCCACATGGAGGTGAGCGCGGTTCCGCGCTAGTGAGGCCCGGGTGGTCAGCCCAAGGAGACGAGCTTGGGCTTTAGGGGACGTGTACGCTTGATGGAAACCAGAGTGTGGCCCTCCGGAAACAACTCCCAAGTTGACGATGGAGAATGAAGTCTGTCAGGCTCTTCTCCAGGGTATGAAGAACATGAATAGCATTATCCTTTTTTATTTTATACGCCCGTTCTACCGGGAAATCCAGCGGGAACTTACCCCTTTCACCCTGGGTGACGTTCTAAAGAATCCCGAACGGTGTATGGACGATGTTGAGCGCATATATTCTCACGACCATTCCGCATCTTGGTGCGCGCAACGTCGGAGCGCTGCAAGGCTGAGCTGTGAGGCAAGCGTACGAATTGCTTGATGATCATCCACGGAAAGTCCTGGAGAAAGCCAGTCAGGGCACACACCTGTGGCCGGTGTCGCTCTTCCCCACCCTCATCAACAGCGCCTCCGATCCCGACGACCTGGAGTTCAGCAGTGACTCTCCTACCCCAGAAGGAAGTGTTCTTCCAGACGACGCCCCGCGGCACGAGAGCTGGACTCTGCTCAGCGGGATCCAAGACATTCTCCAGGAGGGATGTGAGACTTGGGAGCACGTGCCGCTCGCCGATTACTTGTCCAAAGAATGTGGCATCTGCTTCGATGACCAGAGCCCGTCCACTGCTAATCTGCTCGAGTTCCTTCAAAACCAATCCCAGTACATCCCCTATGAGAAATGGAGGAAGCGTGTGCTCAAGGAAACGCAGAAGAAGCTGGATGGGATCAAGACGCGTGTTTTTGGAGAAGTAGAGTTCCTGTGTAATAAGGGCATCAACACCCTGAACATTTGGTGGCGGCCTATGTTCAGCGACGGTGGCCTGGTGTGGCCCACCCGAATGTTGTCGAGTAAGACCAGCGAAAGGGTCTGGGAGCACAGGTACTGGAGGTGACATTCGATACACCCGATCTAAGCGGCAAAGGGAGCATAAGGAAGACTTACCCAGGGAAGGGAAAGTGAGACAGTCCCAGGGGAGTTAAGTGGGCCCACCTCCTGAATACAGCTTATGATAAAGCAAGTCTCTCCTCCTTTCTTTTCGTTACCCTATGAATAAAGTAAAACAAATAAAATCAAGATCAATAGCTGAGAAGGCAAAGGCATGTCTAAAAGTCAGTCGCAAGACTAAGGAGAAACAGAAGGGTGCAGGCTACAGAGGCGTGAACGGCCCCCCATGGAAGCTAGGCCGGTCCAGGTCACATAGGCTGGAACGGACCAGCCCCGAAATTGAGGTATTGGAGAACAGCCCCACAAGACCAGACCCCGTCCCCAGGAGATGGAAGGTCCCCAAGAGGAGGTACCGTGTACGATGGAGAGTGTGCTTCGGGACGTGCTTTTCGAAGGTATGAAGGACCAACAAAACCTGAACCTGTTCGACTTTCTCCAATCACACTACCGGGTACTTAAAAAGAGAGCGGCGGGTTTCACCCTGGGGGACTTACTCCGGCACCCCGAGCTGTGTGGAGGAAACAGCCATGTTGGAAAAAGTGATTCAAGAGCTCTACCGCCTGGTGGCCCGGTTGAGGGTGTGCATGCTCGCAACCATTCGGTATTTGGCCGGGCACAAGATCACAACGTTGCGGGAGTAGGTGGAATTGCAGAATCATACCCGGATGGAAGAACTCCCCCGATTCCTCCTGCAGTACGCCGTCCAGAGCGCTATAGACGAGCCCACGACGCCATTTATCTAAACCTTCACCCTGCGCTTTGCGAGCGGCGCTGACGCCGAAAGCGACGAGAACCTGGACACCACCAGCGGCGGCAGCAACAGCACCATCCGTGATGCTTCCCGTTTGTATTGGCGTGTTCCCCCGCGGGGACCACTGAGTTGCACGTGGTCGTCTCGGATCCGACAAGTGCTTCAGTCGTGATGTTTGTACTGAGAGGTCTTGCCGTTTTCCGAGCTAATGACCAAAGAGTGGGGCTTCCAATTTGAAAATGGAACACACCCGACAGGGAGTATTGCAGAATTCCTTAAAGAACCCTCCCGGTGCGTACATGATGAGAAAACGAGTGCTTGAGTGCTGCAGACCATGCCGGCCAAGCTGGAGGCCCTCAAGAATTTTGTGATGCGAGACTGCCAGTACCTGAATCACGTCGGGGTCCACACTCTGGACAAATGGGAGGGTGTGTAGGGAGTTTTGACTTTGAGATCCGGTAGATCACCCAAGAGATCCTCCGGTCCGCCTGCGAGGAAATCTGGGGATGGTGAACCGTAAGGGGTGGCAGTGACCCAGATTTAAGGACTGCCATAAGAGAAAACGTCCTCGCTTCTTCTTTGGTATTATGGAAAAGGGCACTCATAGTGGAGAGCACCCACCACAGCAATACACCTTGTTTACCAGAAGGAAATTTCTCACCCAAACATTTTCTTATCCCGTTCATTTTTTTTTTACGTAAGAACTAGGAAGAAACTAATCATCTATGCCGGAGGATGGCTATGGTGAAGGTAGGTACTTGCCCCCTTATAGCAGTTCCTTGGAGGAGTGGAGCTTTTGTTGGGAGACATCAGTTCTTGTAGTGATGGGAGTGGTATAGACAGTGATGCAATTTTCGGAATGGTTTTCAGGAAGTGTGCGGATTTCTTGGAAGAGCGTTTCCCCCTGCCGGTGAGTACCCACTCTGGATAAGGAAGGTGAGGGGGACCGCAGTGGTCGAGTATGAAAGCAGTAAATTGGAGGGGGAGTGATTTAAACAGTATGCCTCACAACACATTCACCATGGAATATTCTCATCATTATTGCATTCATTCTGGGAGATGCACCTCCCTCATAAAACCGTACGTTTCCTGCAAACGTGTTTCCATGTCATGGAATTATTGTTTCCTTGAATGAGTGATGGGTGTTCATGGATCCACTGTTATGGAACCACTCTCTCTTCTAGAAGTGTATTTCTCGCCCCAGAATATTCTTCTCTGGGAACAATTTGTGGGAGTAGGAATTATGAGCGCGGTAAACGGGAGTTGGTTTTGTTGGTATATTTGAGTGGGAGAGGTGATCTTTGTTATACTAGTTTTGTTTGTGCATGGGTGTTTTATTGCTTGATGTGTGAGAAATTGTTTTTGTCATTCACAGATTTTTTTTCCTGTTTTGATACAGGGAGAGATATTAAGATACGAGGAAAGGGGATAGTGGAGGATGATGATGAGGATGGCTGAATATTTCGTGTGGTGGATTACGGTGGTGTTGTTTATGACATGGTCCCCGACACCATGTGCGTCTTCAAATTATCCCAAAGCCATCCCCACAGTGGCAACTGGGTCCTTGTGCACTCTCAGCAGAAAATTAAAGGACGTCACCCCATGGACGCTAGGGAAGCTGTCAGAGTTAAGGAAAACTCGGGACGAGTACGAAACCAAATTCCTTGACTGGCACGTGCATTTTCACGGGTCTTCGGAGTGTGCAGTGAATGGAAGTGTCTTGGAGGAAAGTCAGACAACACTAGAAAACATTAACGAAGAAATTCGGGCACTTTCAAAGAAAGCCATCCGTGCAGGAGCTCTTGCCGCGAAATCCGCGGGGCGTTTGGATGAGTTCATTACGGTCTTAGCCCATGCCAATGGTGGCCACAGGTACTGTTTAGGAAGTGGTGGTAGACCAGCCGAGAGAACAGATTTGTATGATTGCTTCCTTCGTGGAAAGAAATTTGAAATGAACGAAGAGAATTTAGCTCAAATTCCCCAACACGCGATGGACAATGGAGAGCCGAAACTGACTGCAGTACTTGAAAATATCAACCACAGCGCCCTGGCCGAACACTTTAATAAACGGTACGGTGGTGACAGTGAAGCCAACTGCAACCTGATCAATGGAAAATGTGGAATTCTCGGCGGCGCGTTGCAAGACAAGCTGTGGTGGGGTGGAGGCATTTTGACGATTGGGAGAGGCTTTGAAGGCGAAATGAAAAAAGGCAGCTTCATTGCCGGAGAAGCCGCAGATGCTTCCGGAGACAACAGTAAGGCCTTCTGGACAGCCTCCCCCCATACAGTCCCACACCTCCAGAAAACCCTCGCCGCTTTCCAGGCTTTCAAAGATGCTGCAGCAAGAATTACTCAAAAATTCGCTGAAATCGAAAAAATAGAAAAAGAAATTGAACCTTGCCTTTCCAACGAAACCACGGAGGAGAGGCCCACACAATCTTGTTTCAAAAATGCTGTGAAGCTGAATGCTGAATTGCAAGCAGCGAACGCCCTTCTTGCGCGATACCACAAAGAGAGAGGGCCACTCCCATCCGGAAGCCACAGGACCCACGCCCAAGGCGTCATGCATTTTTTGTATCTCATTGCTTTTTTGCTATAACAATGATTCAAACTGAAAATAAAAACTTCGACAGTGTGGCATTGTGTTTTGCTGTATGGATGCAAATATATATTCTCTTGCTCACTTCTTTCCATTTCAATATAAAATAGGCAAGCACACTAAAAATTAAATAAAGGTGATGTTGGTAAAGTTGAGTGTGGTATGGCTGTTTCTTGCTGCTTTATTAATGTTGCTTTCGGAGACAGCGCGGTGTACCGGACCCAAAGCCATCCCTACAAAAGCAGGTATGGCCATATGCACACTGAGCAAAACCCTAAAGGATGTCACACCCTGGGCGGCGCAACAGGTGGAGGACGGAGCCGCAAAAATTACCCATCTCGAAATGAAGTTGCTGGAGTGGCAGTCAAAATTCATCCAGTCCAAATCCAAAGAAATCGGCTCGGAAGAATGCAAAATTACCGGCCTCCTGTTTAGACAGGTTCGAAAGGAAATAAACAAAGCCCGAGCGGAGGTGGAGAAATTGGAGAAGGAAGCGTCAAAAGCTGCTGCCTTCGCTGCCAATTCCGCCGGGCGCTTGGACGAGTTTATCACCGTATTTGCCAATGCGAAGGGGAGCGACAAATACTGTCTGGGGAACGAGAAAGCGGCTACACCGGAGGACTTGAGGGATTGCTTTAGCAAGAACGACTTCAGTGAGGAAAGCTTGGTTGATATCGGTGATAGGGCGAGTGTGAAAGAGCCGAACCTGGTCACAGCCATCGAGGGAATCAAGCACACCAAACTGAGTTCACATTTCACGGGATCCAGCAGCAGTGCCGGTTGCAACTTGGTCAAGGGTGCAAAAGAGGGAATTCTCGGAAAAACAAATCTTGAAAAGTCCCTCTGGTGGGGCGGCGGAATCTTGACAATAGGGAAAGAATTCGCAGGTGATCTAGCAAGCGGCGGTAACTTAATAGCAGGAGAGATCACAGCCGCCACAGATATCACAAACAAGGAAAAGGCATTTTGGACAGCAGACCCTGCCAAACAAGTCGTGCACCTCAAGAACGCCTCGGATGCCTTCAAGGCTTTCAAAGCAGTCCAGGAAAAAATCAAGTCAAAGGTCGAAAGCATCGAGCAGAAAATTCAAGCATGCATTGGGAGACAGGAATCAGGTGAGAATAGCACGGAGCAAAATGCCACTGAACAAGCAGCCACCACTGAGCAAAAGACAACCAGTCCCACATGCTTTGACAACGTCGCCAAGATCGCCGCCGATCTAAAGGAGAAGAGAGCGCTCCTGGCACGGTACCAGAAGTTAAAAGGAT